>JAOBAS010000029.1:18991772-19024178 GCA_025311575.1 Elanoides forficatus
CCCCAGCCCACTGTGGGGGCGGGGGGGAAGTGAGTGAGTGGCTGCGTGGTGCTTAGTTGCTGGCTGGGGTTAAACCACGACATAAACTATGAAGGAAATAGAGCCCAAACTCTGCTGGAGAGAAATCCTGTTGAGTTGTTTTATTTTAACTTAAATTTTTGTGGGGGTGGGAGAAAAAGGAGAAAGTTGCTAAAACAGTTCATGCTGTTCTATGTTCACATAATCCCTGACAGTCAGTTCTCCAGACCTGGAGGTTCAAACGGATAATGGAAACATCTGGAGGAACGCCAAGAAGACAGAACAAGGGAGGTCTTTACCACAATAAATCAATGAAAATGAGAATGTTTCTATAGTTTCCATATAGTATAGTTTCTATGTAGTGCTGGGAGGTTACTTACCTGATCAGAATAGAGAAAGACCCTTTTTCCATCCATGAAGATGTAACAGAATAGATAAGCTGTATTCTTTAATCCACTTTCTTTACAGAAAATATATTTGGAAGTGAAATAGTAATCTGAGAACTCAGTTTTAGTTAGTAAATCTTCAGAGGTCTCCTGGGAGTTAGAGAGGAAAGGTTGTAAACTTTAAGCTAAGGAGAATCCAGTGGCTCGCTGAAGAACTTTGTGTAGTCTTTCTTAAGAAAGACAGTTCCTTTCATCCAATTCTGTCCATCCTCAAACTTCAATAAAATTAATTTACAACGTGCACTGCCTGTGTTTTTCCCACAGGAACAGCATACTATGAGGGTACAGATGTCACAGAAGGAGGACTGACTATTCTAGCTTAACTTTATTTTTTAGTATCTAAGAGTTAGGCTCGGACTCTGGGTATATGATCTTCCATCTCTCTGTTGTGCTGTAAAGCCATTAAATTTGTGCAGATGTGTCTACATGGGCAGTGAAAATAGGAAGTTTAATATCCTTATTCCTCTCCATCATGGATATAGAACTCTGAGACATTTTACTGCATATTTAATGTTATTTCTAATAAACAGAAACAAAAGTCCCGATTTTAATAGTGTTTACATATGCAGTGAGAGTCTCTACATAATGAAGCCAAAGTGTAGATCTCTGTGGATTTGCTGTGCTTTAATTAGGCATTTCCTGAGTATCTTATAATTTTTCAGTACTTTAAACCCAGGGAGGGTAAAGTGTGAACAGAGGCAGCAAACTTGACAATTATTTTACTGGGGGGGCATATCCTTATAGAAGTTCGACCATCTGAAAGTTCTACAGAAACTTGAAAAAATAGTTTAAATCTCTGTTTTAGAAGGAGAACTTCATTTTTGACGTGTAAATAGTACCACACTGAATGAGAATCAGATGTGCTAATCTTTGCATAATTTTGACAAATGATTTACATAAGTTGACCTGTTCCTATCAGCTATGAGCACCTCTCTTGAGATATAGCACACACTCAGCTGACATTAGAGCAAAGGATATCCAAGGATCTTCACCAACTTGGAAGATCTATTCCTGAAGTACTGATTTATTGGTTAACCTTCCCCTTCCTGATTACATTTTGTACATTAAACAATGTTTTCCTTTCTGTAGTTTTCTTTATTTCATCTCTTTAAATACAACAAATCTTGATGTACAGGCAGTATCCAGGAGAATACTGCATCCTGTATAGTATCACTTGAAATTAATTAGAAATCAGGTCTCAATTAACTACACTTAAATTGGCCAATTCATTTTCTCTGTAAAAAGCCAAAACATTTTATGTATGTTGCATGTAGGTCATTGTTTGTTTCTTCTTCGGCTGCAGAATCAGCTAATGCAGACCGTCTCTGATCTCAAATTTCATTCAGTCTTAACATAATTTAGTAATTGGTTGTCTAAGAGACTGTAAACTGTAACTAGAACTTTCTTCTCCCTACAAATAGTTTTAAAGTACTTCATCAATCATTTTCTGCTCCTAATCCTAATGCTAATCTCTGTGTTTCACTGAGTTACTGCTGCTTGTACAGAAAAAAAATAAAAGAAAAATTATGTTCCCACTGCATTGTATACAAACAGCAATAGAAAAAGAACACAACGGGTAGAAAAACAGTTGGTTTTCAAGTGTCTCTACTAGTGCAGGCTGACTAGTGCAGTGTGTAGTGAAAAATAAAAAAGGAAAAATGCATACATAATGTCTTTCCTTTAGAATTCCTTATTTTCAATTACCTTCCTGTAACTAGTTCCCTTAACTCCTGAAACACAAACTAATATGATGACATATACTGCATATTAAGGTAAAGAAAAAGGGGAGGAAGAGCTATGAACTGCAAGACTAAATTATAGTAGTTAACTGCATAAATTAACATGTATCATATAATATGTAATTAATATGATTCCCCAAAGCAGAGAATGTTTGCAGCAACCAGCAGTGGTCGTGGTTTGTAATTACTGTTTCAAGAAACAGATGAGCCTGTATTAAAGGTCTAGTGACTGATTAATGGAGTTTTCTCACATACTGGGTAATCGCCTGGCTACCAAGAAAGCGAGAAACATCTCTCTATCACTATGTTTTAAAAATAGATTTTTGTCCAATTCTGTTTAAATATATATTTGCTCCAGTATGAAATTAAAATAGATTTTAAAGTCCTGAAAGACTTTTGGTTTTTGATCAGTTCTAATAAAAATATTCAAAATATGTAAAAAGCATTTCCTTCGTGTTGAAGGTGTCAGCCTCTCCCCTCACATTTTTACCCATGTTATTCTCCAGAGATAATGTAGTAGCTGCTAGGGAAATTTGAAACTTACTTACCCTGTTTTCCAATATACATATCATATGGTGTTATAATGACAATTTTTTTCCTGATATCTCTTTCATAAAGACTTTTTTAGATATTTCCTAAGCCAAATGATAATGCCTAATGGTTTATGCTTAAACACATTCTTTAATGTATTTATATTTTGTTATTCCCAGAGAAGGATCTTATTTTCTTGAACTTCTGTAGGGAGGATCTCTGACTCAGTCTATTTTACCTAAAAAACTCTTTCCACTTCCAATCCCAAAGTAGTATAAATTATACTTTAGTTTTCTTTGGCTTCTGCCTACAAATTATATAGCTCTGTCTCCATGTATTTAATTTTAACAATACAAGACCTTACAAACTACTGGGAAGGGATGTTTCATTATTCTAGTTTCTTCATTGTAAGGTAGAGCCTTTTTATTTGATGAAGCAAAATAATTGTCCATCTGACTTAAAGAAAATTCCCTGCCTATGAACAGGTCAGTGATTCATATTCTACAGAAGTCAAGGTAGAACCTATTAATGAACACAATGTCTCACAACCAAGCCCGCTTGATGATGTTCTTCAGAAAGAGTAACCCCAAGAAAAGATAGATACTGTTCTTAAAAGGAGCTGGAAAGCTTGCTGTGACATTATTAAAATACTCTATTTTTACATGAAGGTCAAGTTGGAACAGCTCCAGCGGTAAGTCTGTGGCAGTCATCTTACAATGAGCACAGTATGATAGGAAATGTCTCTTTGACATCAATCCCATTAGTAACCTTCCACATGAGGGAGGTCTGCCAAAGGGTCTGTAATAGATTGCTTTTAGAATTGTTTTCTATTACACCTGTCATTAGCTTGTGAGACTTCAGATCACAAGGTCTTTTCAACACATCTCAGATAGGTAACTGGCATTCATTTTTTTTTGCTTCGAATCATGTTTGCTCTACTAATGGCAGGGTCTTTAAAAACAAAATAATTTGTTCCTGCTCAAAATAAGTATTAGGTTGCATAAACTACTTGGTTCAAGAGTTGTCATCTGTGATAGTTTCTTGATTTTTTTTGGCATCAGATGTTAAGGCTTAAAAATGTGAATTATCGCTGTTAAATGTTCATAACATTTAGCTTGATGGTTCAGCAAAAGTGCAAATGTGGGTGTCACAGAAGTTGTTAATAATTAATGCCTTTTAATACAAAAATGTTAAAAATTTTCTTGAATTTATTAAAATCTGCCCCAACTTTAAAGCTGTCTTTTTGGCAGCAATCTAATCCAATATGACCAAGATTGCTGAGGGTCTTAATAGACCTAGTTTTTTGATAAAAAGCCTCTGTTAATAATAGTGTTCACCCTTTAAATTGCCAAATAAGAAATACTGCTAGGATATTAAAATTTTTAACACTGCCTGATGTCACATGCTTGTAGAACTTTGATTATTGCAACTTATTCTTATTTAACTTCTTCAATTAGATTCTGCTGTCTCAGGAGTTGGTAAAATGTCAGTATTAAGATATTATTCCATGGATTATCTCTGTTCATCACTCTTCCCTTGTATTATATTGCCTTCAGTTAAGCATTGTACCTATTATCAAGTGTTTACTGGCATTTGTATTTACCCTTTTATATCAAGACTGCCTATATCATCTCTATTCCTGAAAGAATTTTTTTCATGTTTCTGTGTTCTTCTAACCACACCAGTTTGAAGTGCCTCAGCAAAACTCAAATCTAATGCCCCAGGTCTTCCAGCTTTGAATCACCTTACATCTCCTTCATACCAACTCCTAATACTCAAGGCCCCTCAGTTCTTCTGAATCTGCTCCATAGTCTCTGCTCTCCCACCTTTAAAGTTGTCTTCTCCTTCCCCCCTGAGGTGACCATATCCTCATTCGCTGTCTCTTTCCAGCCTGTTTAGACCCCTCCCATCTGCTCTGTTGTCACCATCATCCCATTGAGTCAAATATCCTTTACTCTACCATCCCCACTTCCTTCCATGCTCCATGGTTAACTTCTAGCCTGATCACCTCACACACCTTGGACCCTACCCTCCAGTCAAAATCTTCTCTGGTCTGTGTAACTCGTAGGCCATTTTTCCTGCTTGTGGCTGTTTTCTCCCTCTTTTATATCTGCTCTTCGCAGATGCTGCTGCTGCCGCAAGTACTCCAGTACTAATGGCTTGCTTCCTTTGCTAGCCACAACTACTTCCACACCTACAAGACTTCTGTTCTAAAAAAGGCTTCTGTTCTAAAAAAGGATTGAAAATAAAAAGACTTAGTCCCCTGCCCAAATCTTCCCACGAGTAGGACACAGTTCCTATGTGGATTACAGATTCCCATCCCCATTTTGTTTGGCCCTTTGTAGAGAAGGTGGGAGGTACAGAAAGAAGAGATATTCCTTGCCATTATAATGACTGTTTAAATGACTTTTGAGTTGCACTTAATGTAAACACAGATACTGAGTTACTACACCTTAAAAGAACTATTCACGGAGAAGAAGGGCAAGGTGAAAAATATACTAGATCTCTGCCTTATATACAGTCCATTATCTAGCATCATAAGTCTAATAGGAATACCTAATGAATACAGTCAGAGTTCCCGGTATAAATACAATTTTAAGAATGCAGAGAAAAAAATATTGTAATAACATTAGAATAACAACTACCCGTGAAGGTTGTCCCATAGGGGAAACCTGCTGCACTTACCTTCAACAGCGCTGCCTCACTGTCTTGTCTCTGATCTCAACTACGTTTTAGGAGTGCCAGCAGACTGCTGCCTACTAGATATACTACCGGAGAAAGCCGATGATTGTTGATGTTGTGCAACTGATTCTGGATTGCAAATCATTCATCGTTATGCTGATCATGCTGGAAGGTTGTATCTTTTTCATACCCTTTCCCATTATGTGCGGGAAGAAGCATCTTGCCTGTATATTATCATCTGTAGAAAATTGTTGACTGAATGCAGCTTTTTTTTTATTTTTCCCAACTTGAACTTTTAAAAATGTGTCTTTTTGCCCAATATTCCTTCTCACCTTGTGTAAAGTGATGGCTTAACTAATTTGTTTGTCAGCTAAATAATTCTATAATTTTGTGCCTTATTTGTCTTTTTTTTTTTTTTTTTCCTCTATTAGATCCTAGGACAAGGATGTCAAAATGTCTCTGCTGCTGGTTGTCATCTTTAATGTGGATACGTTTTCATGGCTATACTCATTCTCCATTCTTAACTCATCTGAAATGTCAGGTTTTGTCACACCACCACCAGGTTCACAACATCCTAAATTGACAAGTGTATTGAAATTCTGAATCTCCCTAGCATGAAGAAGAGAGGGAAGAATGTTATCTTGGGTATCCTATTTTCTTATTTGGCTTGTGTGGTGAATTTCCAACTTTGAAAAGACCTTTCTGTGTAGTCTCTTGTAACTGCTCCCTGGGACAGCCTTTTGAATTGTGTCTTCTAAATTCAACTGAATAGTGCCAAGCCAAAGCATTTTGTCTTGTTTTAACCTGGATTCAGTAGAGCAGCCTTTCTTTTCAGCATAAATACTTCTCACTAAATCCATGCATGATTTGTTGTAAAGACACAGAGAAATTCTTCCTATTCTCCCTTTCCTTGGTGATAAATTGTTACTTTTCCTTTGCAGTAGATAGTTAGCTACATAGACAGATAGCAATCATGCAAGCAAGAAGGTTTTGTGGCCTTGAAATCTGCTTCACCTATAGGAGCTTTAAAATCAAGTTTTGTTTATATTTGGAAGACAATGTTACTAGCTAACAGTTAGCTTGTTAGACATTAGTCAGAAATCTTCATACTAATCTGTTCCTTTATTTCTTGCAGGCACCAGTTGTCCTGCCAGTTATTTGTTAACACTCTACTTTTCTAATCCCAGGGTGAAAGAGTCTTCTGTTCAAGGGAACAGCCCAATCTTTTCTCTCTCAGTCTTTTTGCTATCCTGCCATCTTTATAGGGGCTCATCAGTGGTAGGACTTAATCTTTTTATACTGCATGACCAATATAGATAATGCAGGAACAGGCTATGAAGGACGTAAAAAATGAAGACAAGAGCTTATGTTTGTAAAATAAAACGAAGGGGAAGCAGTGAAGAGATGACAAAGACAAAGCAAAGGGCTTATGGAAATGATCTCTTCAGCAATGTTTTCTGGAGGAATATTGATTGTGTGAGATTGTATTTGTCAAGGCCAAAAGGAAAGGGTTGCAGCTATTGATATAGGATGAAACTTTAGACAAGCACTTTATCTGTGAAGGCAGGATAGGGAAGCTGTGTCTTAGACATCTGTTAAAGGACTCTCTGCAAGTCTTCAACAGAATGTGAGAATCTAGAGTCAAAACTATCACCCATGGCTTGGTGACAGGCAGGGTGTTGTCCACAGAAAGAAGATAACAGAAGGGCTTTGAGGAAGAAGAGGAGGAGCGGTAGAAGAGATTTAGGTTACTAAGGGATTGTGGTCTGAGACTCGAAAGGAAGACCTGAGATGTAATGCAGAGTAATAATGTGCAGCACCAAATGTTGGTGTATCTGGGTTCTAATTGTTTGGTTTCCAGCTCTGCAACAGGCCTCCTCTGGGCTCTTCAATAAGGCATTCAACCTTTCTGTGTCTTTGTTTCCCCATCTGCCAGTGAATGATAAAAATCTAGTTCACAGGTGCATTGTCTGGCTCAATTAATTAATATTTTGAGGGGTTTTTGCAGTCATCAGATGGCACAGCTATGGGAATGCTAAAACTATTAGTTAGCAATCACCACTAAAAACAAGAAACACAGAAATGGTCCTGCTCTCTAAAGCTCTATGTAATTAATGTAAATTACTTTGTGATATATATATCAAAGTACAGTTTTGTAACAATAACCTGAGACCAGAATAAAAAAAGACTGAACTGCCCAAAAAGGCATAAAAGCACATAGGAGGATTAGCACAAGCACATGAGCAGGCAAGACATTTAACTAATTTTTAAAGACAGTGGCGCATAGCCAGTGCCTGGTTAGGCATTTGTGTAAATCCCATGGCATGCCTAGCCGCATCTTCAGATGTCTCAGTGCATTTGCAAAACTGGCCTTTGCATCCCAAGCTTCTGACTTTGAGGCCATTAGCATGTCCTCTGTAGCTGTTTGGGAGTTCATCTGATGCTATCCCCAGCCCTGTGGGGTTCATTGTCATGAGGCCACTGAACAGGTTATGATGGTAAGGAGACCTTTGAAATGGACTTTGAACTTGAAATGAATCTCTGTTTTAAGAAGAGGGGAAATTGTTATAGAAGTGAGGGGGAAACTGAGAGGGATGAAGAAGAGGGTGCTCTGTGTCTATTCAGCCAAAATGCTGATGTCCCCTCTTCCAATAGCAACCTGAATGGTCCTGCCTCTTAAATAAGGGTTCTCAAAGTTTTCTTCATTCAGGCTGGCAGTGCTGCAGACAGATTCAAACAACGCCTGGCAGTGCACACGTGGCTCTGCACGCCATATGTGATCAGCAGGACAGGCTATGGTTGAATGGATACTTGGAGATCTGAGCCAGCTTTGCATGTGAAACATTGTGTCCCACCTCGTGCCCTGCATTTTGCTGCTCCCATATTGTTTCAGTATGCTCAGGGGCCAGTGCCGGGATGGAGGCATAAACTTTTTTTGTTTAACTATTTGTCGTGGTTTAAGCCCAGCCAGCAACTAAGCCCCACACAGCCACTTGCTCACTCCCCCCTAGTGGAATGGAGGAGAGAATCAGAAGAGTAAAAGTAAGAAAACTCATGGATTGAGATAAAGACAGTTTAATAGGTAAAGCAAAAGCCACACACACAACCAAACCAACCAAGGAATTAATTCCCTACTTCCTATTGGCGGGCAGGTGTTCAGCCATCTCCAGGAAAGCAGGGCTTCATCACACGTAATAGTTCCTTGGGAAGACAAATGCCACCACCCCAAATGTCTCCCCCTTCCTTCATCTTCCCCCAGCTTGTTATTGCTGAGCATGATGTCATATGGTCTGGAATATCCGTCTGGTCAGTTTGGGTCAGCTGTCCCGGCTGTGTCCCCTCCCAGCTTCTTATGCCCCCCCAGCCTCCTCGCTGGTGGGGTGGGGTGAGGAGCAGAAAAGGCCTTGGCTCTGGGTAAGCACTGCTTAGCAATAACTAAAACATCCCTGTGTTATCAACACTGTTTTCAGCACAAATCCAAAACATACCACCATACTGGCTCCTGTGAAGAAAATTAACTCTATCCCAGCCAAAACTAGCACAGGAGTCTTTAGCGTTGGGTATTAAAAAGAAAAAAAGATAGAGTGCATCTGAGTTTTAGTGCATTATCAGCATGATGATGACAGCAAATCCTAGAGTAAAGAGAATGCTTCAGAAAAATTACCTAGAAAAATTAGGATATACAAAAGTCTATATAATTTATTAACAGCAAAAATGCCTGACAAAAAGTGCTCTGAAATACTAATCCACCTAGACAGAACCTAATGTCATGTTTCAGCTGAAGGACACTGCTGGCTGCAGCAGGAATTGGGCACAACTAGTAATATGGAATGTAAAACTAATGTCCACAGTATGCAAAAATGCATAAATAGGACTCAAAGGAGCTAAATTTCTAGAGAAATGAAGGAGAGTAGGAAAAAAACAGATATGCAGATGTCACATGAGTCCTGTTCACATTCTGGATTGATTGATTGATTGATTATATGTTTTAAGTATTTTAGGTGTTGATAGAATGTCCATCCCCATCAATCTTTTTAAAGGATTTATTGGGAAGCGCATAGATACATAGATATGTATTTTAACCCTGAGTTGCTATGACTTTTATGCCTGCTTTTCTTTCTTACCATCTTTGATCTGATTTATTTCCTCTAGCATCTTTTCTCCCAATTCTAAATTCTTATTTGCAGTAATTTATAGTGCAATATAATTATGAAAATAATTTTTTATGATTGATGTTATGTATTTGTGGTTGTGGCTGTTTAACAAATCAGCCTGTTCTATTTGGATTTACTGTTCTGTATATAGTTTTGTAAGGAGTAAATTTTCTGCTGCTTGTTAGCTGCTGGTAACCTGTATTTCATGTATGCTCCCATATGACTTAGTCCAGCATCAGAAGTTAAAAGAACAAAACAACCTTGTGTTAACTCATTACTGAGGTAATTAATATTTCACTCCTTTGACAACAAAATATCTGGAGAAGGCAGAACTGGAGCAGGGTGAAACTAGTGTTTTTGGTACCAGAGCAAGACTGGAAGATGGCAGAATCAGGGTTTCTTAAGCAGGACAGGGAACCCAGGGCCAGGGAAGGTGGAGTAGAGCAAGGCTGCTGCTCTACAACTCATGGTGAGGCTTTGCACAGCAGTGTACTTACTCTTTGCTAGCTTTATTTAGAAGCAAGGAGAGCAGGCAGCTTCAGCAGCTGGGAGAGGTTGCCTGGGAGGACAAAGTCCCCAGCAGCAGCCTGAGGAATGATTCACATCCAGGAGCAGGCTACAAGGAGAGGCCTGTAATGTGACAGATTGATATGGCACCCATTTATTAAACACTTTCTTTAACTGGAAAGCAGATTCCTTTCTTTCTATTGTCATCCATACAATCTAATCCTTCTCTGCATTCAAATACAGTGGATGCAACTTGTTTGGGTTTTTTTCCCTCTTGTTTAATCTGTCTGATATTTAATGTTTTCTCTAACTTTTCTTCATAAGTCCTGTCAGTGTCCACAAGACTGGGAGTATTGTTCCTGAAAATGAAAGTAGGATTTTAAAATAGCGTTCTCTGTTTAACAGATTCCCAATATTTGCCAGCAAATTAAACATAACTTTGCATTGTGGGAGATGCTGGAATCTCTGTGGTATCAGCTTTCATCACTCAGATGAGCCATTGGAAATAAAAGCATGACTCTACACCAGCATGCTGGCACTTTGTTTTAGCTGCTGAAACAACAGTAAAACTCACAGCTTCAAGGTAAACTATGTCTGCCAAAACTACCTGAAGTTCATAAGAGTAATTAAGTTCTAAACCCAGAAGAATAATTAAAATATGCAAAACATCTATTGATCTTGAGCATCTGGTGACTTGTCAGTAACCACAGACACAAAACTAGTCTGCTTTAACATACTGTTAATTTGCAGTCTTTGATTAGATAGATTTTTTTGGTATGTATCCATAAAACTAAAGGGATCAGCCCTGCCATTCATTATATTCCTTTTAATAAATGACCTCAGTTTTGTATCCCAGCAGGGAGGTTTGCAACAGTGAATGTTCCTGTCAATTGAAAATTGATCTTTTCCACAGGATGTTCCAAAAGATTAAGCAGGTATCTTTACGCATGAGACTCAGGTCACCTCCATCCTGTCAGTAGCATGTGTGGTTTTATTTTTGTTTTTTTTTTTTTTCTTTAGATCTGCAACTTCAACCAAGAGCAGTGTCTCTGAGACCACTGGATTTTACCTCTTCTACTAACTTTGAAACAAAAATGTAACTCACAAGGTAGATAGATACATGAAAAAATAAATAGTCTCAGTGGAATATAGATGGATAATGACTATACTTGCATCAAGTTGAAGAGAAAAATACCTTTCTCTATAGAGATGTTTCACAGTTTATTGATCTTTGCAAGATTATTTTTTCTCAGCCTCAAAATCTACCACAAAAAACCTGACCTTTTCTTTTTAAATAACTTACATAATTTCTGTTTTGATGGACTAGAACCATAGGGTCAGGTCATGCCCTGTTAAATTCCATTGACGGCAGCAGAGTACAACTTGGAATAATGTCAGCCAAAACATCTTTCTGTCAAATTACCATTTTCAGGTCTGAATAAACTATACAGTAAAAAAACCCACCAAACCCTACAAGGCATCCTGGGGAAAAAAACCCAAACCAACCACCAACAAAAATAACTTATGCGCAATGTGGTTATCTGGAAATTGACTTTGTTGCAGATTGCATTACAATTTGAACTTGGATACAAATTCACAGAAAGGTAGCTCAAGCTCACAAGATCTCAGAACAATTTTAGGTCAATTTAAGATACTTTGCTCATGAAACACTGCAATACTTGAAAATGTCTGGCTTTACTGAGACATCCGGAGGAGAGATCTCTTTCCAGCTGAGTTGCTTTTCGAGTGAAGCACATTCACTTGGTGGAGATTGAAATTCTGTGTCCTGAGAATGGTTGCATTAAGCCCTGCAGAGCAAAACCACTGGGCAGTGCAAACTCAAAAGTCTGCACGTCAAGCTCTGTATCAGAAGGGTCTGGAGTGCAGCTGCTGTCCAGGCACATGCAGGAAGCACCATTAGTCATCATATTCACAATCTTTTTTGCACATGTCCATGCAAACTTGACTACTGCATCCCACTCTGTAATCTATTGTGTGTAATCTACTATTTAACACTTTAAACTTTGGCAACGATCATGCCCATAGTACCAGATTTGCCTTTGAGACGTGTAGTTTGAAAGGTAGGATTTAGTCCTGAAACTACTGCAAGGCAGAAATTAAAGCAGTGACAGAGCCACTGTTTCAATCTTCTCTGGATTCACTTCATTTTATTAGTTTAATACTGATAGATATTAGATGAGTTGCTTATTAGATCAGGTGAAATGTTAGAGTTTGTTTCCTCTTATGCAGGAACTAATTTTCTTAAACCTTTCCATTTCCATTTCCAGATGGTATACTCCTTGACCATCTTTAATTCAAAGCAGCTGTATTAATTCTTTCTATGGCAGTCCTCTGTGCTGCAATTACAGCATTAGCATTGAGCTTTTCAGACTTGATAACAGATTCTAATTTTATCCCATCTGGTTTATTGTGAGGATTTTTTTCATGCCTGGAGGTGGCTTTTCCTTAATCATTTCTTCTGTACAAGATTGCTAGTAGGAGCTTAAAAGGCTTTCTTTGCTGCAAAGACCAACTGCTGGTTTCTTCTCCAACAGGACAATGTATCAGCAGTTCTCTGGATAAATTGTCTAGAAGGCAATCATTTGGAAGTTCTTGCCAAGCTAGAGAGGTTATTAGCTTTTGATCTCTTTTCTTAAATAATATCACTGCAAAGTTGCCCTAGCTTACTGGCATCAGATCTCTACTGGGTTATCTTCCTGAGATGAAAAATTACAGAAAGCTCCTTTGTTCATTCACCAAAATGAAATAAATAAAATTTCTTCAAAATTAAGGCCTCAGATATTCATGTGAACATCCCACTGCAGGCACTAGGGGGTGCGTGTACATGTGAAGGAACAAATGGGTCCAGCTGCCAAGTGGGAATGAACAGGAAAAGAAGGAATAGTTAAAAAAAAATAACCACAATTTCCCTTCTTTAGTAATTTTTTAGAATCCTTTTGAGACTTGCATTTTATCTTTGCACTTGAGGTGACAGTGGCATGGCTAACAGTACAATAAGATGTTCAGAGAAGATGAAGCGGCTTAGCTCAGGTTTAGGCTCCTAGTGTCCCTAGAGAGTCACTCAAATGATAATAAAAGATGGGAATTTCATGAAAGTCCTTATTTCTTTGAAAGATAACTTCTTCTACATGCTTTTATGTCTCACTCAAGCCCACTCTGAATGTATAGTTTGTGGGGACTACCATACAGTCTTCAGCTATCCTTGTGAACTTGTAAGGTCTGCAAACTTTGTAGGGTGTTAACCATGCATTACACTAGATTATACCTCACAAGGCTAGGGAATGAGGTCGGGTCTGTAGCTGTATATATATCCATCATCTGCAGGTAGATGTTGTCTTTATGAATCCTTTTTGGAAGGTGGATCATCATAGGCTTTGAATGAAACAAGCCCATTCTTCGTAGCTGAGTGTAAAGATTAGAAAGTGGGAATAATTTCCAGCCATTTTTGTCAATATTAACAAATTGGCAAATAACTTTGTATCTGGGCATTCAAAGGAATACAGTCTTGATTTTTGCCTCACTCTGACCTTACTTTTGACATATTCTTTAGTTGTGTTGACTTTTAGGCAGTGATTACAACCTAAAAAATACATACTTGCTATAAGAAACCATATGTGCTTGTGAATTTTTTGAACACAGGTTTAGTATTTCTATTCTGGCCTTGCCACAGGGTATATTGTAGTATATATCCTACATATGTGTGTGTGTATGTGTGCGCGCATATATATATATATACACTGGTTTTTAATCAGTTTGGACATCAGTAGAGTTGGGCCACTCTACCAGTTAAAGTGATTGCTATAGCTTTAACTAAGTATAGTTAAGGTTGTGATTACATTTTTTATATATATTTCAGATGCTGCTTGCCTCGCTGAAAGACAATCAGTAGAACTAAGAACTTAGTGTGTGTCCCCCCGTCACCCCAGTACTATCCAGAACCTATCTTCAACATATGGGGGAGTAGGTCACTGCTTGATCCAGACACTATGACTCAGTCAAAGCAAATTTCTGTTAATCTACATAGTCTTTGATATTTTTTGAGAGACTTCTCTATTTCAGATAGCTGGTATTTTAAAAATATTTTAGATTGTTATTCAACAGTTATATGCTTTTTGGGAGTTTGAAATAAACTACAGAAGTTATTGCAGTTTGTTCTTTATATTTTCTGTGGATTCTTAAATGCTCTGAGTTTCTCCCTGGTTCTCCCTAGTTGAACTGTTGCTACCAAAACAATATTGCAATATTCCTTACCTGTTGGATTGAGTCCTATAACTATAATAACTTCACTGGCTTTTTACAGTTTCACTGTACAAATCTGTTCACCCTGAATAAGAAGTTCTTGGTAAAAAGCTTTGATTGCCTTTTTGTTGACAAGGGAGTGGGTCTCATTGCAAATGATGTGATTTCTGCTGTCCTTATATATTACCCTGGCTATATATTTTTTTAATAGTTTTTACTAGTCTTAATAATTCTTTTCTATGATCTTTATGATGCCTAAGCTCCTGCAGATGGCTACATACACGTGTGTGTGTGTCCCCCCCTCGCCCCAGTATTATTAGGGCATTGGTACATTAAACCTTCTTCACAAATTAGTGACTCAGCTTTTTTTTTTTTTAGTTTGGAACTGAGGTGTTGAAAAGTAAATGTGGGTCAAAATAACATATGCATTTTTTTGCCACATCTGACTGCCAGTATGCCTATTCTATAGGTATACCATACCTATTCTACCAGCTCTAGTTTATGTGAAATTATTCTCTCCATGCTATCATCTAAAAACCTGCATTTAATATTATTGTTCATTTAATCCTGTCACGCATGTTTTTGAAATTAAATTTTAGTTTTCTTTCAACCGTATGTTTAGAGTCACCCTCTTGTCATGTTTTCCCACTAATGTTGATGTTGCAATGTAATATCTTTCTGAACCTAAGATTAAATTATTTAGTATATCTAATATCTATCAATGCATGAATGCAACCACCAAAGCCTGTAGTACCCTGAAAATATCTGTCCTCCAGCTCAATCAATAGGTTGCCATTTATCATTACACTTTTAAGGACAATTTAGCCAGATTTCCGTTCATGTGACAATGCTTTTTTTCTAAGCTAACTTTGAATTAATTTTTTTCAAATACATTTTTGTGCAGCACCATATAAAATCTTTAGCAAAATCCAGAAATATTACATTTATTGTCTCCACTTTGTCGCTAATTATTTTACTGTCTCTCTTCACACTCTCTTCCTCTTCCAAGTTTGCATCCATTGCGGCATATATTCTGCATGATAGACAATGAGCATGTTTCTTTAATGAAACATTTCAATTTTGAGAATAGGTGGTCAAGCATCTATTCCACTGACACTAGGAAAAAGCTGTCTTGACTAGAAAATGTCTGTTGTGTGTAAAATGCAATACCTGCCATCTCAAATTGAATGGAAAATGTTCTGAGTATGTCACTTTAACAGCGGCTTTATACCCAAATTATATCATGTGCATAGCTGTTTTGTTTAGGGTTTTTCCTTTATATTGGCAGCTGCTAAATAAAAGCCGTTTCAGTTTCCTTTTTTTGCTGATTGAGCAGTTAGCTCTAAGTCCAGTTTCTAAACAGCATCTGGCACTTTTTATGCAGCTATAAAATATTTAAAAATAAGGTGAACCACTTTTGGCAAGCCTGTTACTTGAAACCCAAAGGGAATTCCAGAGTCTATAGCAAGCTTTATTATCTCTCTGCCAATGCAGTACATCTAGTAACATGAGACTGTCTCCCGTATTAATATCAAGCAGTCAGAGAGAAACAGATGACCCTTGTCACCTGATACAGCATCCTGCCCTGACTTTGGCCTGACAGGTACCGAGGATTTCCTGATGAAGCAAAATTCTAAGCAATTACAGCTGAGATGCAGAGGGACACCTCGTCATGCTGTCATACTTTTTGCGATGGATCAAAGCATGACAGATTGTATATGGGCTAGAAAATAAACTTCAGAAAGAGGGTGGCCACCTTGAAAGCTGAAATGCATAAGCTCAGTTGTTTGCTGGCACACTGCTATTCAAAAGGTGGAAAAGGGAATTAATTTAATTTTATTTGCATTAATTTTAATGCTATTTAAAAAGTCCAAACCCTTTGATTGTTTACTGATGTGAAGGCAGTTGAGGCATACATTAGTGATGGAGGCAAGAAAAATGATACATCAGGAAGCAGAGAAATACAAAGCATTAGGTGTCTGCTGCATGGGCAGCAGATGCTTAGAGTGACAAGAGACCGGGGAGAGAAGATTCCCCTCTCAGGCAAAAAAGTACCTAGGTAGTGTGTCCCTAAAACTCTATATTCAGCATTAGCAGGGTGTTGCCTGCTGAGAAAAGTTCTTAGATGTAACAGCACAGCAAGGAGAAGATTTGATTTAATAAACTGTTTATTTCTGTTTGCAAAGAGTGCAGGCCTGATGCTCAGCTGGAGTAGGCTGGCATGGCTCCATTGAACTAGTGTTGCCAGCTATAGCGATTTATCAATACTTTCAATACTTTTGTGCTTTTATAAGACATCTCTGTAGATTTTCTGTGCTATTCCAGCTTTTACCTTCCGGTCCTTGCAGTTTTGCTTGTCTTAGAACAGATTGCAATGTCCCTTTTATCTCTGATGGGAAAGTGAGGCTACCCCTCACAAAGATGGCAATTCCTAAGGCTTAAATATAGTTATCTGTCTCCTCTGTGATTCTTTCAGAGTCCCTGAACTGAGATAACTGTGGCACTGGCACAGAAAGGAGCCTGCAGCAATCCATATATGTTAGTGCATATGACACTCTCAAGGGGATGACAGGATTTCAGATTCATCAGATACATAGCTGGCCCGAAGCTGAAAGGAAAGGGTCTGGGGACAACTAGTGTGATGTATATCACCTCCTTTATTGTATCCTCCATGTTATACCTTTGGAAAGCTTTGGGCATAGGTATTGCCCTTGGAAACTGTTATCTACCACTGTGCTACAGACTTTATCTGTTGGCTGATAGGAATATGGTAAATTAGTTTTTAAGCCTCGCATGTAAAATATAATTTAAAGTTCTCAAGATTCAGTCTTAAAGTCAATAGAGAATAGGGAAAAAATCATTTTAAGTCAGTAAATTGAAGATTCTTCTTTATTTTCCTAATATCCTCTCAGCTTCACTATAAAAGCATTGAAAGTGCTGGTTAGGGGCTTAGGGCATGCATTCATTTCCCTCCTGTGTGTTTTCTAATGTCCCCCTTTACAGGACAAAAATTCAGCAGTGAAGTCATTATGCCACTTCACTGTAGACAAGACAAGTGATTCTCAGGTTTATTAATCCCTTGAGTAATCTAATGGCATGTAGTCTGTCCTGTAAAAATGGACTTTTTAAAAAAGAAAAAGTTTTGGCTTTCCCATGAGAAACACTGTTTCACTATCATGCTAGCATGGAAAGGTTCAAGATCTGTAAAAAATGTGTCCTCACGGGGATAGCACTCAGCAATTTATTTAGCATAACTTTTTTTTTCAATAGTGATATACAGTGGAAAAGCAAATACTCAGCTGCTGTGCCATTCCTTCGTGTATGGGTGCACACATATTGGAGGGGGACAAAAAGAGGAGACAGTACAAGCTGCTATCTAGATAACTATCATATCACCTGTTGAGGTGAGAAAATATGAGGCAGTGTGAGTAATGAATGAATACCCAAGTGCATTTGTGTGTGCTATTTATATGAATGCTTTGCTTTGTTGTGTTTATGTTTTGAGGAAAAGAAAGAAAGGAAAAAGGAGAAAAGAAAGACACATGGAAAAGTAGAGTTATGCTGCTATACTTGTAGTTTTAGAAACACTTGTGATACAGATACCTGATTTTACATTCTTAAGACCATATACAAGCAAAGACAAAAGGCCGATTTTGTAGACTGACAGCATAACAAGAAGAGGAAAAGTGCTGGAATCAAAATCTACCACAACTCAAAACCTGATAGTTCTGCTAGCCTCCCCTGGTATCACTCTCCATACCTTTTCCCATGACTGGTGCATGGACACGTGTGCCTTTCTGCCCTCTCCTGCCTCAAGATGACCCAGATCCTTTAGACCACATTAAAAAAAAATCGACCTCAATGCCTAATAAACATTTCAAGTCCTTAAATGTCAGCTCTGGTCTCATCCTAGTATAATTTATGGCAGCCTGCCTTCTGCTTGAACTGATCATCTGCTCAGAAACAGTTTTAGAAGTGACTTCCAGTCCAGACTGAAGATGGAAATCCTGCTCCAGTGGCCTTTGAGAAGATTGTTTTCTGTGCTGAAGTAACTCTTTAATACAAAATAACATAGGAAAATTAAAAAGCTTTTACCTCTCTCCACTAGAGACAACATGCAAAGAATATGTGGAAGATCCTTAGTGTGCATCTGTGTGTCTGCTTATAAAACATACTTCCAAGCGCTTTATGAAACACTTCTGAATGTTTATAAAATATCTAGATATATGTCTGTAAATGTCTCTTATCACTCTCTCTTTTTTTATCTTCCTTTTGAGTTATAAATGCTCAAGTTAAAAAAACTCATAGCTAACATCATTTTAAACACCGCTTGAGGTTAAGTTTGTCATTTGCTTGTGTATGTTCACGTCCTGGTTTCAGTTAAACCATGACAGTTCAGTATATGAAAAAAATTTTGCACTCTGGGAAGACGGAGTACCACTGTCATACACTAGTGGAATTGGTCTGTTTTGTAAGTGATTTTGGAATGGCGGAAGGTGGATTACATCTGTTTTACAGGTATTGAATCTTGTCCTGTTCAAAATCCTTAAAAACCTGTTAAGAATTTTTTCTTGTTGAACACCGTATGAAAGTATGTACATGTTGGGGAGGATCTTCTGTTTACTGAAGAAATTTCATGGACTATCGACTTTTGATATTATGCTATTGTAGGA
Organism: Elanoides forficatus; assembly: GCA_025311575.1. Lineage (NCBI taxonomy): Eukaryota > Metazoa > Chordata > Aves > Accipitriformes > Accipitridae > Elanoides > Elanoides forficatus. The sequence goes on from JAOBAS010000029.1 coordinate 19,010,783, forward strand.
TTCTCTTAGATGTCTATCTGATAAAACCGTGTTCAGCAGTATTGTAGTTCGCACATTTTTGTGTTTGAGATTAAAAAAAAAAAGTCTTACATGCTTTCTACAAGTGTTGGAGACAATTCTTTAATTTTTTCCAAGAGTCATCCGGGAGATGCACACAGCTTATTCAAGTCTTTGAAATTATTCACAGAAGTCATTTATTAGTTCTTTTGCAGAGGGATGCAAGAAATCTCCCCCCTTTCTCATTTTGATTGCTTCTTTTCCTTTATTATTATTACCTTGTTGCACAGTTTTTTGAACTGCTACAAAATATAAAGTTATTTTTATCACAAAAGAATATGCATAATGATATAAAACATATTTCAATTTATTTAGCCTTTTCTGGGATAAAGTCCAATTACAATCTTTAAAGTAAACCCTAGCTGATATTCTTCCACAGAACTTTCAAGATACCTTTTCTGATAAAGACTCATTTAAATATTGTGTCTTGGCTTTTTGCTGATTTAAATGTTCTGCAAAGTAGATCCACTATTGTCAGTCACTGCTGTGTAGTTATCATATATATTCATGCTCAAGCTGTCTTTTCCATTTGTAATCATCTTATCTATGCATTGAACATTTACATTTTCATGAAACTGAACTCTCTACAGATCTTAATATATATTTGTTTTTCGTTCATGCTCTGTGTTTTTTAATGACTTAGAACACTTCCATTACACTAAACTTGAACCTAGTGAAGTACTTAGCCAGGAGATTAGTTTTCAGCACTCGAAGCTGAGATATTTTGATGGGACAGTTCACAGGAGTATTTTGCCAGGTCCAGGCAAAACTGAACACTGTGAAACATTGAGGCAAATGTAGGTGCCTTCTAATGCTTGAAACACTGAAAAGCTGCCCACCTGAATTTTGTGTTGTTTATTTATTCTGTAAAACTCTTCAGGTGGAAAAGAGAGGATAAAAAGATCTTTTGCCACCCCTAACGGCATCCGGCTCTGGCTCCCCAGCTGGTCTGTGGGCATTACTCACATTCTCAGACAATACCACAGCTTCTCTCCACCTTGGATCTAACTTTAGAAGCTGAGCACTACTAGGAAATCTCTTGACTGTCCCCATCTAAAACTGCAGCCGCTGGTCTGCCAGTGACCCAAGGCGGCGGCGCAGCTGGAAGGCAGGCCTCAGCCTGCAGGCCACATCCACCAGCACCTGCATCCGGGCTCCGCACCGGGGGAAGGTGCTCCTCCTCTGCATCAGGAGGCAGCAGTAGAGCCCTCTGTCACTGGGTCACAAGGAACAAAAGCTACCTTTAAAGGCTAGGTAGTAAGGCCCTAGGTATTTCTTATTTCATCTGAATTCCTTTGTGCATTTTAAAGCATGCGTTAGTTGTGCAGTTCAGTTTGGGGGAGAAAGCAGGAAAATGAGCCAGATGTACACGGCAATTGTGTGGCTAAATCATTTTGCTTTGAAAATATTTGCGTCCGCAGTATTTGATGTTTGCATAATAATACGACACACACGCTTTGTACGTCAGTCTTCTTCAAAAAACAGATAATCTCCTCTCATCAGTCTCTGGATGTATAGACGTGCCTCAAACACTTGCTGGTGAACACTCTGTCTACCTTTCTGGTGTTGGTTGTGGCTGCTGTTCGTACCATGGCTGATATTTTTTTATCTAACTGACGAGACCTCAGCCTTTTACAGTGGCTTTTGTCAGGTGTTTTTTAAATCTTGTCTCAGACATCTTCCAGTCTCCTTTCCTGTCGTTTCACAACTGAAGATGCTTACAGTCAGAAGAAATAAGAAACTGATGGAAAAGCAGCTCAAGAATGTTACGCGGGTCACACCAATGTTTGGCAGTGTGGGGGTTAGCAAAGTAGGGCACAGACTGAGACAGAGACGGGTTACTCTTGTAGCCAAGCAGATTTTACCGTGAGATGTGTCCTAGGAGAGATAGAGTTAGCATTGCTTAGGCAGCCACCTACAACTAAGTTAGAAGAATAATCTTAATTTACCAAAACTCATCTAAACTTTTGAGACATTTAGGCTGAACCTAAATACAGAATTTTCAGCAGGTTCATACTGAGTGGGTTTGTTCATTTGCCCTCTTTCAATGCTAAATATTTCTCTTTTGTTCATAAATTTCTTTTTCTCGTGTATTTGTGTAGAAAGACCATAGATGCCTAACTGTTCCCTATGTTTTGTTCTTTTATCAAGCCGGAGTGCTTGATTTACTGTGTACATTTCCTGCCACATATCAAAAGCTGCTCTGAGCAAGTGCTGTTCACTGTCACTGTAATAACTAAGCCAACCGATATTAAACCTGGGGTGTAACATGTAAAATCAATCAGTCTCCTTAAAAAAAATGTAGCAATATCTTCCTGTTTCATTTCTCATAGAAAAAAGGTCTGGTAGGTCAGTCCTATTGTCTTTCAAATTCATGACTGTGTATTGAAAAAAATTACTAGGTACTTTTTGTTCCCACCTACAGACACAGAACTGAACCTTTCTCTGGGGTGTGGAACAATCCTCAGGAGCTTCTTGTTTATGAAGGTTATTCCAAATACTTTTTTATCTTTAAGAATTGTGGTTCCTTCCTCCAAAGCATCTGGCACCATCTAATGATGGAGTCAGGTTGTCACCCACGTCTTATTTTTGTCTCACTTCCACCACCCTCATTTTCTGCTGAGGATCTGTGAGGATGACAGCTCCATTTCCCACTCTCCTTACTTCTTTGCTTTGCTAGTCTGGAGGTCAAGAGGGGTCCTCTTCCCTGGTATGGTTCAGTAAGGGCTGTGGATCTATCCAAACCAGTCTGTCACCATTGTTATTGTGTATATACAAATTTCTATACTGAAAATACAAGTGCTGTGGTAACACAACAGGAATGAAGGCATTACTGTAGTGTATGCAGCTGTCCCTCAGCTCCTCCTCTGCAGTGAAACCATGGTGTATTAGCAGTAAACTGAAGGAGACTCCTAGGTTCAAAGTGTTTTTCAATTATTTAACAATATGAGTTTATTAAATGATCTGTCTACTGGCTTCATATTGCTTTGTATTTTTCTGCCACCCTCATAAAATTCCTTTCTTCCTTGCTTGCCAGATGCATGGCATAGTCTCTAAACCACAGTAAAGATGACTCATAGTAGTCACTCTGTATTTATGTCTCCCCTTGCTTCCTGCCCAAATGATAGCAAGTACGTTGGACCAAATTGAATCTTTCAGGGTTTCTCTTCAAAATTTTCAAGCTATTGTTCTTTATTTACTGTTGGTGAAGTTCCTTCATTTATGGTTTGTTCTTTTTAAAGTGTAAAACTATTTTTCTCAACTTTATTACATCTGCAGAAATTCATACACATATATAAAAAGACTTAATACTTGAACCAGAGTTTCAGAACAATCCTTAACTAAAAATATAGACCTTCTTAATCATATCTCTGCTAGAAATAGCAGAGTTTGGCGATAAAACTCTTTTCTTGATCCAGAAAGAGTTCCAGCAGCAGCAGTAGTAGTAGTAGTGTTTCTGGAATTACAGGTGCAAACTGACCATGAATATGCAGCATCTGCAGTGTTTTTTGTTGTTATAGCTGTGGCTTTACATTATTTTTGCAGGGTTGCTGGTCATTTGTATGGGTTTTATTTGCTAGTTTACTTGCTTTACTTTTTTTTTTTTTTAGGAATGTGAAAGCATTATGGGAAGTTCTATGGTATGGATGAGAACTCCTTTATTTCTAGGAATAACTAGAATTGATTTAACCTTCCAGAAATAAATATTTCTGAAATGCTAGGAGAAATGGCTAAGGCAAAAGAGAAGAGTAACAAGCTGGTCTATTAATCTTTGTTTTGTTGCTTGGCCTGATGGATTGTTTTAGTATTTCAGTCAGTTAGTTGCAATTAATTATGGAAAAGAAAGTCTACTGAAACCACAAAAAATCCTACAGTGCTTTGCTTTGTGGTGAACTATCAGCTAATACTTGACAACAGCTAAGTTGACAGCTGCCAGTTCATTTTATAGCTCTTTGCTTTACCATTACATACAGATGGCTGGAAATGTTCTAGGTGTTGCTCCTTTGCTAATAGGTGTAATTTAAAGTTGGTCTTCTTAAGCAGTTTGTTACTGAGTTGCAAGCTGCTTTTAGTATTTTTTTTTGCTAGGAAAAGGCCTTCTTTAACTATGTGCTAATGGTCACTTATTGTTCATCTGTGCCTAAAACTTCTCTATCCCTCCTCCTTCTTCCATACCTGAACTTTTCTGTAATAATATTGAAAAGGCGTTTAGTTTCTGCTATTTTGGATTGTCTTGGGGTCCTGTGGAGTGGTCTCATAAAAGATGCAAGCACTGTTCTTTCTGTGTTGTTTTCCCCTCTGCCTTTTCCTTCGTCCCAGCCCAAATAATGCTTTTAAGCACAGCTGTTAATATGATCCAAAGCTTGGTTTCTGAAGTCAAACAACAGAATGTTTTTCTGAGTTTGTGAGTCTGGGTCAACTATGGTGCTAAACAGTTTTGCTAATATTAATATCCAATGAGTTGACAGTATTCTTTGAATGCTCAGGATTCACTCTGTTAGGAAGCAGAAATAATCCCAAGTGACTAGCTGGGATTAGTCACAGCAATTACAAACAGTGCTAGGGATTAGCAAAGGTGAAGTATTTGAAAGCATTCAATCGATTCCTGTATACATATTGAAGCCTTGCATAAAATTATTCTTGATGGAAAACATATCTATAAAATGGATATCTGTATGTTCATAATTTCCCAGAAAGCAACAAAAAGATCAGAAAAAAAAAAGTTTTATGCAAATAAATAGTTTAACCAAAATTGTAAGGTTAAAAGCAAAGACGGAGGACCAGAATTAGAATATGGCTGAGATTAATTATTACTTCTGGTTCTGCATGTCTTTTTGGATGAGCTTTGATTATTCAGTTCTAAAAGCCAGAATGTTTAGTAATTCATGTACAGTTCTATGTACAACTCCAGTACAAACCAGGCTTTTTTGCTGTCTGTAGTATTTAACATTTTCATGAAATGTGAATGGTGATATTTATGAAAATCACAGAAATGTTCATCCAGATAGAGGTAAATTCACTGAGTCTTTAAAAAATTAAACTACTTCCAGGTCGCAGTGGTGCCAATAATAGCTTTATGGTAAAATATTCTGAATAATTCATAAGCATAAGAATGACATTCTGATATTTACCTAATCTAGCCTAAAAGATTAGGATCTGGCAGGAAAGTTGATAATATGCATTAGCTGTTTGTAACGGGGTGGACTTGAAGACCCTGCCCAGGGACACAGGACTCCTTTCTTGAGTTATTCTGATAGCAGGTGCTTGAACTCTGCATGCAGTTGCAAGGTAACTATCACTGAGTCATAGAAGCAGGTGCTGTTGTTGACCCCACTGAGATTATAAAAAGGAATTGGAGGCTCTTGTGGTAGAAATAAAGTTTTTGAGGTAATGATTGTGTAAGTGCAGCTATGAGGTGATCCAAGTTTGGGGATGAAACTTAGGGTTTCCATTTAATGATTGCAGTAGCTGCCTGAAGTTTTAACTGTGACCTTCAGGTGATGTGATGTAAACCTGCTAGCTTGTACCCATGATGGTCTGGGAAGAAAACTTTTCTTCATGTCAATTCTCAACAATTTGGAATGTGTGAGTAGTCTGAGGTCTTCCTCCTACTACTGTTCAGAAGCTCCAAGGAAAAAGGTAAGTGTGAAATGTAGTGAAAGTGTAGGTGTTTTGTTTGAGGCATTCACTTATTTTGGTGTTTCTGTAATTATGGAAGATGGGGAGTTTTATGGGATGTGAGCAGAGTATCTTTGGGTTTTTTAGTGATTTATAAGCTTGAAATATCTTAAAATGTGTCTCTTGAGTAAAGCAACACAGTTAATAAGCTGGATGGCAGTGTCATAAACTATAATAGACTACATTCTTTTCCCCATTTTGCTACTCTGGAGCTGTGCAGGATGTCTTTCTTACAACCTCTGTGTCTTTATCACAGTGCTCTTTCCTGGCAGGTCACATAGTATATCTTTGTCTGCATATCTTAAGTGCTGTATAATTTATTTTCATTTATGTGTCTTTCTCTGTTGTTAATTAAACTAAAAATAACACCTCATGTTTGCAACAGTTTTGCTGTTTTAATATCCAACTTTTCTTCTGCTCTGTCCCTAATCAAAAGAACTGAATGCCCTAAGGAAAAATAAACAATCTCAGCCTTTGTAGGACTGATTTTTATTTGGAAATTGTCAAAGCTCAAAATACTACCTGTGCTGTTATAATAATCCATGCAGAAGGAGGCAGATCTTGGCTCCAGGGAGGGCCAACCTATTTAACAGAAAGATTGGCTAGCCAAAGGAAGCCATTTTTTAAGCAGATTGAGGTTGCTGTGATCTGCAGGGATATGTGTGTTGGAACTAATAAGTTAGTGCCATACCCATGACGCTTTCCTCCTGATTGTTTTGTTTTAATTCCAGCAAAAGCCATGGAAAGTCCCCCAACAGTGTTGCTGACCTGCTGGGTTTATGGCCCCAGGTAGAAAAACACTTCAAGCTACTCACTTTAAAATATATCACTGACAGCTCAGATGCGAGGAGAAAACTTAAAAGTTGTGAAGCTTGAGAGATGAAAGGAGAGTGGCAAAGATGAAACACTAGTTAGAAATATATTTTTTTTTTCTCTGCTCAGAGTAATTGAGTAATCGCAACCTAGCCAAATCTGTGCAATGAAAATAATTTGTCTCTACAGCAGACAGCTGCTGTCTTAATGCTCCTATGGTGGTACCATTTGTGTTACACATGTCTACTGGCATTCTTGGGCTCTGTTAAATTTGCCTTGAGTACCACTGAATATGCAGTTCTTCCATGCTATCCAATCTAGCCTATACTTTATTTCCTGCCTTTTTAAATAAAGAAGAACTTTCAGGACAGCTAAACAAAACCAGGAATGGGGCCACCTGGTAGCGATACAAGCAATGGCTAATAACTCATCCTATCAGGCAACCCCTTGAAGTTACATACATTATTTCTTCTTCCTAGTTGAGAAATACAGCATTGCCGTGATGAGTCCTAAATTATTTCATTAAGTTTTCTTCACTCTGTTCAATCTTTAAAAAATTAATTACCAATTCCTCATTCTATCAGTTAGTGAAAACCTACATAAATTATATGAAAGAGCTACTCAAGTCATGATTATTTTTTCAAAGAGTTGTATTATTACATAAAACTACTTTAAAAAAATTGCTGTGTTTAAGTCACTGATATGGCTTTTTTCCATGAAGTGTATTAAATAAAATTATTTAAAAAGGACTCATGTTTAAAAACAAACTAAGGCCTGTCCACTTTCTTTGCTGGAGTGCCGGGTAATGATATTGGTCATATGACAGTGTTCTGTGAACCACAGAAAACATGTAGAATACTATGGTGCTGTAACTAAATAGGACAGTCACTTGAAAAAATGATTTTGTTTGTTTGTTTTCCTGTTAAAATGGAGTTCATATTTCAATAAAATGAGCATGTGAGAGATTGTGCCATTTCTAAGCAAGGAAACCTTTAAGTATACATGGCCGTATGGAACACTAACTAATAAAATAGGGAATCTGCCTATTTATTTTGGTATGGGATTCCCCTCCCTCCCCCAGGGCTTGTCCAAACTTCATGGGTTTTGCTGTTCTAGCAAAAGAAAGATGGGATATTCTCCAGTGTAGTGCTTAACAGCAGATACTGGGTTTTGAATCAATGTTAGTTCAACTATAACTTCACCGTGGATTAGACTTAACACAATATTGATAATGGTGAAAATAAAGTGGTTAAGAAAAGTCAGTGCTTAACTGCACTTATCAACAATCCATCAAAGAATTTCAGCTTGTTAGTTTTCTTGTGTATTGTAGCCATTTACAGTCTATCGGGACATAACTTCTTTTTAAAGAATTATATCTCTGTATGGTGGAGGAAAAAGTGTTCTGTGTATATGAGTTTACCTAGGAATTTAACAGTCTTCTGCTCTGAAGATCATAAAAAAGTATGAGATATTTAGTTTCCCAGTCCCCATAGATTTGTTCTTATAAAATTCCCCATTTGGACATGTTTAATTCAAAGAAAATAAACACACTACATGGAACTCTCATATCTCTGAGGGTTATTCTACAGTCTTGGAGACAACTCAAATGACTTAGAATCATAGAATCATTTAGGTTGGAAAGGACCTTCAAGACCATTGAGTCCAACCGTCATCCATGCCCACTAGACCATGGCGCAGAGTACCTCGTCTATGCACTTTTTGAATACCTCCAGGGATGGTGACCCAACCACTTCCCTGGGCAGCCTATTCTAATGCCTGACAACCCTCTCAATGAAGAAATTTTTCCTAATATCTAACCTAAATCTCCCTTGCCTCAACTTGAGGCCATTTCCTCTAGTCCTATCTCCAGCCACCCGACAGAAGAGACCAGCAGTCACCTCACTACAGCCCCCCTTCAGGTAGTTGTAGAGACCAATAAGGTCTCCCCTCAGCTTCCTCTTCTCCAGACCAAACAGCCCCAGCTCCCTCAGCTGGTCCTCATAAGACTTGTGCTCCAGGCCCCTCACCAACTTGGTTGTCCTTCTCTGGACACGCTGCAACACCTCAAAGTCTCTCCTGTAGTGAGGGGCCCAAAACTGAACACAGCATTCAAGGTGCGGCCTCACCAGCACTGAATACAGGGGAACAATCACCTCCCTGCTCCTGCTGGCCACACTATTTCTGATACAGGCCAGGATGCCTTATATTTCTGATACTATTTCTGATACAGGCCAGGATGTACTTAAACGTACCTCACTCACTAGTAGTTCAACTGTGTTCTATTAGAAGCTTTAGGGGTTTTGTTCTTGTTAATTATTCTTTTAAATGCTACTGAAGCATCACAATAACCCCACCTCTTATTTATCATGGCTGCCTCAGCTTAGTCTCTCTAACTGTTTTTAGGGGAACCAATGTTATTTCAGTTTCAGTTCAAGGAAGTTTAGAAGCCACTTTGGTCTTTGTAGGCTCTCCATCAATACAGTACCAGCTTTATATTTTAAGTTTCTAGGCACTTCAACTTTTCTATTATTTTGGATTTTCTTTATGAAAAAAAATTTGTGCTTTCAGAAGAGGCAAAATTCAAATGTAAATTATGTCTGTTTGGCTGAATGAGTATTCTTGAGGGGGGAAGAAAGTAGGCCAAGTTAAATATGTGCCTGCTGGTATATAGATTCACCTGCTTTTCTTGTAACACAGACAAGTAGCTAATTTATATTTAATACTGCCATGGAGATTTTAAGTCCCTTTTGTCTGATCCCCTAAAGTCTTTCTAGTGTTTTGGAATGTATCTGTAACTGGTGGCAACTTCCAGGGCTCCCTTTAAATTAACAGAATCATGATTGTTTCTGTCAGATGTTGACCTGTGCTGTATGTAAAATTAGAACTGTATATGTACATCTCCAGCCTGACTGCATGCTTTGTCCTAGACCATGGCATCTTCTCAATCAGTCACTCATTAGCATTTATGTAACACCTTGAAGAGTTTTACAAATGAGGGCAAATTAAAGCAAAGCTAACTCAACCTTGTTTAATTTGAATTTTGTCTGGGAGCCCTGAGTCTAGTTAGGAGAGGAGTAGAATGGAACTATGAAAACTTTCCTCTCTTTTTGCTCTTCATTTATGCCTTTTTGATGAATGAAAAATCACAAGCGAAGGTCTTTATTATAAGGAAAAGGGGAAGACTGCTCTTGTAGGGATGGTATGATCCCAGGCTGGAGAATGGGAGTTGATGTCTCTTGGAGTATGTGGGATTCAATATTTACCCTTTTTTTCAAGTTCACAGAGGTCTTGAGTCTAACTTTACTGTTCATCGTTAGACAGAAATTCCGTCTTTTATTTCTATCTGCTGTGCAGAACAAAATATAAGGGGAATTGAATAGGGATTAGGTAGAGAGTTTGAAGGTGTTGCAAGGTATACTTGTAAGCATATGCATCTAAAATAATAGTTGGTTTGGCACTTCTATGTGCCGTCAGAGTATATAGTTGCCAAGTATGCAATTGTACTAAATTCTCAACAATTTATCTGGGATCTGTCTATGGTGTTTCCATGAAAACAACATGGCTGTGTAAACTTAGACTACATGAAACAAAACTGAGAAATAAAGCTCACTATAACAACATGAAGGTGTTCTTGCATAATCATAAATTCAAAATTATGTTAAGTAAAGGCAACCAACTGTTAATATTTTGGCTCATCAGCTTTAGGTAAATTATATATCAAATATTGGTCCTCTGTATTATTGCCAAAAATAACTTCTTGTGCCCCTAATGTAGTAGCACTTTCAAATAGTGGTGTCTATCATTAAACCAAAATAGCTTCTGCTAATCAACTGCATTGAACATGCACAAGTTAGAAGGCTAAAGTTACTATGAACTTTGAGAGAGAATTTTCATATCATGAAAAGACTGTGACACTTCAAGTATGACTCTCCCAAGTATTATTCTGTCCCAAGTTCCCTTTTCCATGTAAGCTAGAGGCCTGAATAACCCTAAACTTTATTTTCTCCATCCTTCTAGATCAACTGAACTGCATGAAATTGTGTGTACAAGGAGATGAATTTTTATACTGCTGAACAGTCAGTCTAGGTATGCTGCTAAATTATTTTTGCTTCATATTTTGGGCCAGCATAGTTCATACCATGTGAAAAGCTGGGTGACTACCAGTTGACACCTTATGTTGCAGGTACATGTTGGGGGTTTCAAATCAGGTGTCAGTGAAAACATTGCTATGAAATTGTGTGTTTACCTTATTCCAGATGAGGTATGTGAGATGTAACATTCATAGCTAATTTTATACTCATGTTAGCTTAGGACTGCCTACATATATGCATTACCATCTTTAGAAGGCCTAGTCAGCTTTCAAGGTAATGGTCTTGCTGTAAGAAAGGAAAGGAACAGACCAATAAAGTTCCTTAGAAAAGGCTTTCTCAGAGAACTGGACTTCTGCTGCTGGAGGCTGGATAACTTGTGGGTTCAAACTAACTGATAGTATGATGGGTAACTAATACCAGTGAATGATATGAAGTCTGGTCCAAACAAAGTGTACTTCTATATGCACCTGTTGTGGTTTAACCCCAGCCAGCAACTAAGCACCACGCAGCTGCTCTATCATTCCCCCTCCTCAACTGGACAGGGGAGAGAAAAATATAACAAAAGGATCATGGGCTGAGACAAGGACAGGGAGAGATCACTCAACCAATTACCATCACAGGCAAAACAGACTCAACTTGGGGAAAATTAACTTAATTTATTGCTCATCAAACCAGAGTAGGGTAATGAGAAATAAAACCAAATCTTAAAACACCTTCCCCTCGCCCCTCCTTTCTTCCCAGGCACAGCTTCACTCCCAAATTCTCTACCTCCTCCCCCCAGCAGTGCAGAGGGACAGGAAATGGGGGTTGCGGTCAGTTTATCACACGTTGTCTCTGCTGTTCCTTCCTCCTTGGGGAGGACTCCTCACACTCTTCCCCTGCTCCAGGGTGAGGTCCCTCCCACAGGAGACAGTCCTTCATGAACTGCCCCAGTGTGGGTCCCTTCCATGAGTTGCAGTCCTTCAGGAACAGACTGTGCCAGCATGGGTCCCCCACAGGGTCAAAAGTCCTACCAGAAAACCTGCTCCAGCATGGGATCCTCTCTCCATGGGTCCTGCCAAGAGCCTGCTGCAACACACGGTCTCCATGGGGTCACAGCCTCCTTTGGGCATCCACCTGCTCTGGCATGGGGTCCTCCACGGGCTGCAGGTGGAGATCTGCTCCACTGTGGACCTCCCTGCACTGCAGGGGGACAGCCTGCCTCACCATGGTCTTCCCCATGGGCTGCAGGGGAATCTCTGCTCCGGCACCTGGAGCATCTCCTCCCCCTCCTTCACTGACCTGGATGTCTGCAGGGTTGGTCCTCTCACGTGTTCTCACTCCTCTCTCCGGCTGCAGTTTCTGTGCCACAGCAACTTTTTTTTCCCCCTTTTTAAGTGCCTTATCCCAGAGGTGTTATCACCACTGTCTCTGATGGGCTCGGCCTTGGCCAGCATCAGGTCCGTCTTGGAGCCGGCTGACATTGGCTCTATCAGACATGGGGGAAGCTTCTAGCAGCTTCTCACAGAAGCCACCTCTGTAACCCCTCTGCTACCAAACCCTTGCAACACAAACCCAATACAGTACCTTCAGTCCTTCGTAGGAAGAAATGAACAGAGCATGTTACTGCTTCTGTAATCGGGTGCAAGCTCCGCAGTACCTGAGGGTCCCTCATGCATTAGATGGGTATCATTAATGACTCATTGGATTAATTAAATTAATAATATTACATGAAAATCTGTGGGAGAGGAAACCTAGGAGGTCAAGTCAGACATTGGAAGAGAAATAACCCATTAGGGAGCCCTGGAATCCTTGTAAGAGGGGTACCTAGAAGATACCATGGTGACTGATTCCCTCTGTTCTTCTGTAATGTTCTCTTAAGTATTGCTCTATGTGACTCTTGCATGTGTCTTACATAGTATTGTATCATTTTAGCATTTAAGAGAAAGAAAGGGATGGTACCTGCAATCTTATTTTGCAAATGGCAATAACCCAAGATATTGGCAATATTATGTGTGTCAATTTTAATGACATATGGCACTATTTATTTCTCATTCACGTTGAAGGGACCTCTGGCCCCAGTGTGGCCAACAGAAGACTGACTTTTCTTTAACAAACTTGTGGCTTAATATATGTGTACAATATACTACTATTTCAACAGAAGTTCAGTTGAAATGATTGTACTTTCAGTACCGGGGAAGATTATGGAACGGTTTGTCTTGAGAGCACTCACATGACAAGTCCAGGACAAACAGGGGATCAGGCCCACTCAACATGGGTTTATGAAAAGCAGGTCCTGCTTGACCAACCTGATCTCATTCTCTGACCAGGTGTCCCACCTATTGGATGAGGGAAAGGCTGTGGATGTCATCTACCTTGACTTCAGCAAGGCCTTTGACACTGTCTCTCATGACATACTCATTGAGAAGCTGGTGTCTCATGGCTTGGACAAGTATACTCTTTGCTGGATGAAAAATTGGCTGGATGGATGAGCCCAGAGGGTTGTGGTGAATGGGGTGAAATCCTGTTGGCGGCAGGTCGCAAGTGGTGTTCCCCAGGACTCTGTGTTGGGGCCAGTTCTGTTTAATATCTTTATTGACGATTTGGATGAGGGGATTCAGTGCACCCTCAGCAAGTTTGCAGATGACACCAAGTTGGGAGGCAGGGTCAATCTGCTTGAGGGTAGGGAGGCTCTGCAGAGGGATCTGGACAGGCTGGATCAATGGGCCAAGGCCAATTGTATGAAGTTCAACAAGGCCAAGTGCCGGGTCCTGCAC
>JAOBAS010000029.1:19035147-19061231 GCA_025311575.1 Elanoides forficatus
GGGTTTGGGGGATTTTTTTGAGCTTGATGAGGATAATATTGAACTTGCCCTATGTTAGTCTATTCAAGTGCAGTCAGGGAGAAAAAATTCTGCTGGATGAGACTAGTATATACTCTGATGCAAGTTATCCATCTACAGGGAAGATGAGCTACACTGACATTCCTTGTTTAGTCTCAAGAGGAGAAACTGGTTTAAATAGAGTGATTTAAAGGAACTGGATTAAAAAAAAAAAATCTGTATCTTATTTCACCGACACTGCTATTTTTCCCAGATTTCAAAATATTAAAATGCCATATGGACATTTCTCACCCAGGTTAACTTTTATTCATAAAGAACAGTTACTGATTTCCATCGGACAGGTATATAGTTGTGTGTTCAATAATGGGAACAAAGATTACACTCCACATCCCTCATTTGTTAAATGGGAAAATGATTTCCATTTCTTAGAGTTCATTGCAGAGTTTAATAAATAGCAAAAAAATCTACAAAAAGACTTTTTGTAAATCTGACTTCTTACAAAACTTCTTACAATCCAGCAAGAGTTACAGATGAAATTATTCTCTTCTTCCTGGGCTAAACAGTGGCATAACAAGATAAAGTGGCATATATCTACCAGCCCCTATGACATGAGATACCTAGAATCAAAATAAGTGTTATTAGTGAGTAAGTTCCATGCAATTTGTCATAAATCTACACTCTAAAAAATCTCTAACTTCTAAGAAGTAGAAATGTCTAGTTATAGCATTTGACTATACAGTAGGATGAGGATTCATATTTGGATACAGAGAAATGGCAGAGAAGCAAAATCAACAAAACTCAGATTAACGGCATGTAGAATGAAATTTCTTATGGATGCTGGTTAGTGTCACCCGGCCTGATCCAGTCATTTGTTTTTCTTTAGAAACAGCAATATGCTGTCTCAAGGCTACAGACTGCCAAAACTAAAGGCACTATCTGCAGTGGTTTGCATGGCAAGCCCCAGTGTCTGTCGGATAACCAAGATTTTTATGGCAGAGGAAAATGTTGTTCACTGTCAGCAGTTGGTTAAGACCTCTATACATGATCTCCTCCTTTGATGTTATTTCAGGTACTTAAGTACCTCTTTAGAAATCAGAGAGGTATAAATGGAATTGGGAACCGAAGCAGATACCAAGGTATTCCAACCTGTCAAAGTTAAAACGTCAAGTAATCAAGGTTCACACACACGTGTCTGGATTTCATGGGTACTGTACAACAGCTGAAAGTGCACACACACACACACACACACGCCTTTTATAAGAAGATACAACTGAAGTGTGTAGTGCTAAACAAAGTGATGCCCCCTGCCCAACCATTTTAAACTTGCTGTCTAGGGATGGGAACAGAGTCAAGGTCTTCAGAATCAATTTCCAGTGTCATAAAAATTTATTCTAATTAGAAGTAGCTGTTCTGACACTGACCTCTCTGTAAATATTCCTGCAACAGGAGTTACAAAAGAAGTGTTTGTTGCACTTTCATTTTCTGCAAATAAGTCTTTGTTTGATTGATTGGGGTTTTTTGTGTTTGTTTTTTTTTGTTTGTTTGTTTGTTCATTTGTTTCCTAAAACAAAGGAAATTGCCAGTGAATGCCAGTAAGTGTCATTTCTCACATTTGGTACATGGACAATTCAAAATAATTAAAGGAGAAATCTGTGGGGAGAATGAAGGCCCAAGACTGTTCAAATCTTTTTTTCTTCTGGCTTGAAGTGACTAGTTTAAGATGGTCACCTTTATGAAATAAGTTACTTAAATGGCATTTGAACAAACTTTAGGGAAAAATACAGGATATGTTCTAAGATCACAATTTCTGTGAATGACAGTATTGTTACTTTTGGGTTTATAAAGCCAAATTAGAATACTTTAAAAGGCATTAAAGAAGCAGATTAGTTTCTCAACAATATTGTTAAAGCATTTTTTTTTTACTTTTAACAGCTTGGTGTTAACTTTAGGATTTTTTTATTTCCTCGAAGTGTGTGACATGAGAGAAAGAACAATACTATTTAGAAAATTGACCTCATCTAAGTGAGTGTTTTTAAACATCAAATTAAGTGGATAGCTTTTTGATGTTTGAAGTCTAAAAGTAGAGACATGAGGGAACCAAGTAGAAATAGGACATCAGCATACACATTATTGAACTTGTCATTTTCTGCATTTACCAAGAGCTTTTCAACAGCAGATTCTAGTCATTGTCGGATAGTGCTGTACAGCATTTCTAATAAAATACATAAAAGCATGTAGGTTTGCCTTTTTTGATGAAGCTTGGTTTACATGCAGATACAAAGCTAATACATTCAAAGAAGCATTAATGCTACCTTATGAAAACACATTTTTTGTTACCATGGATTGTTAGCTACAATATAATCATGTGTCCCATTTCCATAACTCATCTACCAATATAAAATGCTGAAAATAATATTGGTCCATTCATGTAACTTAGTCATCAAGCAGGACAGAAACTGACTTGCAATTGTAGTTGCAATCAAAGACAGAGCCAGGTGGATATTCTTGTGATTCAGATGCAACTATGTGTAGGTCTTGCTGTTCAACATCCCTCTGATTCATTGCTTATCACAAAAACTTTCAGAAGACAAGAAGTTATTTGTAACTTAAAACAAGACATGAAATTATGAGAAGTGTGATGAAAATGTAGGTGTTTCATGATTTGTGCTGATCAGGACTTGGGATTCAGTGATTTTTCACTTTAAGAAGCAGAGTAGGGAAGGAACAGGGAACAAGACTAAGACTGACTAATAGTAATCTGCTACAGGAGAGTGAGAGAACTACTAAAAATATTCAGAGAATTTGCCTGGGTGGTTGGAAGATGTGTGGGGTGTGATTTCTGCTGGGTGATATTTCTAGTTATGAAAGCAGTTATGAAAACCATTAGACTGTTTGCTTCTATGATGAGTATATACATCTCTGGTTTCTGTGAAAATTCCTCTCTGGTGCTGTAGATCCTTTCTGGATGGCCTCTCTCCTAAGATCAACATCTTCATATAAGAAGGATTATTTTTTATTACTGTTTTCCCAAAACTTAATGTTATTTTTCAGATAAAAAGCAGTCAGAAAATTTCTGACCTAAATCTGTTCTAACAAAAAATTCTGTTACAATAAAATACTCTTATTAACTGTTGTATTTGGCTTTCGGATTTGAAAGCTGCCACTTAAATTTTGCTGTGATTATGCTATTTTCATTCAGTTCCAGTGGTTTTAGAGACATCATGTTTCTAGATGTATTAATGGTATTTTCCCCTTCCCTCTTTTTTTCTTTTAAATCTATGAACCATATCTGATCAAGCATAATCTAAACCTGTTTCTGAGTTAGCAAGAATGCGAATGAGCTAAATCAACAGAAACACATTCTATAGCTCTAAGTAAAATGGCAGAAGCTGTTACTCTGGGACAAAAATTTCTAAAAGAATAAAATGCCTGATATACAAAACAGACTAGTCTGGTACCTTATAAGTTGAAATGTCTGTGTTTTAAGAAGTCCGTGTCAAAACAATAGTTGGCAACAAGGTCAGATTTATAGGTGGGCTAGAAGAGGTAGTACTATTCCATTTAGCACATTGGTATAGTGGTTTTTTTGGCATGTTGGTGGCAGAGAGGTGCACAGCCCATGGTTCCTCTTAATTTGAGCTTTGTCCTCTCTTGGAGAGCAGTCAGTCAACTGGCTGTGAACCAGTATGATGTCATTAACTTACATGGCACTATGCTTCCCTCAGACCAGCTGAAGGTCTGGCTTTATGGCATCCAGGATGTGTGGGTTCTACATACTGAAATTTAAGGTTTGTGACCTGGCTGTGTATAAGCTTGGGATCTCAAGCTTTTTTTAATTATGCTGTAAGCTACAATAACTCTAATTGCCATTGCAGAGAATTGTATCAAATAGCTACTCAGCCAGCACACAGTTTGGAATTTATTAGCTGCTGCTCTGATCCTAATTTAGTGGCATGGTCTCATCTTACTGAAAGTACAATTGCCATTATTGGATAATCATTTTGATAGGTTATTCCATTTTCTGCCCTGTTTATCTTCTGTTCTTAAGTGTCTTGTTTTCCTCTTTCAACAGTGCCATCTCAATCTGAGCTCCTTCTGACTCATTCTCAATATTTTCCAAGTCTTTGTTTAATGGCACAATCATTGCTTGATAACATATGTATATCTTCTGCAATTCTGTCCAATTGGCTGGTATGAAGAGACTTAAGTACTGCAATTTCCATTCAGAGATCCTGCTGTTGCATCATTTTAACACATGGGGTTTTTTGTGTTCCACCCTTTTTCTTCAGTTTGGTCCCGTACAATAAGATTTATTTTATATTCAAATCAATTACCCATTGAAAACTTAGCTTCCTTCAAAAATGTCTTGTACACTGAATGTCTCCAACATCTGCTAGGGTGTATACATGAAATAATGTATTTTTTAACTTACAATCATGGTCCACAGTGGGTATTTAGAAGGTAAAACCACATCTTTGTATTGGATATTTTGGCTATAATAATCAACTTGAAAGTGCTTCTGCCCTTTCATTATGCATATCACATTTTAATATGTTTCTTGTAGACATTTGCAAAAGGAAATGGAAGTAACTTAAGAGTTTTAAAAGAATCTGACTTTTATTTCATGAGTTACATTATTTTTACTGCTACAGTATCTATTGTGCCCTCTTACGCATCTTCTGCTAGCTCACACACATGGGCACATACGCACGTGTGTGCATATACGTGCAGAAAACCCCACTCATAATGGCAACAAGATGCCTGCAAGGGAAATGATATGTGATATGCAGTTATAGATTATCATTTGAGTCTTTGGAGAGGATCCTAAAGGTGAGTAGTAATGAAAACTTACTTAAATTTTCTGTCTTATTTGCTGCTTCTTACTTATTCTCCTGTGAGTATCTCATAGCAGTATTACTAACCTCTGGCTCTTTTTATTTCATAGCTTTAATTACTGATATTTTTGAAGTATCCAGTAGCATCTAAGGCCTTTTTATTTCCTGATGGAGTTTTTATGGCCATGATATGTTAAAAGTTGCTGGGTGTTTAACAGATACTTTAATTACACCAAAAAAACATGCTTAGTGCTTTGCATGACTGGTCCTGAAATACTTAGATATAAAGAAGTGTATTAGGTTTGTGTGGCAAGGTTTTGGTAGTGGGGGGGGTTACAGAGGTGGCTTCTGTGAGAAGCTGCTAGAAGCTTCCCTCATGTCCGATAGACCCAATGTCAGCCGGCTCCAAGGCGGACCTGCCGCTGGCCAATGCCAAGCCCATCAGAGACAGTGGTGATAACGCCTCTGTGGCAACACATTAAGAAGGTGGGAAACAAAAACCTGTGCAATGGCAGCTGGAGAGAGGAGTGAGAATATATGACAAAACCAACCCTGCAGACACCCAAGTCAGTGAAGAAGGAGGGGGAGGAGATGCTCCAGGTGCCGGAGCAGAGATTCCTCTGCAGCCTGTGGGGAAGACCATGGTGAGGTAGGCTGTCCCCCTGCAGCCCAGGGAGGTCCACAGTGGAGCAGATCTCCACCTGTAGCCCGGGGAGAGAGGACCCCACACCGGAGCAGGTGGGTGCCCAAAGGAGACTGTGACCCTGCAGGCAGCCCGTGCTGGAGCAAGCTCCTGGCAGGACCTGCAGATCTGTGGAGAGAGGAGCCCACAGAGCAGATTTGCTGGCAGGACTTGTGACCCTGTTCCTGAAGGACTGCACGCCGTGGAAGGGACCCATGCTGGAGCAGTTTGTGAAGAACTGCAGACGCTGGGAAGGACCCATGCTGGAGAAGTTTGTGGAGGACTGGCTCCCATGGGTAGGACCCCATGCTGGAGCAGGGGAAGAGTGTGAGGAGGAAGGATCAGCAGAGACAACATATGATGAACTGACTGTAACCCCTTTCCCTGTCCCCTTGTGCAGCCATGGGTAAGGAGGTAGAGAAAATCAGGGCTGAACTTGAGCCCAGGAAGAAGGGAGGGGTGGGGCAAAGGTGTTTTAATATTTGATTTTATTTCTCATTGGTAATAAATTAAACTAAGTTCCGCGAGTCAAGTCTGTTTTGCCTGTGACAGTAATTGGTTAGTGATCTCCCTGTCCTTACCTTGAACCATGAGCCTTTTGTTACCTGTTTCTCTCCCTTTTCCAGCTGAGGAGGGGGAGTGATAGAATGGCTTGGTGGGGACCTGGTGTCCAGCCAGGGTCAACCCACTTCAGAGGAGGTTACTGGACTGTTGAATGGACCTGGTAGGAATTTAGGGGTTATGATTTAAAAAAAGCCAAATTAAATATAAAAGAAAATACTTCTCACAATAGGCCCCTATTTAATGTCTAAGAATGGTTAAGAATGACATATATGACTAGATATGTTGCATTTCTTTTTGTGTAGTATGCCCTGCTCTGAAGTACTTCCTTTTTCCAGGCAATTCTGCCTAGTTGGTTTGCTTCGGCTGTTTGTAGTTCTTCAAGAAATGGTGGGTTGGTGTTCAAATCACAGCATTGGATGGCTAGCTTAAGGGTATCTATTCCAAATGGAATGAATGAAACAGGATTATTACTCCAATTCCAATGCTTTTATTACTTTACTACAAAGGTATTGTTTATATGGTTTTAAAACTCATGTCCATTATGCCTTTATAGTAGCTGCAAAAGATTGCAATCACGCTTCCATTTCTGTCATGCCACTTCTTTCCCTCCTGACCTGCTTATTGGAAGTCCTGTTTCCTCCATGTCACTGCTCTTTTCATCTTGTGGAGATAAATAATAACTTAGCCATTCAATGACCATTGCTATTTGGCTTCTACATCTCCATTTTCAAGCTTACTCAAGGTATTTATATGATGCAAATCTCTTCCAGTGAACAACACATTATTTTTGTGCCCTGTTTTGAATCTGAATGATCCACTCTGTTAAGAAAAGGAAGAAAAAAGCAACAAAAAAAAGAGCAATGAAGAAACCTAATTGGTTGTATGAATGGGCAAAAGGTTTTTTATAAAGCCTTATTCTAAATTGTCAGTACTGCATCTCTCATTATGTACCTGCTTAGAATTGACTATAAAGAACTGTAGCATTTTTCTTTTAAAGTATATTTTATATAAACATATACATGTAAAATGCATATGCACTGATGCTTTAGCCCTGTACATTGTGCTAGTCACAGGCTCTGCAGGAAGTGGCAGTGTACACATGTTGATCTAATCTGGATCAAAAAGACCCACTGAGAAATGATAGCTCTGTACCTCTTGCAAGTTTTCAATTTCCAGCATTAGGGATTGCAAGGGTTTGAAAGTGTGGCAAGTCTCCTGGCTGTTAGAACCTTGTCTGTTCTGCCAGTCTAGAATTTAACAATCCACAATCTTCTTATGTGTATTTAAGTCAAAACCATTTCTCATGGATGCTACTGTATCTCAATTCCCAATGATTTATTTTTTTAATGACAATATGATATTGCAACCTACAATTTGTATTTACTGCCATTACCCAAACCATCCAGTCGTCTTTAATAAAACTAAACAAAAAATGTGACCAATTATATAGATTCTTAGAACGCACAAAAGCTGAACTGGCTATGCACGGTGGTGGAGTGCTAACAATTAGATCCCATCTGTAACTGGAAACAATTTTCTTTAAATTCTACATATAATAATAATAAAAAAAATTAGAATATTTCTGGCCTTTTCTGAAATGTCTCTTTAGAGCTCAATATTACAAAATAGGTATTTTCTTCATAACTATTTTCCTAATCCAAATTCTGACCCAAAATATACTGTTGTTGTAGGACTTGGATACAAGGCCTGAATCCCTGTCATTCAGAAAGCCAGCCTTTATCCTGACTTTAAAATAAACACAAAAATGTCAGGTTCATGGGAAGAGATTCCTGAACTACTTCTAAGTACATTCCTTTGGTATAGAGCATCACAGCACAGAGATGACAACCTGGGGCTTACAATAAATATGGCTGTACTAGGATGGGTTCTCTATGGGCCCTGTTTGGCTGCAGTTTGGGGATCTGTGATACGCTTTGCTATGTGTTCAAAATGCCCTAAATTCTGCAGCTGAGGCTTTATTTTACCATACTAACTCCTCTTTTCAAAAATATCTTCCCTTCCACCTTCCTTACTGTTGCTAATGGGAGATGGCAGCTGTCACGAGACCTAGTTGATGCATGCTTCTCTTGTCAATGAAAATATTTTCATGCTGGCATTGACAGCCAGACTGAAATATTTTTATGCCATCTTTATAAGCATAGTAAAGTGGGTTTTTTTTCTGAATGAATTGGATAAGTTCATTTAAACTGTGAGCTCTTTTAATTGATTCCACTCTTATTTTTTTCACTGTGGCTTTACAACTCAAGAATGAATTTTCACATTTATTGGACAGCTTTTAACTAGCTCTTATTAAAGGATGCCTAGCAAGAGGATGCATTATGGTTGCACTTGTCACAACTTGTGCTGGACAGAGCAGGGAGGGATTTTAGTGAGTTCGGAATTCGTTCTGGTTAAATTAAGGTGAAACGACACCAAACAACGTTTTATTTATGGCAGAAGCAAACTGAATTTGGAAGGCGTGACACTAGGTGGCGGGGTTTCTCAGAACAAAAATTGCCATGAAACTACCTCAGTAAACCGTGTAGCCCGTGGTAACCACATACATCAACTCAGGGAAGGAGGAGAGCCCTCCTGTTGGGTCAGGAGGTTCAGAGCAGACCCCCTTGCTTTCCAGACTCCTCCTCAGAGAAGAGCCCAGGGGTGGCTGGAGCCACTCCTAGTCCCAGACTTGGTCAACAGTTTAATGTCTAAAGGGATGAGGTGTAGGGATTATGGAAGAGGAAAGAGCATGAAAGGAAAGAGAGAGAAAGAGGAAAAAAGAGAAAGGTTTCACCGATTCTGGGCCCAGCGCTGGTCCAGCCAGTCTAGAGGTCCAGTTCTGGAGGGTGCACACATGTGGGGCTTCAATTCATACACTTTTATAGTCTCCTTGCCCCTCCTTCAGGTGGGGACTCAAACTCATTAGGCTAATTAGGTGCCATGCATGGTTTGTACCTTCAGAACCTTGAGAAATGGGTCGGTGGGCTTGGGGGTCTTCTGGGGAGTAACTTCTTCCTGCGGGCATGACCATTGTTTGATCTTTGGCCATACATGGTGAGCTGCCCTGCTCAGCAGGTCAGAACAGGGAGCTGCGCACGCTCCGGCATGGCCTCCCTGCCCTGCTGCTGACTGATTTCTCCAGTACAGTTCGTTGTTATGCAGAACTTTCCCTGCCACAATGTTTGAGACATTAACTCTTTCAGTCTCTCACAGCACTAAATCAGCACGACATCCTTCCAGAAACTTGCGTCTGACATGTTATCATAAGGACAAAGACAGATGTAATGCCCTGGATAAATATCTACCAAGAAACTGGAAGATCAGCAGCTCAGTCATCCAAGACAGTGACAAGTGCATATAACTGAGACTAGCTGGTCTGGTTTTTTTTGTTGCTGTTTAGACTTACAGGAAGGACGCACATATTTTCTGGCTGAATTAGTTGAGTGCAGGCTGAAATCTAGTCACAACTTTATCGTTCTTGACCTGAGGTAGTGGTATTAAAATGTGTATAACTGACTTCAGAAGTGCAGAATCATATTTTCATATTCGCTGAAAACATCAGAACTAAAATGAAAAAGAAGGAAAATTTATGATTGGAAGAAACAGCATATCTGAGATTGATAGTTTAATTGGTATTTTGAGGTGCAGACTGATGAATTGCAACAATATTCAATAATCTTACATACAGTATACAGGATACTCTCTCTGAGCACATATAGGGTGATGAGGTACTTCCAGAGCACGATGAGTTCTTGCTCTACCTTGCTCTAAAAATTGGGAAGGAGGAGTGTGTGTGCTGAGTGATCTGTATTAGGGCAGGTGTCAGTCCAGGACTGACTGACTGTGTTACTGAACATTTTGCTCTGCTCTATTTTGTTTGGCCAAGCTTATTCAATTCCTTACCAGTGTTGCAGAGCTATAGATATTCTTCTGTAGCATTGACTGGAAGAGAGTGCGTGGTAAATAAGCAACTTCTGTGGTAGCGACCAACAAGTACAGCTTGTGAAAACTCTGGTTGTTATAGAACAACTTAAAACGGATCTGGCCGTACTGCAGCCAAGATGTATTGCTGTCCTTCTCTGAAAAAGATGGGAAGTTGTTTTATTCTCCTGAAGTTTATTTTTCTGATTTAGTGAGTGCTTAAGTGTGCAATCAAGGAAGATCATGGAATCGTAGAATAGTTTGGGTTGGAAGGGACCTTTAAAGGTCATCTAATCCAACCCCCAAGATGCTTCTTTCAAGAGAAGATGCTTCTCTTGACTGTTTTCTTTCTGGTTAGGTAGTGAGAGAAATTCCAGCAATGTAATAATTAAGGCTTTTTATATCCACTCAACTCCCCTACTTAAAGAAAAAAGGGGAAATGAGAAATTGGGAAAAACTAAAGATAAAATTCTGATTCTTTGAAGTATGGTGGAAGGAACATAACCCTTTGGAGAACATCAATGTATCATCTGCAAACTAAATATGCTCACTTAAATATTTGCACTCTTTCAGTGCAAGTTCATTTTAAATTATTATTTAGGTGCACTTCTATCACAGAGAAGTAATATACCAAAACAGGATGTAGCAAGCTGATAGCTTTGAGATCCTCTTAAGAAGAAAATGTGCTGAAAGTCCCCTCTGTGCCAGTTTGTGTCAATATCGCTTATTAGTACCCATGTATCTGAAAAGAGAAACATCTGCCAGGAAAAAAGAAAGCAAAAGAGAAGGAAGTTATGTGCTGAGAGAAAACATGTGAGGGGCTCCTAAAAATCCACCAGCTCTGAAGACTAGGGGTCCTGTTGGATCCCCAAGAACTCATAAACTTAGGACATAGTCAGCTGAAAATCTACAAGGCCACTGGCACATATTAGCATCAATGACAGGCTGTATAATTCAGACCACATCCAAGAAGACAGTGGCTGCTATGTGCAGCTGACAGGATTAGTTACACATCTGTTGAAGCACGAAAAAATACCTTGAGGGACTTTCTGACCTAAAAGTCAGTGATGCATCCATATGATGTGCCACTTCTGAATAAATAGCTGATGTTGCCCTCCCAGCTGTTGCTCCAATAGGGTAACTAAGAGTATGTGTATATGCATGTATGAGGGACCAAGCAAATGAATGCATTGTGTGAACAGTTATCCACTATTAATAATAACAGTTTATTTATTAGCAGACCTTTAACTATTGACAGTAATCTGTGTCTTGACTCAATCCCCTCTGAGAGGAAAGGGTATTTAAGACAAAGGAATACAATGAATTTGTTTATACCTATTTGTTTTTAAAATACACCTTTTCATAGAGATGTGTATAAATTAGCTTACTTGTGAGGACAGCCTTCAGAACCAAGTTTAAACTTTGGTTTTGGAAGTTCAGACTGAAGTACATCATGCAACCACCAGGAAAAGAATCAATGTGTTGAAATGTTTATACGGTGGTCTTAAACACCAACTACTTTTGAACATCCAAAGAACGTCGAGTATGGGGGACAGGCTTTATGTAATGAAGTTAAAGACTGAATTTAAGTTTTGACTGGCTTGAAATAAAAGCAAAAAGGATGGAAGAAAGGCTATAATTATTGGAAGAACATAATGTGATGCTTAGACAGGATGTGAAATTCACTGAGGAACATATTGCGGCTATAATTAGAGATAGTGTTTCAGTCACTTTAAAAATGAGTCATTAGAGAATGCATTAAAAAGTAAAATTCTACATCTGTTGGGTCTCCCAGTTGGGAGAGAAACACAAGACCTAAAAGGGAGATGCAAATTCTTTCTTCTAAGGAGCTTTGAGGTTAAATTCCAGCAGTGAAGCACAACTAAAGCTTTGGAGCTGTAAACAAATAAAAACAAAACAGAAGTATAGATGGCTTGCAATCCTTTCCATATATACATCTAGAACATATACAAGAGTACTGATACTCTTGTCCTACAAGGAGTTGAAATTGATCGCTCAGAAGCTTTGCAGGGCATTCCTCATCTTTCATCCTTGCTTCCAATCATTAGGAGGGGAAAATAGTTCCACTGCATGTTTTTGCAATGTATGCAAAATAAGAACAGTTGAGTGACTTAGTCTCAGTTCTTCTATGTTCATCTTCAATATAAAATGAAATTGAAGGAGAACAGCTTTTACTATTCATTGCTCAGCTATAATAAACAATTTCCAATTAAATTTTTCTAATCATGCTAGGACTACGGGTGAGAAGCACAGATGTCGATTTCTGATTGCATTGGCTTTTGCAAAGAGTTGAATTTTCTGGAGGGAGGAGAAGGTTGTAGGAAGGAGGTCAATGCATGTAGCTGGCACCACATTTTTCTCAGGCTGTTTGAGGGAAAGTTCTACAATAAAATATACTGCCTAGCAATTTTAATCAAGCAGCAAGTTAAAGGAAAGTGAGCTATACAATAATAAAGAGAATTCTAGTATTTGGTCCTACGGTTTCCTCTCTTTTTGGCCTCTAATATAGATTATTTTGTAGATCTCTTATTTCAGCTGATCAAAATCTGTTTAGAAATGTTTTGTGTTTTTCTATGCAGTTGTGCCACAGACTAAACTTGTGTAGACTTGTAATAAAATAAGATTACTTCATGTCATTGGTCTGTCTGGACAAAACAAACAAAAAAACCACAACAGCAAACGTGGCAGATTTGGAGTCTCTAATACTGCATAAGCAATGTCATTGCTAACTGCTGGGGAACTCAGGGATGTAACGCTTCACTGAATCTAGTTAAGATGATAAAATAAATGTACACTCTGTACTTAGATCTATTAACTTATAAAACTTCTTGAGTGTAAATTGTAAGCTCCAACAAATAGTTTTTGAACAATTAATTATTGCAGCATCTAAAAGGTGACGTAGCCTGAATAGATAAGTTTGCAGCCAGTTTTTTGGCCTTAATCATATTGTCTGAAAGTGGTTATTGTTATATTTATCAATGCAATGATGGTGTTTCTCCTAAACAGAAGCTGCCTATGAGATACGAGTTCTACTAGTTGGCCTGCCAGTTAAGCCTTACCCATGAGGAAATGCAAAGGAAACATTTTAGATATAGTTTAATATCAAACTACTGTACTCTTATGACTTACTGCTATGTGGAAGCTGCCTCTTCTCCTATTTTGTCTTAGGGTGGCTCCCTGGGGCAACCTCAATTACTGTGGTGCAATGAAGTATTCCATCTAGTTGAATATTATGGTTTGTTTTCAGAGTCACCCACTTACAGGTGATAGTAGATAGTCTGGTCAGCAGTATGTGGAAATTTGGGCTATGCAAATATAGCAATTGCTCCTGGCAAAGTGCCATGCTAAGGCAGATATATTGCTGTTGAGTAATGAGTGGCACAGCTCTCTCTGCACCACAATAGGTTGTGCCATATAGATATTCACTTATTTATAAAGGCTCCTTAATAGTATTCAAGACAAAACAGCTTCCAGGCTTTAAATGAAAAGAAATGAAAAAAGCTTGAAAGTAACCCAGTTCTCATAGTAACTGGTATATTTTTGATTCTGCTTTATTAAATAGAGTTGAAAGCCAAGTTATTGACAACTTTCACAAAATTTAAAGATGTTTCTTTAATCTGTTACATTCTGTCTCTGTTAAACTGTCATGAAGATGATCTCTTAGATAAGGAGAAGTTGTCCTTATCCAAGACATCATAATAGGAGATTTTTGTCTAGTTGCATAGGTTAGGAAATATCATAAACTGTTAACACTTAATGACATGGATAAAATTTAGATTTAATTCAAAATTGTTTTATACCTTTACATATAGTCTCAGGGTGGTTCTGGTCTGTGAGTATTTACATCAGTCTAAATAAGATGTATTGTCTAATGCACTCAAACATAAAAGCACACTTTGCTTTTCCTCAAAAAGAGGGGGGGACGCTCATCTGCCAGCAAGCACAAAGGATGCTGTCTGCAGCCTGATGTTGGCTGTGGCAACTGTAGGTCTGGTCTTCCAGCTGGAGACCTAGAAATAAACACAGAGTGGAATAATTGTATTACAACTAGTTGGATATGCTTCAAACTAAAAGGTTTTCTCAGGGAGATGAATTTTGATGCATGATTTTTGTCAAACTGATTTAGGACAAATTGTTTGTGCATTCTGGAGCATGAGCAACCTCAATACTATATCTAATCATGCTCCTGTGTCAGCGTTCCTCTGTTACTACTGACTGAGAAGGGAGGCATGCCTCCTGGAAGATTTTAATACTTGAAAGCAGAATAGAAGTACCAGACATGCAGAATATGGGGGAGGAAGAGTGAGTGAGTTCAGGTTTTTTATTTCTGTTTTTTGTTTGTTTGCTTTTTAAGAAATTACTGCTTTTTGACAGGTCACCTTAGTAAGACAGAATCAAAATAAAACTGTTTTTTTCATCTTACCTTCTGGTATTGGTAGCACTGTGAACTGAAGTGTGCCATCCAAGGCACACTTAGGATGCTATTAAGAGTTGATAATCTTTTATATAAATGGAAATATTCATTATCATCTTTTGAATTACAAAACTGCAAACATTACAGGACTATCTCAATAACAAATGTAACTCGGGGAATGGTTTATGACTAGTGTATTTTAAGCTACTAAAAGTTTCTATAATTGTACTGAAGATGTAGGCTCTGCAAAGTAAGGATGACTTTCTTAGATCAGACAAAGCATAGTTTGAACATAGTGTTTAAAAACCTGAAAAAAGGTTACAGTCAAGTGTTTTGTTTTGTTTTGTTTTTTAAAGCTGTGGAGTAAAGTCTCATAAAGCTCCACTCACTTTTGAAAGGGAGTGAATGAAAATAACAATGAAGCTTATTGTTATAGTTGCATTTTCTTCCTTTAGTGGAAGGAAAGTTGTATTAATGTGTTTAGAACTGGTTTTTTTTCCCCCTCAGAATAGCCTTTGCCATTTGTTAGACTCAAAAGTTTACTTTCACAGTATCAAGTACTTCTATCCTAAAATTTTATATAATGATATTTCGGTATCACCACTAATGTGGGTAAATTGTTTTTTTCTGTTATTTTCGTTCTTTTTGCAAAGCAATTGTCTAGGTAATAAGGACATTGTGATAAACGAACATCACAGCCAAAATAGGCAGCTCTTACTTATTCTGCGTTGTTCTTTTGAAATGATTTAGAGATACTTCAGGACTTTAGCAGGTTTGGTGGAAGAATATAGATATAAACTGACCTCTAATGCCACTTGCATCAAAGGACATAATCTGATCTAATATTCTTGAAAAATTTACTTATGTGGGTAATTCTGTTCTGTGTGGAAACGATTGGCATGTTACAAAGACTTAGTTGCATGGCATTGCCTTGTCCTCCTTCTAGAAGCTAAATTATGTTGAAAGATTGCTAAAAGTAACTTATTTTTCTACATTTCTTCCCTGTATGTTTTCTTCATTGCAAGTGTGTCATACAAAGGTAAATGAGCTGGAAAGACTGCAGTTCCTTTGTTTAATAAATGGTTATTGAGTTGATCCACAGAGCAAACTCTTTCAAAGCACAGAGCTGAAGATTGGGAACTATTTCACGGTACATATTTAACTAATTATTACAAAACACAACTCAAGAAGGTCTGAAAGCAAATTGTATTAAACACGTTTTTTATGTGTACACTTTTTAGATCTGGAATATTCCTATGTCTTTAAACAAGCAAATACAGGGGTCTGGCAAACAGCCTATTTGCAAATTGGGCTGCAAAGATCCATAGATTTTTTTTGTATTTTTTTTTACCTATTGGTTACATACCATAGTCACCTATCTCAGTAGTCAGTAAAGTCTTGCTGGGCTTGCAATTTTTCCTTGATCAAATCTTGTGTTGCAGCATTCTGTGCAAATAGCTTTCCATTGAAAACTCAAGAGCTGTTAAATGTATTGGGCCAAATTCTGCTCTGAGATGTGCCTTAACAAGCTTCCCAGTTAACAGATTCCTCCTCACATCCTTTGTCCTCAACAAATGACCCTTTCCTTCAAAGCTCCACAAATAAAAAAAGCTCCTCCGAACCTCCACAAAAAAACCTGTCTCTCCTCACTGAAGGAGTAATTGAAAGCAAAGTAGGTAAAGGAGGTAGACTAAGCTAACTGAAGAACTGAAAGATATTTACTTTCATTCAGTTTCCAAATCTTCTCTGCTGTATTCTTCCAAATGAATTTGGAAATGAGAACTGTGTAAGAATTCTGAAAAATAACTATAACTAGTTAATGATAGAAGTCTCATTCACTTTTTTATACATTAACTTGATATTTACTTTCTTCTTTTTTAATTTGTTCTTGAAATTATTTGGGAAAAAATAATTATGAAGCTATTTTAGAACTTCTTCTGTGGTAAGGCAGTTGAATTATGCTTTAAGTGATTTATGGGGAGCTGTTAACAAAAATAAATTTTTCCCCTATATTTTAGTCCAGTGCTTTTCTTCTGGATAAGTGAGTGATTATTCATTTAAAGTAGTACACTAATGAATCAAATT
This sequence comes from Elanoides forficatus, assembly GCA_025311575.1. Classification (NCBI taxonomy): domain Eukaryota; kingdom Metazoa; phylum Chordata; class Aves; order Accipitriformes; family Accipitridae; genus Elanoides; species Elanoides forficatus. The sequence continues at coordinate 19,051,688 of JAOBAS010000029.1, forward strand.
CTAAAGCATTTAAAATTAGCAGGTTTATTTTTGTTTTATAATGTAGTTATTAAAATGAAACTTTTGAGTAAATGAAGTTTATACTACTGAATTACATAACTGGGGTTCTGAATAATCCCTTAAAAAACTACTGTGACTTTTCATCATTTGGCAAATTTGGGAAGACTCTTGAGAAAAAATCATGGCCTCTAACTAGATTTCAGTGACTGTATTGGGGGGTTTGATGTGGTCAGCTGACCAGGGCCTTGGAAACATTATAGAATAACTTTACTGTCTAGGAAAAACTAAATCTAGGAATACTTCTTCAAGCTTGCAAACATGGGAAACAGAGTGCACATGTGCATATGAGTATGCACACACACGTGCGCTCATCTGGGACATGATATTTAATGAGGATGTGGTTTATAGTGGTGTGGTGTATGCTCTTTATATCACCTTAAGCTGTGCTCTCAAGTAGAAAAAAAAAAACACAACAAACAACTTGAAGTCAGTATTTTCTTCAGATTTGTAGCAGGGTGTTGTACACCTTCACCAAACTCTGTGCTGTGCTTGAGGCTAGCAGAAAAATTACCTAAGTATTCTTTTTTACAGTGACTGTGGTAATGGTCTGTTTGGGTGGGTACTCAAATTGGTAGGTATTTGGCTGTTTCCAGCATCAACCTTTAACTAAACATTCTCTTAAGGAAAAACAAGGTTTGTCTAGCAGCCATAGGAGAAACTTCTATCCCTCTTCCGCACCTTTTAACAGAGAAGATTTTTGTTTGTAAGATCACTTACCTTCTCAAAGTATTTCTATTTTGAAAAGCCTCCTAGCTTTGACTGTTGTTGAAAGTTGTGCTGACTCTGATACGAACAGCAAAAGAGGACTTTAGGTGCTATATAGCTGTGGATGCACTAATGGTGAAGGCTGACCCATAGATGCTGAGTATGGGACACAGATGATGAGTGCCTGAGTGATCATAAAATCCTTATACAGCAAACAAATATAAGAGGAGGAAATCTTATGTCCTTCCCAGTAGGCACATGGGTGAATGCAACCTGATGGCTAGTATCAGGATTTCTGGTCTCAAGTAAGTAGTAATGGAGCTCAAAGGTAAGGGAGAACATAAATTTGTGAACTGTTATAAGGTTCCTGGCCAACAAAAATGTATATGAGGCAAAGGAAGCATCTGAGTAAAAAACAGCAGATTATTTCATATATTGAGGAGCACTGCAGACTCTGGAGGGGCTTAAAGTGTTTGCTGCCTGCAAATGTAGAACTCTCACCTGAGACTCCTCTGATCAACACTGGTCATCTTCATCTGTTCCCTTGGGACCACTATCCTCCTTGGGTCTCACACACTTGCCAGGGGTTTTGGGTCAACAAAATTTGCAGGGGAAGATGAAATTAAAAAAAAAAAAAAAAAGTTTTAAACGTCTTAACAGGACTTGTGTTTGGGCTTACTGAAGGAAATGGGGAGCAATTCTAACCACTATTCATTTTTACTCATCTTAATTGATCTGTTTGCCCCTGTGTCTTCATATTTTTGAGTGTCTGCTTTGAAAGGGGAAAATGGAACTTACCAAAATGGTTAAAAGCCAGTGTGAAATTGAGAAAACTGAGATTTATTGGCGGGAGGGAGATGTTGGAAGTGAAGCAGTTGAAATAAAGCCATATGCAAGGAAGGTAAAATAAGGTAATAAATCATTGCATGAATGGTAATAAAAAGACCAAAGATATCAAATTTGAACAATAGAAGAGAAGTCAAGCAGTCAGCATGTAACGGATGGAAAGAATTAGTTTAATATGACGGCAAGAAGGGTGCTATAAAATTTTGTGGAAAGAAACGCAAGTGAGCCACCATGCTGAACTAGACTACAAAACGACTGAAACAGGAGACCTTGTTGTAGATTTGATGGGGGGTATCCTGTGGGGTGGAGGCAGAGGAGAAGAGCTAGATGCAGTGATTTCAGAAGACAGAAATACAGCAGAAGACTGTGCTCCCTGATGAAACCAGCATTGAGAGCTAAAGCGTATGTGGTCATCTTTTAATCTTAATAAGCACCTTGCTGCCCTAAGACTAATGCTTTGGTTACCTTTTTTACCTTTTATTTTGAGAGAAATTGGAGGAAATCTCAAGCGCATAATTGCCAGTGCTCATTCACAATTTCTAGATTCAGTCTCTGTAGTTCCGGTCATTAAAGCTTCCTTCCTACAGTTTCATCTGTCGTATGATCTATATGTGCATCCCAGTTTCCTCTGTGATGAGTTCAGTAACAGCTATTTTTTTCACTGGGGTTTGAATTCAGGGGTGTGACTGTTGCTTGGATGAGGTTTTTGCCTTGATGACTAGGTGAAAACAGTTTATCAAAAGTAACAACAATTCTAATGCTTTTCCTACAAGGCAGTGTATGTATATACTTATATGTGGATATAGACACAATGATGTCCCTTAACAGAATCATATATATCTTTTTTCCCTACATCAAGATGCATTTTAAACACTTCCACAGCAAGGTTTTCAGTTCTCTGGAAGGCACAGCTGCTCAGATCCTGTATGCATTGCTTTCATGGTGTTATTAACACTGTTTCCTGCAGTTTAAAGGCTTGTAGCTAATCTTTGAAAAGCTAGAAAATGTACAGTGAATGACAGCTTTTTGATAGTGACCAGGAATCCTGATGTTATATATGTTACTGAAGACCTAAAAAGGCACAGAAAGGGGAGTGCAAGGCAAAGACCTGTGTATCATAGTATGTGTAAAAAAGTCACTTTGATGTAATACTTTATTTTTCAATATACACTCAGAGGAGGGTTTTAGAAAGTACTTCAGAATGTAGAGCATAGGCTGAACTTTCTGTATTTCTAGCTTTGGATGCAAGGTCTTCTTGAGTATGTTGTCCCATAGTTAGGCCTAAGTTCCTTTTCTGAGACCTTTGTGGTTTTGGGGGAGTATTCATTACAAATTAAAATTTAAAAAAATTAAACATTTCCAGCAGATTTCTACTGCTAAATTCCATGTATTTTAAAAATCCCACCTTTAATCTTTTGTGTTTCTCTGTACAATTACAAGTATTTTTAAGCTTTTATGAATAAGAGATAAAAAAAGTGCTTGCTGTTATGTGTTTATCAAGCAATAGAGACAATACATAGCTTTTTATAGATAAAATAATCTTGAATTAGTCAGATCCAACCTTGCTGCAATTACCTTAAGGTAAAATCAAGAGTTCAAAGGAAAGATTTGATCTGAATTTTGATGATACTCCTAAACACATGATTAATCTTTCTTCTTGGCTCTTTAATATCAGTAATTTACAGTTTTGCTTAACACCTGTGCTTAAACAGGACTTCTTTTTACAGCTGCAATTATTTATGCAGAAATTACACAGAGTTTTTCACCTTCAGTTAGTTGTAGGAACACTTATGTCAGAAGGAGTCTATGTAAACAACTAAATGAAATGTGCATCGGGTCTTCATGTACACTGATATTAAAATTCAAGGAAATATCAATCTGTTCTAATAAAAAATACAGCCCATGAACAATATATTCACAAGCGATATGATGTGCGATTTAATCTCTGCCATTATTTTGTCCTCCAGATTGTTCCAAAAAAAGGAATAATCTAGACAAAAATGCTTCAGAGCAGAAATAACTATTGACATTATAACTAAACTGACAGCTGTATGTTGTTAAATATGGAATGACTGAAATTAAACTACGTCCTGGAAGAAATACAGAATGAATGGCCAAGAAAAGGTGATACTAAGGAGATTTAGTGGACTACAGAGACTGAGCCCCATGTATGGGTGAAATCATCACTGTAATCATGTTTGAGAAAAGCAGTTTAATTATATTCCTTGTATTGTTTTTATGGATACACAAGTAGAGATTTGCCATATGTGTATTTGTTTTAAATGAATCACTACTACTTTTAAGCTTCTTGTACCAAAAGTGGGTAACACTGTAGCGTAAAGAAAAGACTTAGCTGTTGTATTTTCAGTCTCCATGATAATACATCACTCTTCCAGTGTCTCCTATGACTGGTCCTTGCTCCTTCCTTCTTTAATCTTGGTAATTTTTATCTTTGTGATAAACAAGTCAAGTCATTCTTATTATAGATGTCTTTGAGCTGCTTCTAGGTAACTGTTTTACTATCTCACCTTAATGATATTCTGTTACTTAACCCCCACAGGGTCAAAATCTTAACTGGATAAATAATATTGGTGAATATCTTGAGACTGCTCAACCTGAAATAATTAAGTAAAATCATCATCTTGCTGGTTCCTAGTGACTGTTCCCAATCATTTAAATTAAGTGCTGAAAATACATAGGAAAAACTTGGACTTAAAAGCATAACAACTTTTCCACAATGTTTCAGCATCTTACTATGTATCTATAAAGTGAGGTCTCTCAAAGTGCAATTTGGCTTCAAACTGAATTCATTTGTTGTATGCTTTCCACGCTCTTATTTTCTTATTTGATATGGCTAGATGTAGTTCTCTCAGAAATATAAAATCTGCCTTGTCAGACTCTCATGAGTGTATTGATCTAAATTGTCAATTGACATGAACAAGAGTAGCTAAGACCTATTTCCAAATTCTAAAAGACCAGGATTTTAATACGTATTTCCATGTTAAATCTTACACTCTTAAAAGTAGTATCCCATTTCTAATCTTTCCAGATAATTCAGAGAGTACTGAGAAGCTGTAGAACACAGGTATGCTCACCTATACTATTCCTAAAGAATAAATATGTCTTGGTTTAAGGGTTTATTTTAATTTAAACCTTCTAACATTGACGTTTTGTATTTTGTTGGTGTAACAGATTTGGGATATATTTCTAGGGCAGTGTAAATAATATATTTTCTTGATTGAATTGATGAACACGGAAAAACAAACAACCAACAACAAAACCCCAAACTGCCCCTTCAAAATGCATCCAAAATATTTTTCCAAGAAAAAAAGCAGAAAACGTATTTGATTTGACCCCTTTTCTCTCTCTGTCTTATGAACATCCCATTTTCTGGCACATATGGTAGAAAAGCATGCAAATAACAATTCAACAGATCACCTATACTCCACTCTGATAATCCTTAAAGTTATTGAAAGGGCTGTCTCTGAATTTTGCCAAAATAAAATGGGCCGGAAGGAATTAAGCCTTATACTGGTTTTGTATCTTACTAGCAGAATAAATAGGGCTCTGGAGCAATTGAGAAGCTGACATCAAAAAAGGCAAATAATAAAGGGGAAACTTAAATAAGTACAAAGATAGGAAAAAAAAGTAAATGCAGTATTTAAAGCTGTGAGGAACACATGTTCTTAAAGGACAGCTAAAAGTTACAAGGTGATTGTCCACTGCAGTATGTAAGAATGGCCAGTCACTTTGAACTCTGGTTTACCTTTGCATAGTATGGGCTTTTGGGGAGTTTGGGTTGTTTTTCAACTGATTGTCACCTGTTTTGTTTCTCGTGATGGTACAGTACTTTTGTAGCTGAAAGGATAAAGTTTGTGCTACCACTGGCATTGTGTTGTTTGGCTTCCCACTCCTGAGGCCATACTGCAGGGTTAGCAGGATCCAGAAATGAAAGTTAGTAATCCAATTATATGTTCTAAACTCTAAACCGAACCCAATCCCCAAACCTAAATCCCTGAACAACACACCCATGACAGTTCCTGACCATTCTGACACCCCTTCAACACTGGGGAAATTAAGTATGAACTGTATCATCAATGTCTGATGCAGAAAATATCTCTGAAAAGTGACATTATGTAAGGAAGAAATCCTAGTATTTTAGTCAAGTTCATACTGAAATTTTAACTTTTTCTCGTACTTCCTATGATCTAAAAAATAGTGGTTAGGATTATTAGCTTTAAGGAAATGGCATCTATCCCAGAGCACAGAGATTGCAATAGCAGTAAAAGAACCTGAATTTCAAACCAAATTCTAGTAAATAATTTAAATCTCATATTCTAATTATTACAGTTTTCTACAGTGTATATAGGCTTCACTTTATGAGCATGTTCAGCAGAATGACATTTGTATGTTCCAAGATATAGGATCTTGACATCAATGTGATGACAAGAAAAATGAGCATAGTCACTTTCAATATTCTAGATAATTATCAGAAGACCTAGAATACAACTTGAAGTTTTACTTTACACACAAGGCTTTGCTATAACTTTCTTAATACAATTCTAAGGCTGCCTTTTGTGTGAGCTTTTTAGTTTAAGGCATTATTCTGTCAGTCTTTGGCACCATGTATAGCACTAAATTTTACTATTGGTTGGTTGCTTACTAGATATGGAAAAGAGTAAGTGAGGCAAAGGGTAATGCAACATGTCCCATTCTTTCTGAAAGATATTGTGAAAAGAATCATTCAATACAATCTTGAAACTGTGTTCATGTGAAATTATAGATTTTCTTTTCTTTGTCAATTTAAGAATCATTCTCACAATAAATTCAGGTAATGTTTTTCACCTGTGAAAAATAGATAGCTCTGTTTCTTAAAAAACAAAAACCAAAAAAATTAAAACACCCCATCCCAGTTTTAAAGGAGCTTTATGTGATTGTAAATGTTGAAAATTTGTACAGCCTGTTGACACTCAGTGTAATTTTTACATCATGTTTACGAATACATTTGGTCCTGAAGAAGAAATAAACATTGTATTAGACTAAGAAGAATCTGTGAAGGATACAGGCAGCAGATTCAAGACAAGGAAGAGAGCATATTATTTAAAAAAATGCCAAACTATTGTATCAATTAGTGAATATGATTTTAAGTATGAATGAGATTTTTTTAAAATAGAAATATCAGGGTCTTCTATCTCCTGTTTCTCAGGTTAAAAAAAGACATCAAATTTTCAGAATAAATTCTTTCTGTATTCCTGCAATATGAGAAAACCAGCTCTGTGTTACTCTGAGATGTATACTTTGAAGTATCTGCTGAAGATATTGAGGTTCTAACATAAGTCCTCTCTGCAGCATGTTAGTAGTTGCTTTTTTTCCTTTCACTTTTGAGATCCTCATAGTGCCTGGAAGAGCTCCACTTCCTCTTCTAGATCATCCATTAGATTTCTTTCACATGAAATGGGTACTGTCAGTGGAGCTACTTCATTTGAGGATGTTAAAATAATAATAATTCCAAATGCAACTTCATTTCGTGGCAACAATGCTTAAACTGCACTGAAGCATTGTCAGTTATGACTAAGCCAATTTATTGAAAAATGTTATAGAACATGGCACTTTTCATATTAATTTCACTTTAAAATGAGATTTTCCTAGTATTGTCTATCTAGATGAATATAATATGAAAAGAATGAAAGAATAAAAAGAAACAAAAGTTTAACATTTTCTAAAGGTTACTGCTATATGTTATGCTTACTAAAGGTCTTGAAGTTGAGTTAATCCATGTAGAAGCACAAAGAAACCCTCTTCAACATGCACATTCCAATTAAATTATTTTTGTTGTGGTTGGGAAAGAAGTGAAGTTCTTATACCAAATTGTTTACTATACCAAACTGAAAATTCTGAAGGATGTGGGAGGCAACAGATTTGCATATTTAACCTCCAAAATACATAAAACATTGTTTTGCTATTGTTACTCTTGGATACATGAGCTTTATTTTTACTGAACTTCTCCAGTAAAGGAAATGCTAATGCATCCACCAAACCAGACTTTTATTTTTAAGTTGTTTGGCAAAATTATAAACAGCTTAATACTAGGGTGGGAAGGGCTAGCTAAACTGTAATTGTAGCCATATTTAATAGATCAATCTTTTATATTTACATTAGCATGTTGTTAGATATATGGAGATGGACAATATTAAATCAGAATTGCTTATTCTGACTGTAGCATTACAAAACCATTTTGATTTGGACTGAGACTGAGCCAGATTAAAGCAGGATTTTGGAGAGAGAGTATCTAATACTTACTTCTGGAAAATAATGTAAGGAAAGAACAAACCATAATTAAAAAAGCATTACTGAGGAATCAACGTTATCAAATGCACAGCAGCGAATAACCCTTCACATCTTTGAGCAGAATTGAAAAAACTCAGGCACACTACCAAAAAGCAGCTAACAATTATCTCTATCAACATTATGGGAAAGGCATTATCTTTTAGTCCATTATTCTTTCTATTGTAAATACTGGAAGGGGATAGGTTGAAAGCAGATCATGTGGTATTATAGACAACTAATCTTACTAACTAAAGGCACATCCCTTACCTGAGTTTCCTGCTTTCTCTCTGACCAAAACTTTATTGTAGGCAGAGAAAATCCAAGTAATAACATGAGTTTAGGCAATATCTGGCAGTTCTTCAAGGTAAATAAGTACGCTGGTTGAATTTGGCTGGTGATCTGTACGTGAAAGTAATATTATTGGAAAGTAATATTATTGCCAAGACATTAAACACTGCTGGCTACTATAATGATGAAACAGGTGGTTACAGGTAGCAAAATGCCAGAGTAAGAAAAAGTTTGGAGATCATTAATTGGAAGAAGGGTTAGCTTGGCAGAAATAAGTAATCCTATTTAAGACTTGGGTATCTGCAGGGCTGCAAAACCCCTTGTGTTGCAGTAGTTGTTTCAGAAGGACACTGAAAGATTGTAATAATTGCCTTGACTGAAAAAATTGGGTTGGTGAATCTTTCAAAGGATGGGGTGATCTAAGAACCTCATAGGTCTCAGTACATCTCCCAGTGCATTTTATAGTGGGCACTGTAGAAGATGAGGACTAATCACAAATGATGAGAGCGAAAGGAGGAACAAGTTCCCCTTTATGTTTAGGTTCTGTAGGTGTGTTTTTTTTTTTTTGTTTGTTTGTTTTGTTTTTTTTTCCTGAAACATAAAAATTTTACAAAAGGCCTGAAATGTTGCCATATAAACTAAAAATTATAATTGGATCTTGACAGCTTTACAAACTTTACCTGATGCAAATAAGGTCCTGATATTATCTTTGATTTCTAGTTGGGTTGATAATTACTTTAAATGGAGCCTTGCTTTACCAGCAGTGTTTCATGATTAATTTAACTTGTGGCTGAAACATTCTCCTTGATAAGGCTTCTTGATGAGTAATTTCTACTTTTAGGCTTAAAAAAATTAAAAAAAAGTAAACTGCCCCCAGAAAATGTAAGCTATTAGGTGTCCAACTATCTGACAGAGTTTTTGTCCATTACTGAAACGTTATTCTTTTACTATTGAAATCTCGTTACACTGGAAACTCTGGCATTAAACTTTGTGTCTCAAGTTTTCTTCAACTTAGAACAAGACTTTCAAAACCGATGTTTGAACTTCTGCTTCCACTCAAGTTAGTGATAAAAATTAAAGTGACAAAAGCAATCTGATTTTAAGTGATAAAAAAACTATGAGTTTAAAGGAGGAACCAGACCATTGTGGACTTCTAGGTCATCTGTTTTCTGTTTCTTACTGCAACTAGCAAAGATGTTAACAAAAGTCTTCTATGCCATGCTTAGGTTGTTATAAAGAAGTTTATATCTAGAGCAATTAAAACCTGATTTTTAAAAATGTTATAGTTTCTAGCAGAGTCTTGTCCTTCCCCCCTCCC
>JAOBAS010000029.1:19094382-19111515 GCA_025311575.1 Elanoides forficatus
ACTTAGCAACAACTGAAAACATCAGTGTTATCAACATTCTTCGCATACTGAACTCAAAACATAGCACCATACCAGCTCCTAGGAAGACAATTAACTCTATCCCAGCTGAAACCAGGACACGCCCCCAGCCTCCTCGCTGGTGGGGTGGGGTGAGAAGCAGAAAAGGCCTTGGCTCTGTGTAAGCACTGCTCAGCAATAACGAAAACATCCCTGTGTTATCAACACTTTTCAGCACAAATCCAAGACATAGCCCCTTACCAGCTACCATGAAGAAACTTAACTTTATCCCAGCCAAAACTAGCACAGTCATCATCACTAAAATTTGCATGAAGTGCATGTTTTAGTGCAATATTTGTATCTTGAGTTATTACTACAGATAGTTACTTTTTGTGATTTGAGGTTTTTTTGTTTGTTTGTTCTTTTTTTCCTTTTTACTTCAATCAGCAGACATTTTGAATTTCCATATAGCATGCTAACTGCTTGGGTTGATTAGTGTGAAATTTGGCTTGCATCCATCAGCTAGATGAAAAAGGAATACAAAGTTTTATTTCTTATATTACAGTTATAATCCTTTTCTACTGTAGATGTTCAGATGCTGTTTAACTTGAAAAAATCAATAACTATCAGAATATGAGTTTAACAGACGTTAATTCCATTTAATGACAATCTTGTTTTGAGTTAATATTTTTGTTTTCAATAGAACACAAGAAGAGTTTGTAGACATGGAGTTGATATATGATGATTTGGATCAAAACCTAGGTGCTCGTGTGTTCACAGATAATTAGGACACTGGCCTGTGATGTGGGAAGTAAAGATTTGAGTCTTGCTTGACTGAGCCAAAATAGTGGGTTTTATATAGATTCCTCTGAATTATGCATACAGACTAGATCTTGAGTTTGTTGCAGGCCAGACCAGTCCCTTGACCTGCAGGCTAGGCAAGTCCTTCTCTTCTGATTCTCAAACCTTGTAATAAAGCACGTTGGTTGTGGTAAATGACAAAAGTTGGAATGTTTTTTGACTAGATAAAATTGCTATAGTGTAGTTGTTTTCATAGGTTTCGCAGTGTCTAAATTACCCTTATGTGAGGACACCTCCTGAGTTTAGAGCAACCGTTTGAGCTGATTAAGAGCCTCTGAGGGAAATGTATAACTTTACTAGAATTGGCTGATGTGCAGATCAACCTACAATCTATGTCCCAAAAAACAGGCATATGGATTAGCAGTATGGTTTTCCTTGATAGATGCCTGAATCAAAGAGGAGAGATTTGTTAGACATTAGATCAGATTCTATGTCATAGGATTTGTTAGATTGTGTCTAGTCTGTCTCATTCTTACAGAGTTATCTAAGAGGTGATGTACAAATGGAATATCTATAATGGACTGGGCTGGAATGCATGTGGTATCTGCTGCACAAAAAAATGACAACCCTTGTAGAAACACAGCTCCAAGTTTGGTGCCAACTGAACTCTCTATTGATAAATTAGCTGGCTTTAATTTTGATGGTTAAGCTTAGGAGTTCAGTAATTGGCAAGGAACTGTATAAGGCTGGTCACTAAAGAGAAGTTTCCCATTGCAGATAACTAATGAAGGAAAAATTATATTGCCCTGTCTTTTAATGAGTGAAATGGTCTTGGAGAAATACCTCTATTTTAATTTTCTTTATACCACGACAGTCAGATTGTGTTTGTTTTAACAAAAGCCCACCTCTAATATTAGTGATTATTATTTATGCATGCATGCATGCATCATTCATAGCAAGAAGCAGTGCAATTCAGCAACTTCTATTTAATTAGTGATTGAAGCCCTTCCTAGAAGAGCTCCTGATAAATCTGGGTTTGATCTTGCTACACTATGGACTATGTAGTTAGCAACGTTGCTGATCTGAATTCAGCTCCTATTATTTAGGTGCTTTCATTCATAAAAGACTGACGTAAAGAGACAAAACCTCAGAGACAAATATCACAGAGATGTTGAGAAAGTGCCCGCTGCTGCTAGTTATCAAATGGGTACCAGGGAGAAGAGAGTTCATTTTCCATTGGGTTTGGAGCAATCAAAATCAGTATTTGCTCTGCACCCAAGTGCTGGTGGGTCCCAAAGCAGCATGGTAGCTAGCATAATTAACCTGTGGATAATAAGGGGAGGGGAGGAGTGAAGAACACTGAACAACTATTAATTCTGCTGCAATTTGTATGGGTTCTATCATGCGTTTAAGTTCTTCATTGTGGGAAGGAGGGAAATCGACCTTCAATTCTAAAAATTTATCATGAACAAGTTTTGAAGGAAAAAACTTCTATTTACTACTGTGTTACTAGCAATAACATAAGCACCTGCAAAATGAAAACTGTAGCCATAATGGAGAGCCGAATCTCTCTAAACATAACAAAAGAACTTTTTCCTATGAATTTATGTGTGAAGAGGTTCCAGCCTGAGAATTGTTCAGTGAAGAAACACCTAGGTAATTTTCAAATGTTGAAACCAGCAGAATTTCATGATCCTTTCATTGCTGAAGGCCTTTAGCAGATGTTGTCTGTCCATCCCGTATCATGTCCATGTCCCATCCCCTCCCATACCCCTCCCCAATTACAGCAGTACTGGATTAAGCAATTAAGGCAAAACCCAGAAAATATGCATTCAATAATTGGTCTCAGATTATTCACTCAGCTCTAATAAAATTCAACCTTTTCATGTCAGCCTCTGCTTACAGATGAATAGCTCTCCCTGTGAATCAGCAATGTATGACTGTGAACCTAATGGCCAGTGAATCCAAATACTAGGAAGATGACCCTGCTGTAATGATTCCACCTACACTGAAAAACAAATTGATTATGAAGAGGAATAAATTGGCTTAACAGTGGATATGACACGAAGAGTAAACTGGCGTTGTTTTTTTCCATTATTCGTTTGAAATTACTGATGCAATTAAGTATCACTTACTTTCCCCTTCCCTGACAGAAAACATTGTATAAGAAATAAAAATAATCATAGTGTGGCAAATGAGCTGAAAGTTCTTCCCTCATTATGCTCTTGGCATTATTTGGATCACAATGCATGTTTGCCACTTAAACACAGTGTTCAATTTCACGGGCCTGCTGATTAATGCTGTCTTTTATATGCTAGATACTTATATATACAGGTCACTCACTCGTCCACATCCTGTGATTTATTTAAAATGAGTTTTCATTTTAGGAAGATGTTATTGTATAAAAGCTATGAAACTTTGTCCACATAACAGAAATATGCAATTTATTTTTCTCTTAGATGAGAATCTACTTTGTGCCATTTATCAGTTACAAAAGAGATAAACCAATTTGGAATAATTTCCACATAGAAACACCTAAGGTGTCGAGTTCCAAACAGCAGGAACAGTTGGCTAATAAAGCAAGCTGAAGTTCAAGTACCTTTATGCCCTATCCCAATATTTTGATTTTACCTCACTGAAGCCAACCAATTTTATTTTCAGAGAATGTTATACAGCAAGCACTTTCCTCGTTACTCATGTGACTTTAAAATGGCAGAATACTCTATCTGAGCTAAAACTAGCCAACACCCATATAACTGTTGGCTACATTAATCCTTAAAAGAAGGCAGTTACAACATGTATTAGAAACTGAGGACCAGTATTTCTGCACTCTTAACAGTTGCAGCTTTGCTTATTTAAGCTATTTTTTATTTATATGAGTTAAACATACTATCCTAAACTTTTTCTAAGCTCTTCTTTTCTTTATTACTTCAGTCAACTCTTCCTGATTGGGAAACACTTTCTGCTCTGGTATGTAAACACACATCTTTGATCTTCAAATTACAGCAGTGAAATAAAAAATATTTGCACTTCTCTCACACACAAAAATGATGCCCTCCTTTATAGGATTGGGAGGGAGGGGGAATTTTAAACTTTTTTTTCCCTAACATGACAACAAAACTCCAGTCTGAATCTTCACCTGATGGTGTTACTGAACTGATGCACAGGGATTTTCTGCAGGTGCAGCCTCTGCAGGACTGAATTTTGTGCTGAAACCTGGATTACAGCACTGAGGTGTGCACCTGCAGCAAGGGCAGGGCAGGATGCAGAGGAGGGAGTGCCTGGGAACCAAGTCGGGGAGGGTGGGGTGTATCTCTGGGAACCTCAGGGCACAAAAGGGGGCCAAATGCTAGTTGGGTCCACCCTGTCCTGCTGTACCGCAGTCCATGGATAGCCTCTGAAGGCTCTCAGAGTTTCTAGGTGCTAGAGTAATCCCTTTGCTTCAGCATACAGGAAACACCAGTAGGGGCAAACAGCTCTCATAACAAGTTTAGTCTTTAGCTGACCCTGTCGGGAAGCTCTTTCAGTGCATGCGTCTTAAATGCTTAAATCTGTGGAGTACCTCTTGCTCAAAATATATGAAGTGTCTCTGGAATTATAGTGTATGTCTCATGATACACGATTTTTTCTCAATTGAACAGGGAAGGTATAGGCTCATATTTTTGCCTACATAGCTATGCATGCTCACCCATAACCTATATCAAGGAGTTTTTTAAATTCACACCATTTGAAATACATTGAAGCTGCTATTGAAGTATTCTTATTTACTCCTGGTGCTCGTAAGTGCACTCTTTTAGTGCAATAACATGTTATCAAACAAGGATACCTGTCTTTTTCCTCCTTTCTTGCTTCTGTTTATATTTCAGATGTTTACCTGTCTGTGGGTGACTTTTGCACACCTTTTACTTACTTGAAAAAAAAAAAGAAAAAAAGAAAGAAAGAAAAAGAGACAGCAGAACCACTATTTGTAGCAAAAGTGTAGGTATGGAAGGGAAAAAGTGATCCTTTGATCTCTATAATTTGACCAAGTGGAATAATTGCAGAGCAGTGATAACCTCCATCTTCATTTAAGCACTGGATTAGCATTTTCAATATTTTGTTACATTATAAATGTTAATGTACAAGACAAGTGTGGTCATCCATCATCTAGGAAAATGAACAAATTTGAACAGTTTTAGAAAACATTTACTGCCAGGATGTTCGGAGTCCAAAGCACCGCTTTAAGGTTCTAATAAGCCTGTTCTATCAAAGTGAAAGGAATACAGCCTACAGCTATATAAGAGGTGCAAGCAGAGGCAGGAAAGAGGTTCTTGAGCTAAGGAGCCATATGTGCAACTGGTTATGAAATTAGATTAGGAAACAGATTTCAAACAACCCAAAGAACAATTATATAAAACAGCCTTTCTCATAAAAAATATATAAGCAAGAAATCTTAATTTATGTTTTATTTTATGAGTATAAAGGATCTGTGAATGTGCCAAAACTCTGATGACTGAGGATTTTCCTTCTAGTCAAATGCTGATTCACTTACAACCCATTTCCAGGCATGAATTTTTTAGAAACTTACTTTTCCTTTTTTGAGCCTTAATTCTATAGGTGTAAAGACTTTGAGATATGTATCGCTCCTTAGATAAGTTTTCTGTAGAAAAATAATAAAGTAGTGTATCTTTCTTGAAAATTCTGCATATCGGATTTGGAAATATATATATATAAAAAAAAAAAGCAAATGTTTTATTGCATTGTTTCAATCCTTATATTTTATTTCCTTTATGTGTCATCTTGCAGATGTGTTAGCCTTTTAAACAGTGCTGGTTGCAAAAGCTTCTTACCAACACTTGGTATTTTTTAATATACATTCATTGACCTACTCTGTTCTTTGTAATAGATGTAGAAGGAGATTATTTGTAATTTCCACCTACTGAGACTTGTCTAACTGCTTATTGACTGTAATTTGCTATATTTTGTGTTTTAAAACAGATGGGAATGAAAAATAAATAAGCACCTCTGTCATGTCTTTTGATTTGTTATCAAAGTTTTTATTGATGCCAAGTCCTATGGTAATCCAAAGCTTGGTCAAAAGCAAGATATAACATACTTGTGGATGCAGTTCCATGACAGCATATTGTAATAGTGAGTACAACAGTTATGGTTAATATTTTATATTAAGAGACTGTGATTGTCTCTTGCCTAACATTCTTGCTACAGTAACCCTGCTTTGGGAGATGGAGGAAGGAGCAGAAGAGTGCTTCATTCATATTCATGTTGGAAATTCACAGAGATTTTGATTGTATTCCTTTCCAAATGGTTATGCTTTAATTAAACAGAAGAAGACACTCTAAAAGACCTGGAGATCAAAATAACCTGTTTTATCAACTGAAGGAGCCAACAGTAGGTTTTATTACACTTCCTTTCTTCAGCTAAATGATTTGTCAGGTAGGTCATCTTCATTTTGCAAATTTTGAAGATAATGTATGAATACCTCAATGAAATTTGAGGAAAAGCATTTCATTAAGTAATTGATTTAAAAAATAAAATTGAATTATCATACTGATTTGGGTATCATACCATTTTATGCCCTCATGAATTAGCACAGCTTACTTTCAGACTCTGACACTGTTTTACGTTGAGTATTTAGTACAATTAATGGAAGCCAACAGCAGAATCCTGGCAATGCTTAGAAGACTTCAAGTTCATATAAGAACCCACTAGAGAAGGTTTCAAATTCATCTACATCCACACCTGGTAGATTTTGGTTGCAGGAAAAACTTGGAACACTGTTCTGCCTTTTCTAATTCTGGTCATGTTAGTTGTTCTTACCGATCACCTTAACCAGAGTTAGTGTAACTTCTATTCATACTTACATTTTTCTGCCTCTGATCTTTCCCTTTGTCTCTGAGCCTTACGATTGCCTCTGAGACCTGACCTTTTCTAACAAAAAGTTTTGTGTAGGTATAGTATATTCCTAAGATGCAATATTAATTTACTGAAATGTGGAACTCTAAATTTTCTATAATTCCAAATTCACCACTATAAAATTTGCCGACTCTCTTGTAATTAATTTGGAGTACTCTTTCTGAAAAAAATATTAAGTTCTAAATTACATACTATTTAATATTAAGATGACTGAGAAAAGCCTGATAACAATTCAGAATTTCCTCTCTCGGCGGCGTTGTACAATGGTTTATATTAACTTACTCATTCGACAAACCGCCTTAGAACTATTCTTCCTTTTAATGCAGCCTGAGGATTATAAAATCCCCAGATGTCAACTCCTTGATTACAAGGAAGCAATTAGTAATAGAATCTAAATTTATATTCCTCAAGATGAAGAAATAAAACCCCTATGAAAGCAATTGTGGGCTGCATTTCAGAAGAAAGTACACTTTGAACAACAAAAAACTCTACTGTGTAAAAGTAGCATATTATCATTAAAGTTACAACAGATAGTGTTGCTATACTTTAAAATAAACAAATTAATAAAGCTGTATTTATTGATAAAAACACTTCTAAACAAGAATATGTTTTGACAATACATGAAATTTAAACTGAAAATATTTTAAACTTTAAGCTGTTTGAAAATGTAAAACAAAACATTTAAGATAACGTAGTCAATATGTCTTGAGAAATTCTTCCAACTTAATTGCCAACTTCCATAAATACAAAGGTTAAAATTTGAGGACCAGAGCTCTCCTATGAAAAATCTGGCATGCTGAAATTAATTCAATTTATTATTTCACAAAATGTCATTAAAGCTTTGAGTTTGGAATTAAAATTGCTATCATTATCAGGAAAACTAAACAAAACCAATACCTTTGACACTACTGATATTAATCTTCCTTTTATCAAGAATGTCTGGAAAGTACGAATTAATAGGTGTTAAAAGTGTGCTATGGAAATGAACTGTTTTATGGAGAGCTTTATGTTCTTTTTGGTAAGATGCTGCTTGATCCATTGAACTGTATAAATAGGATTTAAACTTGATTAAATCCTTCTTATTAAGGGGTTACTGTTTTCTTAACCCCTTACAAACTCCAGATTAATTCCTTTAAAGTCTTCTCTATTCAGTGAAACTTGACACTATAATTTTGGTTCGGCAAGTGCATTTTTCCCTGATTTTCACTTCAGGTCTTAAGTGTGATATCTTCCACTTATTTTAAGCAGTTTTGGATTAGATGCAATTTCTTCAGGGCACCTTGCAGAAGAACCATATGTGAGAAATAACATTTGGAAATGCATTTCTGAAACCAAAGATGATAAAACTAAAAAAATTATGATTTTAGAGTTGTTAGAGAGGAAGAGGAGGAGAAAGATTAGATAAAAGACAGGACAAAAATATCCTGGACATGATGCAAGATGAAAAGAAACTAGAATAAATAGCCTTTTGCAGTTCTCAGTATCTACTTTACCATCATTCAGTTGAAATTTATAAGGTTTATTTAAAAAACATTCGTTAGCTCAGCTCCCCATACTCCATCTTTTATCAAAGGAGTTGTATCCAGCAGCGAAGCAGAACTGTATATTCATGAATGTATAGATATTTCAATAATTCTAACACCACCAGTGGTCCTTTAAATTACGTTAACAAATTAGTAATCTATGGCTGAACTAAGTGGCCTCAGAGAGAGTTTTTACTGGGAACAAATAGAATGGAGAATGGCTAAGGAACGTCAACTTAGGCTTCAGATTAGTATCTGAAGTTTGTTTCTGCCACCTCTGGCAGCAAACTGGCATCTTAGTTTTCAACAGCTGTCTTGGCACTACCATTTGAATTCAGAACACAAGAGTACCTTTGAGAGGCATCTCCCAATCTTTTCTGCTTACTGTGCTTTGGTTTGCATTATGGAACAGCCTTGAAGTATGCAATTTGGGGTGAAACTAAGTTGAAGCCTCTGCTCCAGAGTGTACCCCACTCTCCCTGACTGCTATTGCACCTTGCATCAGGACGATCAGACCAGAGCTACTCTAAAGAAAATCCTCACAAACATATAAGGTTTGGATATCTAGTTGCACCAAAGAGTGTTTTAACATGAACAAAGTCAAAGGATGAGATTTATTGATTTTAGTGGAAATCTGTTTGATTAGACCTTAACCTGATGTTTGATATTTGGAAGCATCATAATCTAGTTCCTTGAACCTTCTTGAAGACATCTTATTTAAATTGATATTTGTATTTTGGAAAATATAAATAGTAATAACAAATTTTTCTCACTCTTTCCAGGAATAAATAGGATTTTATGGCTTAATTTCTGTAAACATGCATAAATTGAAAATGAGAAGCCTGAAAATATGAATCTCAAATATATAAGAGCAGGCCAAAATATAATGTTGGTTGAGTTTAATTAGAAAAAAAAAAAATAGAAAAAGATTTTTTCTTTATTATCACTGTTACTAAAATGGAAAAGAATGGCTTACCCTGATAAGAAAGAAATCTGCAAGAAAGGACTGATGTTCAGCTCATTTTGCTATTGCTGTTAAGACTTCGGTTTATTAAGAAGAGATTGTGTCCAAGAGCATGCCTTTTTGGTGCACCCTTGCCCCTCTCCAGCCCTGCTTGTACACTGGATACTCTTAAAAAAACCTCTAAACTTTCTACCTGTAAACAGGTTACTTCATTTATAATCTTACAGCATCACAACTATAACAACACTTGATAATTATTAGATATTCACAGTGTGGTTTTGTGTTGTTGTGTGCTTGTGTCAGCTTTAAACTTAACATGAATTGTAAATTCATTTCATGCTTACAGGGTATCTTTTGTGTAAATAATATGTCCTTGGGATCTTTGAGATCCATCACCTAATTATTTCATTTACTATTTTGTATTTGCTATTATCGAGAAACAGTATCTGTGTGGTTTGTTGAGGTCTTCTTTTCAGTAGTTTAAGGGTAATAGCTGAAGCATTGCGCTGTTTACTTGTTCACATAAAGCTGTAGACAGATTATGTATCCTGAAGCTGTGGCCTTTTGGTAATGTAGGGGTTTTTTTTTGGTGGTGGTGATGATAAATACTTCGTGAGTGACATGCTGACTTTTTGATCTTCTACAACTTTATCTACTGTGTGGCATTTTACCAGCTGGTTTTTGTAGAAGATTACTCTATCTCAAGGTCGTATACTTTGAACTGAATAAAAAACAGTCAATTGAGTATGTCTGGACTGTAGAGTTGAGGTTGCAACACGTGTAGACAAACCTCAGGTAGCATTGCTCTAAGCTCAGGTAAGCTTGTTTGTTCCTGTTGAATACGGAAAGCATGCATCACTGCAGTTCTGTAATTTTGCCACTTCTGTTCTCTTTCTGGTGTTCTAGTGGTGTCATAGAGGAGGTGAGGTATAAGATGTAAGCCTAAGGAGAGGCTCTAGGAGCACCTTTCCCATGAAGCCTACCAGAAACTCACCCCCTCCTGAGTGGTGCTTTAGCTCAGTGGTGCAGGGCTGAGGGGAGAAGGGAGAAGCACAATCTTAACTTCTATCAGCAGCCCTTGCTAGTCTAGAGAGACAGTGGCACTTTTGCATAGCCACAAAACAAAAATGCAGACTCAGGATTGTTTCCTGATATCAGGGAAGGGGATTAAAGCATGGTTCTCAAAAGGAGAGGATCAAACATAAAGCCTTGAGTGCATAGGGGACTGGAAAATCTTTTAAACTCCTTGAAAGCTTAATCTAGCTGAATTACACCTACATGTATGAAAGTCACACTTCCAGCTGCATTATAACACATCCACTTAAGTTTTGGTTTTGCTGAGTGATGGGTTGCTTAACAGTAGTTGATCACTACTCCCTGCTCTTTCAGATTGTCTTGTACAGACCATCCAGCTCTTACTTTATGTGCTTCTCTTCTTGTGTGAGGTGGCAAAAAGTTGACCCAAGAGATGAAGCCTGAGGGCAGAGGAGGGTGAAAAGCAAGCTTACAACTCTGGACTTCAGGAGAGCAGACTTTGGCCTCATCAAATATCTGCTCAGAAGAGTCACATGGGGATATGGTCCTGGAGGGAAGAGAGGCCCAAGAAAGCTGGTTAATATTCAAGGACCACCTCCCCCAAGGTCAAGAGAGTTCTATAGCAAAGAATCAGAAGTCAGGTAAAAATGCCAGGAGGTCTGTGTGGATGAACAAGGAGCTGGCCAAACTCAAAGACAAAAAGGAAGTATACAGAGGGTAGAAGTAAGGATAGGTAATGTTGGAAGAATACAGAAACATTGTCTGAGCATCCAGGCATGAAGTTAGGAAAGCTAAAGCCCAAACGCAATTACATCTGGTCAGGGACATCAAAGACAACAAGAAAGGCTTCTACAAGTACATAGGTGATAAAAGGAAGACTAGGGAAAATGTGGGCCCACTGCTTAACAGGACAGAGGAGCTGGTTACACAGGACGTGGAGAAGGCAGAAGTACTGAATGCCGCCTTTGTCTCAGTCTTTACTAGCAAGATTGGTCTTCAGGAATCCCAGGTCCCAGAGACTATGGGGCATGACTGGAGCAAGAAAGATGTACCCTTGGTAGAAGAGGATCAGATCAGGGAATACTAAAGCAACATGGAGGTACATAAGCCCATGGGCCCTGATGGGATTCTCCCATGAGTGCTGAGGCAACTGGCTGATGTCATTGTGAGGCTACTCTCAATAATCTTTGATTGATCATGGTGACTGAAGGAAAGCAAATGTCACTCCTATCTTCAAGAAGGGCAAGAAGGAGGACCCAGGGAACTACAGGTTGGTCAGCTTCAACTCAGTCCCTGGGAAGATGATGGAGCAGCTAATCCTGGAAACCATCTCCAGGCCCATAAAGGACAAGGTAATAGGAGTAGTCAGCATGGCTTCACCAAGGGGAAATTGTGTTTGACTCACTTAATAAACTTCTAAATGAAATCTCTGGCTTGGTAGATGACCTCCAGAAGTCACTTCCAATGTCAACCATTCTGTGAAGCTGTTGCACAGCTTTGCTGAATCTTGTAACTGCAGATTATACCTTATTTTTAGTGTAGAAGTCAGCCTGACAATACTTGTTCCTAATGAAAGAAACTATGCAGAAATAGAGTTTAGGGAGAAGCAAGGACAGTTCCTTTTGGTAGGAATTTTCTGGGTGAAGGTCTTGCCAGACTTGCAGTTGTTTTCTGTAAGAATGACTAGGTGTATTTATAGAAGTACATAATGGAAGCAAGAGAAGAAATTGGGTCCCTTTTGATTAGGGTAAGGACTGAGCTTTTGAGGGTAATTGAAATGAAAATGCTTGAAGATGCTCAGGTTCTAAGACTGAAGAACTTTGCCAAATCAAGGCAAAGTACTAGAAGTAACAGAGAGAAACACTGCAATTTCTGACTCCCATAAATAAGAGTGACTAAATCTCAGTTATTTTTGCTGGATCTTGTCTTCTATCATCAAGGTTTGACTTTGCCCATATCAAATATATTTAATGTTTATGGAGGAATTCAGAAATTTAGGATTTTTTTTGCTTTAGAAGTTTGAATTTTGATGATGTGTGATCAGGTAGAACAGAAAATGTTTATGTTTACATCAGAAACAACCAGTGAATGAAAATTAGTATTTCCTTGCTGCTACCTGTTCACTCTCATATCACAAAATTGAACAAAGTGGGCTATGCACAGCTAAAATGAGACCTTGAGAATTTTGTAACAACAGACTTTTGGTTGTCTTACAACTTTGCCAGAAGAGAATGAGTTACAGAGTATGTTTCATTTCATAACTTTGCATACATGGAAATATACAAGTATACTTCTCTAAGACCATAAAATGTCCCCAAACTGTGAAAAGGTGTTTTATGGGTAAGTTAAAATTGCACTTTTCATGAATGCTGGAGATGAAATGTTAAAGACTGACTAGCAACAACTGAATATTCATTCATATTACTTTATTGCATATGTGTTGAAAATTAAGGTAGTCAAAATTAGAAGAATCTAATGCTATATGCACTCAAAATTATGATAGTATTCAATGAAAGGTTACTTTAAAGAGGATATAATAACTTAGGCATAAATGTAACTACTGTACAAAACTATGATAAGAAAACTGTCATCTGGAAGCAACAAACATAACTGGAAGGTTTGTAATTGTTGCAGGTTGCTAATGTAAGGTATAGCATGAGTGCATTTTTCAGTGCCTTCTATTAGTTCAGATTCTTTGTCACTACAGCCTACTTTTTCACCTCTGAAATACACAGAATTCATTTGTTCACTCCAGGAAAGTACTGTAATTTTTTTTTTTTTCTTTTGTGATGATGTAACACATTGCAGAAAAATGCCAAATATAGACACTGAAAGTTGATATCAAAATTTCAGTTAATAATAACATCAACAGTTTTATTGATCAGTTCTGTGAGGGGTTTTTATTAAATATTGAAAAAATTCAGGTCTGATAACTAATACTACTACTAATAAACTGAAGATAATGTGATCTGAGTTTTATATTAGTGGAAACAGGTTTGATAGAATACTGTATTCAGAAACATGGTGTTTCTTTAAAACATACTCTTAGAAGTTTTTTTGTCATGTGAGTGTCTCTTAACTTAATCTGTATAAAAGCAGTCATCATAGGGTATTTTCTTTAGCTTTACCCTCCATTTTCTCTTTTTGTTACATGTTATCAAGTATGTGATTGTTGCATAATGCTTTTAATTCAGAAAATGGAAAAAAAATCTTATGCAATCATAATCCACCAGAAATAGAAATTCATAGATTGGCTTATCCTCTTGGAACAGCAGAAGAGGTTTGTCACAAGTCCGTTACAGTTAACATATATTCTCTGCTACTGTTTTCAGGCTGAATGTAAGTTAATCTCTTACTATTTATCTGTACTCAAAGTATCAGACGAAATTGCTGAAGCTGCTGTCATAGTGAATATTGACAAGCTGAAATAGTGTAATGATAGAAAAGATAACTTCAAAAGGAGAATTTTTCTTCCTAAAACTACAGGCAGTTCACTGCTACTGGTAGTCTGGCTTGCCCAGAATATTTTTAGCTGGACTTTTTTGTAAGGAAATCATCCTTTTATAATTGTTCTTGGCAATTCTCTAATTTTGTGAAATATTTTCCTTAGTAAAAGTAGCTTAATAAAAAATAATCTGAAACTATATATTGTCACCATCACATCAGATTTCTGAACCAAAGGTAATTAGAAGTGAAATTGATGTGTCACCTGTTAAGACTATTCAGGATTTCCTGTTTAAAATACCAGCTTTGCCAACCTTCAACCCTTTTACTCTGACGCATGTCATATTTCTGCTCTTTTCCAGGTTTTATGTAAATACTTTAGCTGAAAAGGCCTAGCTAAACTTTGTTGTGAGGGCAAGCCAACACACTATTTTTCACATGACAAAATGTTTTGAGGTTGTTGAAATATTTCAGTTTAATCTTAATCAAGTTCTAAAAAATTCAGAAAAGCTAGAATTAAACTTGCCATACAGATTCAGTTTAGAACTTCTGAACAAACCGCTTGAGGTGTAATATTCAGTGACATGATTGAAAGTGATGGGGCTTTTCCAGAGAACCCCTTTTGCACTTTATGTTCTGGAGATTAATCTCGTCAGTGTGACAGGGTGGCTGTGGTCTGGCTCATTTACTGAATTTGAAGGATCATACTGAATGAAAGACAGTTTGGTAGAAGGGAATGAAAAGTTGGGACCAAAGAAAAAAGAGGCCACTGCATACAGTTGGCACTGTTAGTGTAGGTACATGGCACACAGGACCTCACAGGCAAAAATTGAAGATTTTATTGCTTCTGTTACTTGTAATTCAAAGTGATTATGGGTCAATTGGATTTCTAATGTTGAAATTAGGATTGCACTGACAAAAGAAGAAAAAATAATGAATGGAAGAGGAACAAGAACACCAAACCCTGCATAATAGAATATAAAGAGGTTATTTGTGTAATGTCTATTGAAATTTTGCCTTTGTAAAAAGCAAAATGCAGCAGTGGCCAGGTTAGCAGAAGTAAGCAGGTTGGGTGACAAATTTATAGTCATATAATATTCTTTTGGCATGTGAGATTCAGGTCACTGTAGGCAGGTTCTTAGGCAAGAAGAAGCCACACAGAAATGCATGTAGGGCAGCAACAAAAATACTAGGTGAAGTGGAGCTGGCAGAGCATACACTGTATGCCAACATTTGTTCCTTTTAAAAAGTAATAACACTTTCCCACTAACTGTGAGTATTCGACTCTTGTTCTTTGCATGTCACAGGACTGCAGTGGGACTTGACAATACACAAGCACGTCCTCAAGCTTTCATTAAAATTTCATTTGGACAGCAGGGCCCCCTGTGTCAAAAATGAGGTGGCAAGAAATGGCTAAATAATTGCAGTTGGGGGAGGGAATGCAATACAGATACATCTTTAATGAAGAGAACAGAATGTAGTCATGCTTGAAAAGCATTTCCAAATACACAAAAAGCTAACAAGAAAAGTGGCAGCCACAATATGCTTCAGAACACAAGATGCCAGGTATGTATATTGGTAAATACTGTTAGGGAGATTAGAGACATCTGTGGATCCAAAATAAAAACCTTTTGACTATTCCTTTATATAGTACGGTGTTTGTTAGCTTTGACCAGTGGAAGTGGGTAAGGAAAGGGCAACAGCACAGTTTGAAAACAGCTATGGTACCATCAAGACCAAATTATATATACTGGTAAACTTAAATATGGTTGTGGAGATTTTCTTTCTTTTTTTTTTTTTTTTTTTTTTTTTTTTGTCAAGAGCATTTGGGCAATAGTTTTGGGCAATAGTTTTAT
This sequence comes from Elanoides forficatus, assembly GCA_025311575.1. Taxonomy (NCBI): domain Eukaryota; kingdom Metazoa; phylum Chordata; class Aves; order Accipitriformes; family Accipitridae; genus Elanoides; species Elanoides forficatus. Next base: position 19,109,916 of record JAOBAS010000029.1, read on the forward strand.
AGCTTTGCTTCACTGAGTTCATCTAGAGGTCTGTGAGCTGCTTCTATCACTGATGAAGTATGTGTTGATCTTCAGATAATAGTTCTTCCTGCCAGATTGTTACACAATCCAGTTCACTCATAAAGTCTGCAGAGAGACATCTAGTAAGCTCAGAGAAGAAAAATGTTTTCAGTACCCAGAAAGTATTTCAGTGCTGGTTGATTAGTTTTTTATTCAATGTCCATATTTACCCTCCGTTACTATTTTTTCTATGGTATAAATCCAATTTTTAGATCAAACTTTCTGGACAGCTAAACTTGAGTGGGTCTGACAAAATCAGAAAGGACAGGATCAAACAGCAGTATTCCACAGATGGATAAAATCACTAGCAGTTGAAGGCAGTAAGCAAACCTTTGAAAACAGTTATCAATTGAATGTTTAGTAAAAACCAAATTTGTTTTGATCCCTTCCTTCAGCTTTTCACTGAAATGTAAGGCTGCTTTTCCTATTGAAAAAACTGGAAACTTCAACTGAATTGGAACAAAAAGTTTCCTGAAAATAAGCTTTTTAGATATCAGTTTGAAAGTGGAAAAATTACAAGCTTTTAATGTTTTATGCAGCTCTAAGTAGCCTATGAGTTAGCTAGCTATCTAGCTCAGCAGGAGTCCTCAGCTGGTGCAAACTGATGTAGCCCACTAGAAGACAGAGGCAGAGCCTGCAGTAGCTGGTGTAGCCTCTCCACTGCCCTGCCCGTCTGCACCAGCCGCATCCTGGATGCAGAAGGGAAGGCTCTGTGACACAGCCCGCAGCACCAGTTCCCTCATCATCCCCACAGAGGGACCTGTGGGAGGGCGGCACTGTTTCCTCTTTGCCTGTGTGCCCAGGCTTCCTTTGGCGGAAAACCTAGATGTCTGGGAGAGTTTTGGAGGTGGCAAGGTGTGGCCAGTCAGTCTGTGTTTGAGGACCAGGACTACAAGGAAGGGGCAATGCTGCACTCCACCACCAGTAGAATCAGCCAGAATTAATGTGCCAGAGGATCTGGCATGTCTAGATGACTTAACCGAGCTGTGTATGAAAACTCTTTCCCTTCCTTCCATGCCCTTTTTATAGTTATTTTCTTCTAGCAAACGGTAGTTACCTATGTGCAAGACATAGAGCAATGATTCAGAAGGTCACATAGGTCCACAAGCAGATGTCAGTCCTAACCAAGTGGGCAGCGACATGAAGAACTTCTGAGAACTGTAGTGCTTGCAGGTGAGTATGTTCATGCCAGCCTATGTTTTGGGGTCTGTCCACTACTATAAGTTGAAAGTAGGTTTCCTTGGCACCAGGAGTACTAACAAGTCTGACACAAAAGTCTGTTATTCTCCCTTACAATCTTCGGAATATGAAACATATTACTTGGGCAGCTGAAATGGTCTTCATAGCAGCCTACCACTGCGTTAAGTTGGTGGGGAGCCTAATTTATTTCTCCCTTTATGCCGTCTCCTAGTTATAAGGACAGGAGATATTTTTGAATCCACAATACTTCTATCTGCAGCATAAAATCATTGATGCTGTTTTAAATTTATAAAATGGATAATATTTTTCTATTTAGTAGAGGTGCTGCATAGGTAGATCC
>JAOBAS010000029.1:19111615-19122877 GCA_025311575.1 Elanoides forficatus
TAGAGGTGCTGCATAGGTAGATCCTGTAAATTATTATAAGACATTCCAGAATTATATCAATAAGGAATGTATACACATATAAAGTAGGAAATTATTTTTAAAAACTTCATTTGAAAATGGATTGTTTATTAAATTTGGACCAGGTTCACTTTTCATAGAATCATAGAATCATTTTACTGTCTTCAGCATGAGTTACATGTTTCCTACATGGAGGACTACTGGAGAAACAAACACTATGTAAGGAACATGATTCTTCGATTTAGTAATTTGATTTATACAAATTCCAAAAGAGAAGTGTCATACCCTCAATTCTGATTATAACAGGTAGAGCAAGTAACACCCAATCCCAACCATTAATAAATTTTTCAGGTAAATTGTAAGTTACATGTAGATTGTTTTACAACCTTCAATGTTTTAAAATATTTATGTGATTTCATGTTTTACATATTTTATAAGGTTACACTAAAAAGTGAAAGCAAAAGATGGTGAAAAAAAGGAAGGGAAAGGTGAAGAATATTACTCAATGGAACTTTGTACTTTCAGACAATGACACTTGAAAAGGATGGATTGTCTATAATTTCTTCTCTACACCAGAAAAATGTAAAGCACACATATTCATTAGGTGTTAAAAATATTTGTGCTGTAGTAATGACTTCTGTACATACATTATTTCTTTGTACAACAGATACCACCTTTTTACTAGAATTTAGTGTATTGAAAATACAATATTATTAAGCATTACAAATGCAAGAGTGATCTTTCAAAGAAAATTCATGACATAATGTTACAAAACTGTAGTATTTTTTTTTTTAAACTAGGGCTCTCTAAAGAGGAAAAAAAAAACTTGACAAGGAGAGAGAAAAACTCTTTTCTAGTTGTCAAAGTCAGTTTACTTTCTTAACTTCTTAAATGTGGATTGCTATTTGAAAAGTGTCCCTGCAACTTAGGCTGAACATACTCAGATCTGATCTATATTCGATTTTGTGCAGCAGATACTCTACAAAAAAGGTTGGAGTGTGGACTAGCTTTTATGAGGGAGAGAAACAATGGGCTTGATTGTTGGGGAAAAAAAGCTTAGCTGAATCTAAGCTATGCAGGCTGAAATGCAATGTTCAATTTATGACCTATTTTTAGGGACAATATATCACTTTCTGTAACAGTGACAGATACACACGCAAATATATAATTTTATGGGAAGGAAACAAATACCCTAATCTTTCTCTGTATTGTAGCAGTTTAAGGAACAAAGCACAATAATATCTTCCTTTCCTCTCTGAAAGTTGTTGGGCTTTGGTAGGAGAAGGCACCTCCTAGGCTGTAGATGAGGGCTTAGCAGGAGTAGCACAGTACATACCATCATAGCAAAGGGACTGATGTAATATATGTATTGTGAAAGTGTATTATTCTTGAAACTGTTGGTCCGATGTGTTGTGCAAATACCTTGATGATATAGAGTACCGGAGTACAGCAGGCAGAATTCATTCCTCAAACTGCTGCATGGAAATATTAACTTTTATAGTGTCATAGAAGAGGAAGACTAGATCGTTGATTGATTAACTCATCATGAGACTGATGTGTCTTGTATCTTCTTTACCCTCTGTCCAATTCAATCTTCTCAGCAATTGAATGTTCTTAAAACGTTAGAAAGGGATGTGATTACAAACTCAGCAAGAAATAATGTAGGAATTTACCATAGTTTCATTCAAGAAGGGGGAAAAAAAAAGGTGGAAAGTTCATTTAATGCAGTTACGAGCTGTAGACTTGGTTTTCACACAAACTGCAATTTGGAGATAACTCAAAATATCTGAGCCATTGTAAAAATTCTTTTGAAAATCAGTCAGTAGCTTACCAGCTAATTAAAACAGAACCAGTTTTCATCCAGCCCATTGGGGATGGGAAGGGGGAGAAAAGCATCCAAAATCAATAAACTTCTAATTTTGCATACTTAGAAAAGGGGCCTAGTTATTTTCTTAAAGGAAGAAAGCAGATTTAAAAAGAAGTCCCAAAGTAATACTAGCAATGCTAAAGTTTGTATGTCGAGTTTTTGCAGCCAGGTATATACTCCTAAGAAACAAGGTTTGTAATAAATATTTCACCTTTCAAATGAAGCAAAATCGCAGTAACAATATCCCATGAAATTTCTTTCTGTTCACGGTGTTGCTCACACTCCAATAGTACTGCTGTCTTTCTATCACTTGCATAGCTTTTACCAAAAGGGTTTCCCTTTTCAGAATATTTGTCAAGGTAGTTTGAATAGCTAAAATGCAATGAGCCAGTTCTTTTTCTGTTATCCTAGTAGCTTTATAACAATGTGTTGGAACAGAGTACCAAACTGAAAGAATGTATGTTCATCTGTCTAAAAACCCTCATTACTGAATTTGTTTGAATGTTTTTAAAGGTACCAAGATATATTACATGAAAATGCTTCTGGTCAACTGAGTTATACTACCCCAACTGGTCCTGTAGCATGGTGATGGTTAAGGAATGCTAAACGTGATTCACTTAATCTTTTCCAATTCATTTAATCTTAAACCTCCTCAGGTCTGAAGGTTATGCAGATGACAAGGACAAGGTTATGCAGATATACAGAGTAAGCCTTTGTCTCCAAGAAACCTGGAGGCTGCCTAAAATAGCAATTCTCTTTGACCTTGCTTCTATAAGATGGCAATAAATGATTTTTGATTCAAACTTGCTAGGTTCATTGTATTTCTCTAGCTAATGGGTACTTGCTGTCTGTATGAGTATGAATGCATGTATAAAACTCATTAACAGCCCAAGTCAAATATTGATTACTTCTTAAACTGGGAATAACAAGGGAAACTTTTCTAGAATTTCTGAAATCTTAACAATAGAAATCTATGTGGTTTCATATCTTCAGGGAAATGTCTTCTATTGCAGCTAAACACCTTTGAACTGGTGATAATTAACAACATTTTGTCGGTATGTAAAAATTAAGGTTCTAACCCAGGGTGCCATAGCTAAGGAAGTGCAGGTCCTTACCTGGTCATGGCCATGCCATTAGTGACCAGATCCAAAGTTCTGTGAAATGAAATGTAATGATGTAATTAAATGCCATGAAATCAGAATGCAATAACTTCTCTACTCATCTCCAAAAAAAGCCTTTGTAAAACTCCAGATTGAACCTTTCTTGCTAGTGGTTCTGTGCATGCTTCTGCCACATGCATGTGAATGGGTGCCCAACCATTTTTAGGGATTGAATCCTTCTAATCTGTCAGTTTCTTTGCCTGTAAAATGTTGTTGATGATAATGCTTCCTTAATTCAAAACAGAAACATTGTGAAGCCAAATTTTTATTCTCGGAAGTGTCTTAAACTGCTCAGGTGGAATATCATAGAACTGCAAAATTATATAATATTATTTATTTATTATTAATATATAATTAATTATATAATACCAAAGTAAAAAATAAGTTTATTGCTACCATCTGTCTATGTCATGAAGTTTTATTGCACCTTACAATATACCAACTTCTGCCTTACTAGAAGAGGATTCAGTTGTAACTGAAAATCTACAGATTTCACAACCTGTAAAACAATCTACACAACCTATAGAAAATCTACAAGTATCACTAAATTATTGCTCCTAAGAAGATCCATTTGAAACCCGTAGTTAGGATTTCTTGGGGAACAGCAACAACAAAACCCTACAGCTTTTAAGAGAGTATTGTTGGAAGTAAATATAATCGGTTTTTGTTTTCTTATGTAAGGAGAAAAATATGGGTATATAGTTAGAGCAAGTATGTATGTCATGGATATAATTAATTTTGCACAGAATTATGTTTCAGATATGTTGTTTACGCTAAAGTCTTTGCCAATACTAGTGAAGCAAAATATATAGCATAAACACAACAGTGGGAAATGTTGATACATTTTTCTAGAGTGAGCAGGATCATAAGTGCTGTGATAGATGTTGCCCTGTGACCACAATAGACGGCCTTTTATAGTCTGCTTTTAAAGATCAACATGTTTGGATTATATTAGTTGAAAGAGAAGAAATATATCCCCAATCAAATGAAACTCCATGGGGAAAGTTCTTCTTTCTTTCTTTGGTCTGTTTTTTTTTGTTCATGTGTCAGCTGCAAAACCTGTCATTGATTTTAAAAAGGCAGTGTGAGCCTGAGCTTTGTCTATAGCTATTACCTATGGCAGTGTGTTAGAATAAGAAAAAAGTGATCCATACGTTGGAATTTATTTTTCTGATTTTCTGGGTTCTTTGTAAAGGCATAATAAATTAGCAACATACAAACCAACAGCATGGGGCACCATCATTTTTTCTTCGTTCATTTTCTTAAATCAGTATAGCTTATTCCAAGTGAACAAATTATGAAGGAACAGAGATTAAAGTTGTCCATGTTTGGAGCATTAATGCGAGTAACCTCCACATCATCTAAGCCTTTGTAGCAGAAAGAAAGTGGCATATAAAATGAAGCCCAGGCATTTTGGAAGGCCCCTGTATACAAAAAAAATTATAGGTAAAACATCTTCTCCATTTGCTATCTTGCATTCTTGATGTATGGCTTATGCAAGTCTCATGTCAATGCTCTTATATTCCTCAGAGATGGTGAGGAGAAACAGTTTGACTCAATAGTCATTCAGGTGTTGATAAATATCAGGTTGTATTTTCCATTTTTGTTAAGTAGGAGTTCCTCTTTTGGCTTTTACTCCTTCAGAATACTTTAATTATCACAGATTTATCAAGGCTATGGTGTAAATATTTAAATAAATACACCCTCCTCCAAGTTTTTTCATTAGAAGTTATGTCTTAAAATTTATATAGCTCTATAAAAAGGAATTTAGCTAAACTGTCTGACAGGAAGCAATACATAGAAACTGCTAAGTACCAAAACATTAAAATGCTGTTAATGATGAGTATTTAAGTGGAACAGTTGCATAACAAAGAACACAGGATTAGTCCACCTATGGCAGATATGCAAAGTCTTATTGGGCTTTTCTCACTCCTAAAGTTTAATCTGTTATTCTGTCAGCAGCACCATTCTGTAATCCTCACTAAGTCTTTTGTTGGACCTTGAATATTTTCAGATAAACTTTTCAAATCAAGACCTTGATAGATGACCTAAACCACATTAAATATAACATCTCATAGTTTTGGATAGTCCATTCTAAGGTGATGCTTTTCTGTGTGTGTGTGGTTTTTTAACAAGGGTTGGCTTCTGTGAGAAGATACTAGCAGCTGAAGATGTCACTGACCCTTTAAAACCTAGGAGATGATTGGTAGAGTGGTGGCAAACCACAAAACTACAGACAGGAGGCTAGCATTACTAGGCTCTGGCAAACACTAATGGTGATCAAGATAGTTGCTAAGACCAAGCACTTAGCAAGAACCAAAATGCTGGCCCAATGTGACAGTACATCCCCCCTTGCCCCCCATCCTACCAGCAGGAAACAAAACTTCTCCAGGCAGGGAGAAGGGGAAAGAAACCCTGGAGGCTGCAGGTTGAAATTTGAACCAGCCAGTCGAGACGCGCCAGGTACACCGAGGTGACCCTCCTGGCCAATAGGATTAAATGACCACAGGTCAGATTCGACAGAGGTATAAATGCGGTCCCGCCAAAGGACACGCTGGAGTCAGTCCTCCTCGGAGCAGCAGGTCTGCAGTTGGGGACTCCCCCTCGGGTCGGGGCACCACCTGAGGTAACTCCTCGAGGGAGAGAGCCCTCAGCTTTTAGGTGAGTGATACGTACATTTTGAGCCATCACTTTAAATCTTGGGGATTCTTAAGTCGGCCGTGTAGTATTGATTCTCTTTATATCATTGAGCCTGTGGTTTTATAAAATGTTACTAGACTTCTAACTAACTTTTGCTGAAGAATAAATCTGAGTCTTAACACCTATTGGATTTGGTTAGTCATGCATCCGTAACACCCAAGAAAAAGGGCTGCAATGGCTCAAATTTAATATTCATTTTTATAGCTTGAGGAATGCAGAGTGGAAACAGAAGTATCAAGGGCTTGCTGCAAGTCTTGGAGTCTGAAAGACCAGCTGGGTCATCAGAACAAATGGATAGGGTGTTCATTTGTTGTAAGTGGTTAATGGAGGATGTCTGTAGCTGTGGATGGATTAATTTTGCAAAATACTTCTTGTGCCTTTGGCAGCCCTTCAGGCACCCTGAGTTGCTTTATTTCTGAATCCCTGAAATAATGTGGTTCTGTTTTAGAAATTTTTCTGAGAATCCAATCATGACTGTTATAGAGTCAGGAGAACTTCATCTCACATGGTCCTTGTGAAAGTTGCCAACTCCGAAGTAAACTATGCCTTTGAAATAAATAATAAAGATTTCTTAGTACTGCAGTTTGAATACGATTCAAGCTCTTTCAGATGAGCAAAGCAGAGAAGGGAACAAGTTCAAATCTGTATATTCATCATACCTTTAATATTTTGGTTAGGAAAGGAATTAGCCATTAGACATCTATTTAAGTATTTTGTGAGCGTGTGCATGATGTTCAAGTTATTAAGACTGTATGAAAACACAAAGAAAAAAATACAATTCTTGATATGATGAGAGGGATTAATCCATACTCTTCACCAATTTAAGGCCTGTTATATATAGAAATGGAAGTGTTCTATTCAGCTTGGGTTCAGTTGCTCATAATTCTTTTAAGACACTAATTAAATGTCTTATATCCAGCAAGTAATAGAGCCTGCTGCCTGTGACAAATGAAGCTTTGGCCAAAATCTATCGAGTTCTTTAAAAATGTCTAAAGAATAGGAACACTACAATACATTGTATAGAAACCTTAAATCTGGTTTCAGGGAGAAAAAAAGAAAACATTCTTTGATGAACTTATGAAAGGAAAGATCTATTGCAGGATGAAAGTCTGACCTTCTGAATTCTACTTTGCAGAATTTGTAATATGGGGAAGGTAAATTTCCTTGCTAAGAACAGTAATTCTGTTTTAGACAATATGTTTAAACGAAAGTTCTATGACCCTTATAAAACTTTAGAAAGATCCTCTTTTAAAGAGTAAACTAGTTTTTAAGGAAGGGTTTGATTCCTCCTTTTCCTTAGAAACCTCAGGATCAAATTATGGTAGCCTATTGTGCATAAAACTTTTCATGTGAACTGTAGAATTGTGGCTAATTGCATTCCACTGATGTGGTTAACAATTTGGAATAAGAAGTGTCAGGCATTTGGTCTCAAAATGTGAGCTGGAGTTCACAATCCAAAGAAATTCTTGTATATTTAGACATGTATTTTGTATTGTTTCATCCTCCAGTCAATTAACACTGCTTGTTGGGCCTCTCTTATCACCTGTTGTATGTGATACCTTTTAGAAGACAAACTAGATGCTTTCTGCTCCAAGCTCTGATAGACTTTGCAGGATAAAACAGGGCCTGTCATGTATTGAGGGAAGTCTCTACCTACTTAATTTTGCACCATTTACTAGAGCTGCAAAAGAAGTGTGAATGGTAGATAATATGTGTTCCCAAATCTGTTGAAAGGAGAGTGCTTGAACCTAGTATGTGTTTCAGCCATTAGTCTCTTATCCTTAGCTTTTTGCCTGCAATGTATTATATTAGTTTTTAAGGTTATACAGGGAAGCACAAAATTTACAACTTAAACGTAAAACAATAATCTGTAACGCTGTAACCATTTCTTTCTTTGGTTTCCATACCATTTATCAGAGCTGATAAGAATGGTGGCTCAGGACTGTAATAGAATCAAGCAAATGCCTGTCCCATCCTACTATGTCATCCCAACAAGAAGCAAGGTAGAAGAAATGAAAGGCTTTAACTGACATACAGGTTCACCTGCCTTATATGAAAACCAGCTTTTAGCTGTCACTCTCCTTCCTTGCTCTTCATCAAGAGACATTTTTTTGTGGTGTTTTGTAAACTGGAAGAGCTTACGTCACTCATGTCGCTTCTGTACAGCACAGAGCAGCAAAACACATTTTTCAGAAGTACAGCATAATTCCTTTCATGATCTAAAGGAATGGACATTTGAAGACTCCAAAAACCTGCTCAGAACCCTACTATGGTATCCCTACTATTATAGCTCATAAATGAAGGTAAAACAGAAGGGTCTAGGGGTAGGTGCTGAGGTGAATCAGGTAGTGATAAGTGCGATGGCAAGGTGCAGTGTCAGTACAAAAGTAAATTAATTTTGTTTATTTTTTTAAAAATCACTTTATTGAAGATTTCACAGTTCCTTATAGCAGCTATTTATCTGTGGATGTGAAGAATGATGAGATTAAAAGCAAGAAACAAAAACCAGAACCATTTATAGGAAGATGTTGTACATTATGCATAGCTCAATAATTGCAGACCTGATTCAGTCAGAATTACTTCAGGTATTCTGAGGCAGTACCAGTGAAATAAAACCCCCAAATCTATAGGACTACTCACAGAGAAAGTCAGTATGTAGTGAATGAAATTCACCGTTCTAAAAGTGGCTATTTTTCCTATATAATATGCCTGTTAAACTTAAATCATGCTCTCAATATGTGATGATCTTTTAAGTTGTTTGTGTTTGTGCTTTGCTTTATTCTGTTCAAAGAACAAGTCAAGAAATGTTTGCATGACAGCAGCCCAGATCAGGAAGGGTCAGGTGTACCTTGGGTTGTCTGCCTAAGCAAATATTCATGAAAAATTTTCATCTCAAATTTCAATTACAGCTCAGTCCTTTCCCCCCTCCCCACCCCCTTTTTTAATGGGAAAAGAGGAATCAATGCACATCAGTGCTTCCCCAGACCTAGTAGTTTATTTTGGTATATGGCTTGCTTACAGTGGCTTGCCCATTGGAGGAATGAAATCGGTGTTCCCTCATGACTACTTCAGCATCTGTGTAGGGATTTGCAGCCTTGTTGAGTTTAACTAAAACAGGAACAGCTCTCCCTCCAATTGCCTCACTATCAGGAACAAAAGAAATTACTGGGTAATTTGTGGTGGATCCCATTATTATAAGGTCTCTGGAATTTCCTGTCTAATGTAATAATCTGCAAATTTTTAGATTTACATTTTGCTCTTATTTATGCTATTTCTACATTAGTGTGACTTATTTGAAGGCAGATGTATCCTATATAGATGAAAAAGAATTGAGAAATCAGGGGGTTTTAGTCCTTCCTGCCCCATTCTAGAGATACAACTATTTCCGTGCAAGATGTGCTGCTACCCTATTCAACCTGCCTTCAAAAAATGTCTCCAAACAGTAGCTGCTAAAGGAGAAAGAGGCCTTGCCTAATTACACCTTTTTATGTGCAAGAACTTGAAGTCTAATTGGCATTACTTAAATGCTAATATTGTTAATAATAGGCAATTTCTTTCTTTTTTTTTTTTTTTTTTCCCCCGGAAGTGAAACAGGAAATACTATGTTAATAGGTCATTACTGCTACACAGGGAAAATCATGAACCCACAGTAGTGAGGTAGGAGTTTCAGCAGTTATTTTTCCAAAATCATAAATATTTTCTCTTCTGTTTTCTCTATAAATCTTGCTGTTTATTGTGTTCAGAATAGTACAACATAGTAGTAGAAAATATCTGATAAGCAGCTTAGAGGAGTTAGGGCTGATGCTGAGTCTCTTGTTTTTTTTTTCACTTCCTGGCCTTTGATATGACATAAACATTCTGACACTATTGTTGTATAAACCAATTTTTTTGCATTAAATGATTGATAACAGTTTAAGTCCTCATAGTCAAAGCTTCTAAGCTTTCTTTGCTTAGAAGTTGCTTCTAAGCAACTTTATTCTCAATTAAAGACACATGCACCCGCAGAAATACTGCTCAAGTGTCCTCCACCAGACAGAAAAATCACTCAAAACAACGAGATTTGCATTTCAGCATCCACTATCATACTCACCTACCTCAAAACACTAGCACAGTGTACACTAACTGGAAGGAAAACATGCAAACTTCAGAAGCGGTTTTGTGCCTAAAAACAAGCAAAACCAACCTCCAGCTCCCAAACCCTCAGCTAGCAGAATAGCCTTTGGACAGCCCTTGGAAATCATTCAGGTTATTCTCATTTGCAGTAAGATAAGATTATGTGTGCTAGTCACGTGTTACAGTTGCATTGTCAGCTTGGCCACATCTAAAAACCAGATCTGCTCACCTTTTGAGGCATAGTAAACTACCAAAGGAAGATATTTATTTCTGTGCCTGGACTCTGCCCTTCCGACCACTACAAGCACTTTTCCTTTATTGTTTCCAGCTGTGAAGTGGCTTTCTGCTACGTACCCCTTATGCCTTGTCTGGCTCCCATCCAGGCTCTTTTGTTCACTTGTTTCTCAACTTCATTCCTTGCAGCCATCAAAACTGGCTGTTTACATGGCAAGCTGCCAAGGTATCTGTAGTAGGACTCTGGTATACTTGCTCCCACTTAGTGATGCTCTCAACAAGGTTTTTGTAGCATGATCCTCTTCTTACCATGGTTCTATTCAAGAGAAACACTCACAATTTTGCATTTCCTTAGCTATAACTTACAAGCAAGTCAATAATAGCCCCTCCATTGCTTACAGTCAATCTATTAGTGAGCAAATACCTGAGTAAATGTGTATGTGACCTTTAACTTCCTCTCTAAAATTCTGCAGACTTAAGCCTTGTTTGTCATAGAGTGTATGAGAGGTTATATATTAAAAGACAAATATAATGGTGCAAAAAATGTTTTACAAATATCGTACGTAAGTTTTAAATTGTGTGATGAGTAAGTTTATTGTGAATCTCTGCCTTTCATCTGTTTTTGCCTGCCTGTAGGTAACTCTTGTTCTTTGAGACTTAACTTTAAAAAAAACCTCTGAACAATTTCATATGCAGTTAATGTTTTAAAATCAGCCTGAAAGAGAAATATCATGTCCAATTCTGCCTAGTTTTTTCTCCATAAAACCCTAATGTCTCAGGCCTTGAATGGACCTCACTGTGTAAAGCCAATGAATGTGCTGATGAATTGTGCTAGGAAAATGACAGCTTCAATTAATCTGAACTGAAATTGTCTGTGGAACAGGTGGTTTCAACAAATCTCTGGATCTTAAAATTTTAGGAGTTTTTTGAAAGAATTATAAGAAATATTGATATGTTTAACTGACTTTTAAAGGGGAGAATATTTGGTTGCAAACACCTTTTTCTTTTAAAACTTTAGTTCATTATTTTTAAAAAAAGATCAAACAAAATTGGTACTGAATTGAGCATTAAACAAGTAGAGCTAGTCATCGATATTTTTAGCTGTTTGAAAACTAGATTGTTATTTTGGTATTTGGGGGAGGGAGGGGGGGAAGATCACTATCTGTGCTA
>JAOBAS010000029.1:19122977-19155006 GCA_025311575.1 Elanoides forficatus
GGAGATGCCATGCTGTATTTCACTGAATTACTGTACTTTGGACATAACAGAGGATTCTTCATAGGTAACATGGAAAACTATTGTTAAAAATTAGGAATATATAAGGTCTTGTGAACCTGAGAGCAGAGAGATGATTCTAGCAGCCTTTTAAATCAACTTAATGTCTCATTTTCCAAGTACCAACTTCTGATCATTTCTTTTCACTACTGTATTCAGTGTTCAAGGCACACTTTTTCCTTGCATCTTCCCTATACCCTACTTCAGAAAAGGACAAATCACTGGAACAGGGGCCAGTGGCATACCAAGGATGCTTGGGAAAGCTGCTCTACCTTTTATTTTTATACATTTGTACCAGCTGGTAATTCATCTTTTATAAAGCTGTGGATGGCTGAAATTTCGTTGCAAGGAAACCACGCTCTGTTTAATAATAAGAACAATCAAATGCCATGATTTGTAGGAAGTAACTTTTTTCCTTGACCTTTTTATTACTGGCAAAATGTCAGCAGATTATTAAAGTGCAGAGAGCACAATCTATGATAAATAACCTTGTGTTGCCACATACCAGACCAAAACACCTCCTCCTCTCTGTCCAGACATGTATCTTAGTTTTCCAAAATGGCTCTGATTTATAAAGAATTATAGATAACGGAGTCTGAATGCCAAGTGCAATACCATGGGTGAACAGGGCTTGCTCAATTCGTGGAAGCATAAACAAGGGGGGAAAGGAACTAAAAACCAAGAGCCAGAATGCAGCCTTACTTCTGTATGTGGCAGCTGCAGGATCACTGCTGGCGTAACACATGCAATCTTTATCTTTACCTGAAATACAGCATCATGAAAAATTGGAAAGGACTCAGCAAAAAAACCGCAAGGCTGTCTCCAGGTCTTAAATCAACTGCAATGAGAGATTTAAGGTGTTCAACCTACTTAACTAATCAAAGATGCTTAAAGCATCACCTGACTATAGACTGCAATTAGAGGGAAAAGATGTCAGAAAGCTGGAAAAATGAAGCTAGAAAAGTCAGATTAGAGAGGAAGCACACATCTTTTATTGTAAAGATAATTACCCTTTGCACATGTTGCTGAAGAGCACAAAAGAATCACCGACAAAAATTAAGATGCACTGCATGCCTAAGATACATACTGTAATTCAACCAGAAGTTACTAGACATGAGGTAAGAATCCCAGGCTAAAATCCTGTGGCTTACAGATGCAAAGTCAAGTGAGATCAGTAGGACTGATACTTCTGGCTTTAAAATCCAAGATGCAAAGAAAAGCTGAATTGTCCAAAAAGCAAACTCCAGCCTTCCTACCCAAGCCCACTTACTCGCCAGATAAACACCTTACCAGATCACCATGCCAAGTGCTGCAGAGTCTTTCTCCAGGCTGCCCGAGCGCCGTACCTCACCGCACTATAAGCAAGCAGCAGGGCAGCCTGCGATGGGCAGCTTGTGTTGCTTGTTAAACATTTCTAGCCCCTAAATACTGCATTTATTCTCCACTTACATTCTTCTAAGGTCTGTTTCCAAATCAGCCCAAAGAAAAAAATTGCTTTACTGACTTCAATAAAATAAACCTTTTTATTATTTCATATGCTGTTTCATTTTCTGGTACTCAAAACTAAATGGTACGGATATTTACAGTACTGGGAGTCTCATCTGTAGCTCATCTAAGATAGACTCACTGAGCCAACGGCTTAGAGCACAGTAGGATTGCCCATTAAAAATACAGCAGTATAATTCAAGGCTTCCTGCGGGCACCATCTATGTGTGCAGCTCAGCTCATTTTCAAAATGTTATTAAGAGCTACACTACTTAACTCACCATTTAATGTGATGTTAAATGAAAGCAAAGAGCATGATGAAAAAGTGGCAGTGAAAAAACTAAAAAGATGAGCCTTAAGATTTCCCACTAGCTTTAACCAGAGAGTAAACAGACATACTCTGGCTGGGCCAGGGCAGGCAGACAAGGCCAAATAACCCAGAGAAGAGATCAGACCCTCTCCCTGCCCTCATAACATAGTCTTGTAGGCCAGCAACACAGGAAAATAAAAAACCCAATCCCAAAACTTACTTTCTGTTCATCATTTCCCAGTGCAGAAGAACAGAGGTACAAGCAATCTCCCCACAGTTACAGGAGGCCTGTGATGGAAGCAGGAACTAATACTGATCTCCTGAATCCAAAGCCAAATGCCATAACCACAAAATTATCCTACTTTTATTGCCTCAACTTGTCTGAATCCAGAAGTACCAAATTACTAGGGGAGGGAAGGGAAGAAAACAGAACATTTATCGGGAACATTTCTGACCCACCTAGAAGCAGACACCGCTTACATTGATGTAAGTCTCCCATGTTGCAGTCCAAAGAATTTGGAACAAGTGTATGAACTTTTAGTGCTCAAAATACTCAGCTTTCTGAAGTTCAAGTGAGGCTGACACTTGACCCTCTACTAAATCAAGCAAAAAGCCCCATATTGCTTAATGCTTTTTAGACAGGGGACTGGAATGCTCAAGAGATTAAATAATTCACACACTGCCTTTCCCCGGGGGTTCACATCCAGCCCAGATCACAAATGTCAAGTACAATCACGCGCACTCTTGATAGACTTTGAGAGGTAAGAGAATGGCCGGAGTACAATTCCCAGAAGACAAATGCTCACGTGGGACAAGTCCCTGTGGATCAGCTTGGCAGCAGTCCTAGCAGGACAGCAAGAGAAGCCACTGGAAGGAATACTGCTGAGAAGTGATGTCTTGGAGCCCAGGGTACAGAGGCGAATAAACGAGGGAACGCACTTTGGTTTCCCCTTGACAGTTTCAACTTCTGAAGACCCAGTAAAATCCTGTCCCAAATAAATCACTCTTATCCACATGGAGAGGCAGGGTGTGCTTACAGCAGCTCCGCATTAAAAGCATAAAGATGCCATTCTTATTTGCACCAAACATGCCAAAACAAAGAGCTGGTGAGTTTTTACACAGGATACACAACTCTACACACCTTGTGATTTGCTCAGGCACTCAAACAAGGGAGCCAGAGGGAAGCGACTGTCTGCATAAGCGGCCCACAGCTCCAGCCAGGGAAGAAGAGCAGAGGCAGGTGCTGGCAGATGGCACAGTGAGCTGGTGTGCACCCACTCAACCAGCCTGGGGACCTGAGCTGTTGCAACTTGCTACAAGCAGAAAACAGCAGCGAACTACACCTTGCTGTGCAGCATGGGCAAAGCACAGAGGGAGCAGAGCCTCCAGAGAGCAATGCTACAATCCAGTGCCTTCGGAGCCGACTCCTGCAGTAGCATTTTTCATGCAGTGCCCCTGCTTATGTAGCTCCAGGCTTGGCTTGAAGGTGCAATCTGCTTCTCCACTCTATTTCCACAGCCACTTTCACTTGGAATGCCTGCTGTTTCATTTCAAAAAACTGCTGCGTCCCTGAGGTACAAAGGGCAGTAAACTCTTCTAGCAAAACCTGAAAGTTGGCAGTAGAGAAGGGAAAATAAATCATCAAGGACCACATTGATGTAAATTTTCTTTCTGTCTGGAGCAAAACTTAAATCTCTTCATTCTTCCCTCGCCGTGGCTATGGTAATAATGCACAACCATTCATTATCCTCATCTTAACTAGAAAAGCCCCTTTCAATTTAGTACTTAATATAATTATGGCAAATTAAATAGTGTCTAGAAAAAAGTCTTATTTTTTCAGAGCTATTATCTTACCTCTATGAAACTTTATCAGTGAAAAGTTAATCTAGCTATTAAACAATAAGGGTTTGTATCTATTCAGTGAGCAGAAAAGCTGAAAATTGTTCAAATTCTAATTCCAAATTCAATACCACATCTACATGGGAAAACAGGAGAATCTCATTAGTGATAGCACAACGTCCCTTTCGCATTGCAGAGACAGTACTTGAGCACCAATCCTCTGTTTCACTTTCATTCACCTCAACAAAGTTTCCTTTTTTTATATCAGGGAAAAATTTGCATTTTACAAAATAACAAGGCAAATGACTGCCTTTGTGTGCTTTCAGCAAAAGTTCTCTCTGGCTAGTGGTGTATTGTTAATGTGATTTCTCTGAGACACACAGGATAAAAAGCACTTGGCTGCTGTGAAGTCAACAGAAAACACACAGCTATCAAGAGTGTCAGATGTCAAACACAACACAGGAGATCAAACTACAGAGACCAGGAGGAAATCAGGTAAGAAGCCACGTGCATTTACATGCCATCTAATAAATATATGGTGATCAAGTGGTAAAGCTTGGAAGATCCAGTTCTGCAAACATTGACTCACACAAACAAGTCCCTATTTAGAGCAATCCCACTGCAGTCAAATTTCTTTTGTGAGGACAAAGCAGACATGGATTTCATGCCTATTCACATCTGTACCATGGAAGGATGTGATAATCCCAAACACAGATCTTTCCTAGAAAATCAGTCTGTTTAAAGCAATTACTTTCTACACTGCTACTCAGCAAAAAAAAAAATAAAAATCAACTTAATGTCTCATTGAAAAAAAAAAAAAAAAAAAAAAAAAAGACAAAGCATCTACAAGAGGTATCCAAGACAGGCTCTCAGTAAATGGTCATTCTATGTTCTCATAAATAAATCAAACACTGGCTTGGTAATACTTGAGCTGATATTAGAAGCATTATTTTTAAACACAATGTAAGCATACCAGCCTTCAGGAATAAAATATGAAGCAGGACATATCTTTATTATATTGTTGTTCAACAATTGGGAAAACATTAGCAATAATTAGCAGCCAGTACTAGACCTGCTCTCTGCTAACTGTGCATCTTGTGAATAACAGCAAGGCTTATATTAACACAATGATGTCAACTGATGACAGCTTTACAGCAGAGAACAGCATATTGTGCATTTCTGGGAAAAGGAATCTTTAGCACTGTGGGGATGATTGTGGTTAAATTGCTTCTGAGTCAGTCAGTTGTTGCTCAATGATTCTCACTTGGTCCCTACCTACCTTTTATTTCCTCATGAGGATGCACCTGTTTGGAGTAGAGAATAAAACTGGCACTGTCACACCCGCTCTTGTAGCTAATTTAGAGGAGTTATTCAGTGTCTTGCTTACACAATGGGATTATTTTTGTTTATATTACAGAACAGCCCAGCAGAAGCCAAGGCCACATCGCATTAGACATTGTGTGAACTTAAAACAAAAGATAGACCTTGACACCAAAGAACATGCAATTCAAGTAGACAAAAGAGAAGACGAAAAAGGCACGGGAAGCTGATGTTAATACATCCTGGCCACTTACCTTCTTGGGGCACTCAGGAATAGGAGTCCCTACACCACACTTCTCAGATACACTCACAGCTAGGGAATCCTCCCAGCTTCTCAGCACACCTCACCCTCTTGGAAAAGAAAGCTTTCGGCACCTACACTGAGGATTTCCACAAGCCAGAACTTGAATACCAGCCTGGAAAAAATTAGGTTAGATGCCTGACAGTCTGGGCTTGGTTTACACAGCCTCCAGCCCTGTCCGCAGCTAGAGATCCCCGAGTCTACTGCAACGCATAGATGTATGAATAAATGAGTGCAAGTATGCCAATGTGCCTCCCATGACCTAGAGTCCAGATTGAAATTCAGGTGGTAACAGCACAGTGATTATATGCAACAAAACCTGGGTGGATCACCAGTCAAAAAAATATGGGGCCTGGTTTGCATCCACTGAACCTGAATTAAAACAAAAACAACAACAACAAAAAATCCATTTATATCCTTTCTTATCAAATTACATCTCCTCTTCAGTAAGGGATGTTACAAAGGCAGAGCAAGACAAGGAGGTTGGTCCAAATTAACAGATGTTAAAACAGAAAGAAGAAAATCTATTTTAAACCAAATTCAAAAGTACAAAGATTGTGTATTTCATGCCTAACACACCTGTCTCCTGCTCTAGACTGACAATAACAGAGAGCTCCATGGAAGGCAGCTTAAATTACTGCCTTGCTCACTAGTGCTGCAATTTGTATGGTGCGCTCAGTGTTCACAGAAAGCCTTCATAATCCAAGTAAGGATTTACAACTTTATGGAAAAAAAATCATATTGCTCAGACCTGAACTGTCTTTGACCCACATATGAAAGAAAAGGTCTTGAAACAATCTGTAAATCGAGATTTCTTTCCTTAGTAAGGTAAGGGGGGAAAAAAAATTATTCACTGCGTCAGCAACTGTCAGGCTTGCAGCATTGCATGAGATTCTTTTCAAAGCAACACAGCAAGAAAAGGCAGAAAGATTCATCTTATAGAACGGGGGGAAGATCACTATCTGTTCTATTGTTTAATCCTGGATCCAAAACAAACTTTTCTGGTCATGGTAAAGTTTGCAATATTAATATCAATTTCCCTGTTATTTGAAAGGCTAGATATAAGAAAGTTTATTCAGTCAGCAAGGAGCGAGATACTTAATCATCTAATGAGAGCTGTTGGGGTTTTTTTATAGAAATTTCTGAAATGCTGGAATGCAAATAAGCATTTTTTAGAGTCAAAGGATCAATACAGTTACTAGGAGAGAGGTTTTTAGTGAGGATGAGGGAGGACTTGGGTATTAGCATAGCTGTTGACTTTGCACATCTACTAGCATGTATGTTTGGCGTGCATGTGTAGGAACATACACCTGTAACCATAGGGCTTTGAAAGTGCTATGAAGATAAGTAAAATAGCTTACTCATAAACAGAATGCATCTAATTAAAGAAAGAGTAAGTTTGGAAGCTAAACTTGGACATTGTTTTAAATCAAGTTAATTTGTTACTAGCATGTCCTGCAAATGCTATGTCTATGCACACACATATTTCAATGGTCATAGACATTTTGTCTATGAGAAATTGAATAGTTTAAAAATTACTGTTTTATAAGAGCACAGATTATTTTTTGAAAAGCTTATAGATGTAAAAATGCTAAAGCAGCTTCACTGTTAGTCTAGAACTGTGTAAACAGTTGGGATGAATAATTCATTTAACCAGCTTATTTTCTTTTACCCTTAATGAGTTATCTATGAACAGCAGAAAACTGTCTTGATTTTAAACATTTTGCAAAATCATTTTATAAGGAATTTTGCTGGCAAGTTCTTGGTTTCCAGGTGGCTTACTAAGAATACAGGTAGTTTCCCAAGAGTATTAAATATATCTATTTAAAAAAATAAATAATCTGAATACAAGTTTTCATTGCAAACAAAATTTCCACTTGTGATCAACTTCTCTTCAAAACAGAATGTTGATTCTGAAGTGAAACCCTTGAATGTTGTGAGTTCAAAATTCACTTCCAGCACACATTCTCCAGTATTTACTTACCTTGAAGTGTTTTCTCTAACTTGTTTTGGGGGCACCTGTAGAGAATAAATTAATGTTTCACTGAGTCAGACTAAGCCATCTATTGATCTCCTACAGCATTAGGAATCTTGAATTTAAATATTTCTAGTGGAACTACTTCAGGTATTCCAGGTGCTACCAGCTTCCCAACTGAAGTGCCAGTACTACACTACATATAAGAGTAGCAACTTGGATATATTGGAACTGGTAGGTATCTTGCTTTTATTAAAGAAAAATGGTGAGTCTTAAGGGAATAGAGTTACAGCATAGTGATTGTTGACAATGCACTAATCAAAGACTTGGAGTATCCATTCCCCTTAGGATCCTGAACTTCCTTGAAATCTTCATATTTTTATTTTCATTTCAATTAGTTTTTCATAAAATGTGAAGTTCTAACCTCCCAGTGCTCTTCAGTTAAAGATCATAAAAAACAGGTCTTGAAGGGATCGTGCCTATTTGTATCTTTTTTAGTGTACGCTATTTTGGAACGTTGCCTTGAAGAACAAACTTACTTGTAATTTTCTTTTATCAACCCTTTCTTTAAAGAGCTGTGAAGTACTTGACAGAGAGTAGTGTTGAGGGAGACAATTTGGTTAAGGAAAATGACATAAATGAGGTATTCCTGCTGTTGCCACTTTGTCAGTACTCTGAATTGCCAAGTATGGATGCAGCGCTTTTTCTGTAATACCTCCTGTAGTGCTCCACAGCCTCTGTTGTAAGGAATTTAAGTAAACTGTTTCTAATGAGTACTTTTTATAGGCATTTAAATAAAAGCATGTCATCACCCCTTCTTCCATTTGCAAGTAAAGCTTGATGAACTGTTTGCTAGAAGCAATATTGCTAACTACCCTGTCCAAATAAAGACAGTACAAGGTCAGTGACTAATTCTTTGGTGATGTTCTTTACATCATTGGCCCTGTACTGCATAGGCAGAAAGAGATTTTTTGTATTAATTCTAAAAGTGCCATATAACTTGGCACTTTGGAGAATGAGAACGAATATTTCCTCTATAGTGAAACATAAAATTGTATGTGTGTCTATATATAGACAATACACAAGCAATGTCTCCTTCAGTTTTTCCACTGAGAAAGTTGTTTTTTCTGCAGACTGAAGAGCTTCTAGAGTGCACTTAATAGTTTATCTTTGTTATATCATTCTATTTCTTAGGTCAGAGATAAAAACATGGGCATGGCTCTGCCTGTCGTAACTGGTATTGCTACCATACTTTTATTAATAGTAAACACTTCTCTCTTTTCTCTACCTTCTTCTCTTGCCTTCCTAACAATGTGCACTGCCTCCTGGGTGGCTATATGCATTCAATAATTTATTCAGTCTATTCACTGTGTCTTATTAAAATTTAAAGCAATTCTGTTGTAAGGGGTTTTGTGTATGTGTGGTTTTGGTATGCAGTCAATCCACAAGTAAAAGAAAACAATCAAATCCTATGCTGTGGTTCTTGTACATGCTGTATAATGGTACTGATGAGCAGCAAGCTGAGTGAATGCATTGGTTTCAGATAGAAGGTGAATGAAACACCAACTTTGACTGAGAAATCCAGGTTCGTTTCAGTGAAATTCAGGTAACTTTTTTCCCTCTTTGTACCTCTCTTATTTTTAAAATTTCTAAAAATAAAACCAAACACTCCTCCTCCCCAAAATAAACCTTGACATATAAAGTAAAGACTTAGAATCAGCAAAAAATGTATCCATTTCCTTTGTCATCCTGACCAGTGTCATGCAGTTGCAATAGTAGCAGCAGTTAAGGTAACATTATACTAACTACTGTGAGTACTGGTGACTGTTGAATCACAGCAGAAAGGAGGTTTTTTTCAAATGTCATCCAAGAAAGCAGAGAAGTATATGAGGGAGTTTCCTTGCACTAAGATAGATGTTGCTGTAAGTTGCCAGTTAGTGTGCTCCATTCAAAATACTGTTAGGGAAAAAAGAACACACCATATATGTGAAGCTAAGAATTTATTTTTTGTCCAATCAATATTTTAACAGTTTAATAGTCCAAATCATTAGTCCAGTTACAGTGATACATTATTATATATAATAGCCTGAATTAATACAGAAAGGCCTCGATAATACTAATAATAATTTAAAATTGCTATACAGGAAAACTAACAGTCACCCTTTTCTTTTGTGCAATATTCATCTTTCCAATGTCCTTCTGGGTCCTAAGGTTGAACAGCACCTGTATTCCTTTATTTTGCTGGTGTAACCTTTATTCATATCTGCTACAATTAAGATGGCTTCTTTGGTATCCTAGAATCTCTCTGCCTAAATATTCAAACATTGTGTGGCTGAATACTATTTCAGATCTCCTTCCAACACTTTTTATTACTGGATATTTCTGTGTATTTGCATCCATCCTTTAGGTCTATCTTCTCTTTCTATATTAAGGTACTCTATATTCTGGCTTTGGGGTTTTTAGAAGCTTGGTACAATGATGCAGGAGATCCCTTTTCATTCCGTGTTCTCTGTGAAGCAGAAAGGAAATTTCACTTGAGGGGTGAGAAACTTTAAGAAAATAATTTGGAGTCAGCTTAAAAAATGAAAACCGAGCTTTCTTTAGGACAGCAAGTAAGAAGACAAAGATCTTACATCCATTATTTTTGTTGGACTATGTGTTTCTTGTTGCATACACTGTAAAGACCAGACATGCCACATCTCACACACCACAAGCAGTGTTTCTATTGCTTGTCATGTACAACATGTGAGGGAGGGCTATGCAAAGAGGTCAGAAAAAACTGAGAGCCCACCTCTTCCATCTTGTCAGTTGATGCAGCAGAGAAAATGCAAGTGGAGAAGGAAAAGCAGCCCTCACATCCCCTGGAAGTCAACAGGGAATATGGTGTGTCCTGGTGACCTGGAAAGCCACAGCTGTTGCGTTTGGTGTTAAAATGCCACCCTCCTGTCCAGGTCCTCCTGCTACCTGCAGTGGGGAAGTCATAGCACTTGGGTGCAGCAGCTCGTGCACCCTGACAGTACCATGTCCCCCACCTATTCCTTTTGATGAGAGTAGAAATCAAATCAGCTACCGAGAGATGATGCAAGTTCTGATAGTTTCATCTCAGCACAGTACTTGATTTCCACTGCCTAAGAGCTAAAATAATAATATTGTTCTTTCATTGCTACTCCAAATAAAACATGTCAGTACTACTGATATGCTCCCTGCCACTTCTTCCTGCAGCAGGCTTGGCCCACATGAGTCGGTTCTCAGCCTTTCTCAAAGTGTTGATCTTAGTGCTTAGATATAAGCTTTTACTTTCTTTGTTCCAGAAATTAAGATGTTTAGCTTCCAAACCATGAGTACAAAGAATACTCACCTGCCTTCCATGAGGTCTTAACTGCTTTATGGAAGGGCATAATTTAAACTACCAATGTATTAACTAATTTAATTTTTTAAAATTGTGGTCCTGTGCCTAAAAGATCAACGAACTTGGCTGCAAGCAATTTAATGCATTGTTAAATAGAGAGCTATTTTCTATCCTTGTTCTTCCATTATATGGAAGATAAGCACACATCCAATGTGCTACCCAAAATCCATTATTTTAAGGATTGCTAAAGACACAAACTAACTGAACCTGAAAGATGAAATGGTTGGTGCGGTTTTCACTGATTTGGGCAAAACACTCAATCTGGAATCTCATCTGCTTTTCATGCAGTTGTGGAAAATATCTCATTCCAGATTTTTCAGATCAGGCTGAAAAATGCAGAGCTACTTGTCTGTTGAAACACAACAAAGAAAAAAAAAAAAACTGGTGAGGGCAAAAAACATGTAATCTTGTCATTGGAATTTCTGTTTCTTTATAATTTGATCAAGAACAGTTGTCTACTAGCATAAAAATTTGTTCCAGGTTTAATCCTGGTAAAATTTCTAACATGAAGTTGGGAAGACTTCATCAGTTGCTAACCACATCTTTAAAATAGTTCACAGAGTATTAATCCTATATCTTTTCTATATAGAAGGGTCTGTTTCTTTTTGGAGAGCTCCGTGAAGCCTATGGAGTCTTTATTTATCAGATACAAGTCCAGTGACTGATACTTTGGAGTTAAGTAACATCTCCTAGTGAGTGGTAGAATCCCTAAAAGGGAGATGAATTCTGCTGATATTCGATGGAAAAGAAGGGATGATGGACAGAGGAGACAAGCAAGCAATCTTGAAATACATATGCTTGCATATTTTTATCATGCTTTGGGGTGTTTCTGTTTATAATTATAAAAATTTCCCTGCCACAAAATACAGGAGGCATATCATAATTACATTACTTTGTGTCAGCTAAGTTTTCTGGGTTTACTGATAATTTCTGGGTTTGCTAGTCACCAATGAATTACATGTTGGGAGTACACATATCACAGGCTGAAATAAAAAAGTCTGGTTAAAGAAATTTTTTTTTTGAGAGGTAAAAACTTTTTTTTAATGTCATGTGTGTTTCTTATAAAATCAGAAATAACTGAGGAAGAGAAGCTGTTACCAAAGTATTACGGTTAGCAAGACAATGGATGAATTGGGAACAGCTAGGCAGAAGAGCTATGAAAGGTAGGTGGTGGGCACCTCACTCAGTGGATATGGCAATAGAAGCAGGGATGAAGCCACCTTCATCCCTAGGACTCAAGGAAGTGGGAGGCAGCTGGCTGATTGAGCAGTTGCCAACTAGGACTTCATCATGCACAGCTCAAAAAAAATCTTTTCTGAAGTATAAGGACCACTGCATATTTTGCTCCTCATTCTCCTTTTCCCCCTTCTTTTTCTCCCTTTGATGCTGTGCTGTTTTGTAAGCCATTTGGATTTACTATTTAAGGAGGAATTTTAATTCATTGAGCATCTATAATTTTTTTCAGTCTTTGTTACTGACACCTAGAATTTGAAAATAACCCATGTTGCTTGCAATCAGCTCCTGGAAGAATAGTTACAGGTAGTATACCATACCTTAATCTATGTGTACTTGCAACTTGCATTAACAAGCTGCTGTATCCTTTTCACAGACCTGTAACTGGACATAGAGGGACTGAAGCTCATACTAAATAAAGCCTTGGGGTTTTTTATTTTTTATATATATATACATATATATATATATATATATGTACTGTATGTGTATATCCATATGTAATCCTGCAAGTTCTTTCTTAGCTGTCACACCGTGAAACCTCCAAGTTCCTAGGCTGCTTTTCTAAGCGACCTGATATGGTTAAAACAGCTCTGTGCCAGACTTGCATATTGCTCAAAATTCATGAATATGCTTAAAGCTCAAAAGATGCTGTCAAATAGCCTCTGAAAAATCAGCCTATGCACCTAACATGGGATCAGAATTAGCAGACTTGCTGTTTTCCTTTACTGTGTTTATACACCTGCCTAGAAATCAGATCTGGATGTCAGATGACAAGCTTTTCCTCTTCTTGAGGGAATTCAAACTTAACCTCTCTCATGTCAGGAGAGCTTCCAAATCAAGTTAATGCCTATCCTGGAAGGAAGATGTCCTCCAATACTAGCCTTCATGTCATCCCACTTCCTACCATGTACTTCGGCATTAGTTTGCCCATGAAACAGTTAGTGGGGGACAACAGTCTAGTTTCACAATCACCTGAGATAGGAGGGAGCTCTTAGGCTTCTGGTTCTAAGGACTACTTGTGCATTTCACATGAAATTGCAATAGGATAAAATAAATATCTGTTGTAGCAGAATGCAAACTTGGAACATAGGCTTCAAACTCGTTGAGGAGGAAGCTTTGGGTTTTAGGATTTTAGGATAGCTTTTTTTTTTTTTTTTTTTTTTTTACCCCAAACCTTTCCAAACCATTTCTTTTTTAAACAAATTTTAATATAATTTTATTCCATAACACTTCTAAGGTAGTATAAGTGTGAGTAAAATATAATGACATAGAAAATGTCATTCTGAATGTTATGGGTGAATCTCATACAATGTCAGGCATGCAAGGGGTTGAAAAATGGATAACCTATAGCTGCTGCTGCTTGGAATTGACTAATTATGTTTAATGGGATAGCAAGGCTCAAAATCTTCCTCTGACAACCCTTACAAGTACAAGAGAAATAACTTGGGAAAACAGTAGTCTTTAAGACACTGAGCTGCCAGAAACTTTTTAGCAGGTGAGAAAGAAAGGTGACTTGTCAAGGATTGTTTGGTGAAAAATATAAATAATTCTTTATTATATTTATATTCTTAATAGGGTGTTCAGTTAGTGATGTGTATTTGGAAATAATTTGACTAGCTTTATGAATCAAGAAAATGATGACAGTATTGGTGAGAAGGATGGAATCAGGCCATTCAAATATTTCCTGAGCAGCTGCCTTTCTTAGTTTTCCTACATCATATTCATAGAGGAATTCTATACTGATATTAGGGTCAAACTGAGGCCAGCCTTAAGGTAATCCTGAGCCACAAGCTTAGGACTTCCTCATCATGCATTAACACTCACATCACTGGAGAGGGTGATTCTTGTTTGCAAAGCAGGACCTTTCCCAGAACTGGGCTTTTGATACAATTTTTGCTTTTCCAGTCTTGTCTCTATTTATATACAGTAAAGGGTACAAGATGTAAGAGAAGGTACTGAAGGGTTGGATAAAAAAATGGGAATCTGGAGTTATAGCCAGTGGACTTCTGTGCTCAAAGCTTGTAAGTAAATCCCCACCATCCTTCAGGAAGGGCTGAAGAGACATTAGGAAGCACTTTGGTCTAAATCCATAGGTGGAAGTTTAACATGGATTTATAATTGAATTGACAGCCTCTAAACAGTGACATGGCTTAGCAAGCTAGAGTATAGACACTAAATGTGTAAGGGTCCTAAAGCAGTTATAATATGATACTAGCTGTGCAGCTGCACTTCAGTCTAGATATTGAATAATGCTCTTATTTCTAGTGTCGTTAACCATCTCTTGGTTCAGCTTGTTGCAATAGCTTTTTGTGTGGATCTCTTCCTGCAACAACCAGAGAATAAACATATCCTGTGACTCCTAAGCCAAATATAAACATCTATTTACTGGTTGTTTCTAGTGAACTACTTGCATTCAAGCTTTCATGATACACTTTGCTTTCTTCTTTCAGTCCCTTTGCCCTCATAAAGAAAATTCAGCTTTGCTTTTCCATAGTTGTGTAACAGAAAGGGGGTAAGTAGATATTGCACACACAGAGACATAAGAAAGAAAAGTGTATTTTTGGAAAAGTGGATTTTTCTGGAATAAAATGGAGATCTCTAAGGGCTAAATGATGTTCTTGTTTACCAATACAAGATTTATTAACAAGATGTGCTCTAAGTAAAAAACACATATGCAATGTACCTTTACAGAATATAACATCTAAGGTATCACTAATAAACTTTCATTTGATATTTTGAAAGTGGTTTTGTTTTACTTACAGCTCTGTCAACATTTCAACATTTTGTACATATTGGTTTTGCACTACATATTGTTCAACATTTAGTTGTGAGTATTCACTGCTGAGTATTTAGCATATGTCATCCAGGAGTAAATGAAAGGTAAAATTCAACCTGTTGGTCAGTTAAAAAAAAAAAAAAAAAAAAAAAAGCCTTTCTGTTTGCTGTGTAAATTCTTTTTGATCATATAAGATATCCAGAAAGGTGTTTGTTTTGTTGAAAAAAAATTGGGAATTCATGGGTTCATGAAATTGTGTGGTGCTTTTCTGTGGTAAATGAAACTGTAGTTGCAGATAGTCTAGTTTTCTGAGAAATATTTTGTAGTACAGTAATCCTTTACAATGGGAAATCTTAATTTCTTATTTTTTTAATAGATATTTCTAAGTGAAAATGTGTGATAAATTTGATTTGACACTTTCATTTTTCTAAAAGAATATTTATATACAAAGATGTTAATGATAATAATAGCCAGCTATTTTTCTCACTTAGAAGATAATAATTTTGAAATAGTAATCACACAAATGTAGAATTATGCTGATATTAAACAATTGAAACCTTCCTCTGAGCAAAAGAAGGAATTCAGCTTTGATTACACAATGCTCTTTTAATTAAAAAAGTATGCATCATCTTTTTTAGTATTGACTTTCATTTGTTATTTCATCTGAAAGACTTTTGCATGGAAATTAGAATTCCCTTTCTAGTTGAATAAATGCTAATAAAAGTGTTCTATAATCACTCAGCAAAGTTTTAACTGAAGTCACTTTGGTTATTTTTTCACCCCAAATGTCATTTTCCCCTCTAAGTATCCCAGAAAACAGGGTTACTGGAGTGAAGATTTCCAAACGAAGTAAATAACAAGTATTTGTGAAAATTTTAAGTATTCCTTCAGCAGTAATCATTCAAGAAGATGATTAATCTGGGAGCACATGTACTGCAAAGGTAAACCTCAAATGCACAAATCCAATTTCATGTATCAATTAATTCTAGTGACCTTCTTGTATCTGAACTACTATGTAACTCCTGGTCTGCCACCTGGCACCCATGACACTTCCTTCCAGCAGTGTCATTATGTTATCAGCTTGAGGATAGTGAATGAAAACAAAAGGTGCAACCTCATAAGGTAAGAGTTTACTAGATAGTAGACTGAGAGGTAGGACTGCAGGGGATACTGTGTTCAGACAACTTGAAAGGACAAGTACTTTTGCAAGTAAGTAAATTTCTCACCTAAGCACTCCCAGTGAGTTCAGCACACCAGAATAAGGTCCATACACAGAGATGCTTCCTTCTGGCTGATTAATGTTGGGCTCTGAAATCTCCTCTATCTTAGGCAGAATTTTTGTGGACTATATGGGGTTTTTTTCTGAGTTCTATTTAGTGCAGCACTATCCATTTAAATTTGTTTGGGTGGTTCAAATTTGTTGCTCCCTATCAGCATCTAACAAAATAATAATTGCATCAAAGCTCTTCCTTTAAAAATAAATAACCTAAGAAATATTATGATGTTAAGAGGAAAAGAAGGAAAGGAAATTGTGCATTGTTTTATGTTTGCTGTGAAATATTGTTGTCCTTCAATGTTACAGTCATGTAAAAAATAGACATTTGTCATGATCTGTTCCCTTGAAATTTAACTTCAGATTGCTCTAATGCAAAGGGAAAACCAAACACATTAAAAGTGTAAAATGGAATTCAAAAGCTGTGTTACAAAATGAGGTGAAACAAAATAAAAGGGGTGCTAAATAATGATATTTTGGAGATAAAAATTATATTCTTTCTATATAAGTTTTTAATGTTTGCTAAGTACAAGTACTGTGCTCTGTGAATTATGGCAGGAGAAGGACGGGGGAAGAAATGTTTAAGGTGGACATGTGTTAGATTTCTATTTTGAACTGAGCAGCTGTGATGATCTGTCATACAAATTTTTTTGCAAACTATTCCTTATATAATGACATAAACAAGATATGTTTCTAAAAAGAAAAGATTCTACCATTTGGTGAATAACTGTAAATTTGCATATGTTTTGAATTAGGCAAATATATTCTTTGTTTAAAAAGAGATTCTCAAAGTAAATGGAGGTTTTGTACTTGGAGTTAGTTTACTATCTTTCTTTCCTTTTCTGTTAGTTGAAATGTGTTGGCTTTTTTTTCCTTTTTGGGGGGGCATTTAGGACTATATGTTTTCATCAAATTCATTGCCCTTATTGTTATTTTTGGTTCAGGTTTTATGCTTCAAAACTGTGTTCAGCTTCATCTAAGGAAAACTTTTTACTGCTTAGCTCTAACTGATGATAAAAGCTACTACATGTAGAGGATGGATTCCCCCAGCTTATCATTATGAAAGATCATTGTAATTTAAAATTAAATTTAGGAGCTAGAATGAGATTAAATGGAAAGCTCAAGTAGAACATTAAAGAGAACTCCATCTAAATACCGGTATGATTTTAAATTCCAGTCAAGGACTTACTGTTCTGTTCTACAGGCCCAGTCACAAATGTCCGGGATACTTTAAGAAAATAGTGTAATATTTCAAAAGGAAGATACCTACAAAGAAAGAAATTATTTAAAAGGCAGTAGCAAAAGATGGGAGAAAAATAAAATATTTTATCATTGTGATATAATGCCAAAGAATTTTGTGTGTTCTATGTTAAATAGGGTAATTGATCTCTATCCCAATGTCAAAGTTACAATGAAGTTTTTCTAGGTAGTCTGGTGAGGCTGGATCATCTAGTTCTGACTGGGTAAGCACAGCAGTTTCTGGGTCATCATAGCTATGTTTTAAGCTAGCAAACAGCTATTTCCTAAGGTGTTTCAGAACATCTGAAATACAGATGTCATACCTTGTTCAATTCTATATGCTAAGCCATGGGGATGGTCTTCAGAAATGCTTCTCTTTTTACTTGAAATTATGTGATTTCCTTCTCTACGTATCTAATTTGCACTATCAAGGAAGAAAACTTGCGTCATGTCGTGGAAAAAAATTTAGAAATTGCTGTATCTTCCAACTTCTGGAACATGATACTTAGGGGCAAAGTTGATACAGTAACATTTCCCATAGCATCGTGCCTAAACTGGTCAGCAGGTTAGGCTAACAGTAAGAATTATGGCCTCTCAATTTTCCATTACTAAGAAATAGTTAACCATGTCTCACATGAATATAAATTACCTCTTTCATCAAGTGGGCTTTTACTCATCTTGCTTGTTCATTGAAAGTTTCTCTGTTGGGCACAAGACCACGAGGGAATTTAGATACCCTGGCATCTAACCACCTGAGCATTTGCTAAAGCATATGTGCTCTGTGATCATGCAACAGCATTGCATAGCCTTCTTAGTAGCCAGTGCTTGAATGCAGTAAACCCAGAGGATTTTCAAAACAGCTTGAATTCAAGCCTTCTGCTTTTCCTATTGAGCATGCTGGCACTTCAGATCACTTGAAGAAAAAGCCTGTAACAACTTGTCTGCTGGCATCAACCACATGTCGCTATAAAGCACAGGCTGATATACAGCAGCAGACTTGGGCTGACAGTGCATGTGCTCAAAGTGTCTGCACTACAAGAAGACATGCTCTTTGACATGTGCACTGGGAGCTGACAAGAGGTCAGCTCCATCTCCTGCTGTGGTCCCAAACTCAGCCAAAGCCTGTACCTGCTGACCTCTGTGCAGCCTATCAGTTGTAGATGTCAGGTGATCTAAAGTTAAACTTGAACATAAACAGAATTTAGACACAGACCCTTACTTTAAAGCTGCTTATCCTCTAGCAAAATTTAGAGCTCTGGGATTAACAGCCACCTTAAATGCCTAAAAATCCCCTAAAATGTGTTTGTGTTTTTTGGGGTTTTTTTAAGAAACCAGCTTATGATTTTCAGGATTATCACAGACCTCTTATGCAGTGGTGAGAGAGGAAATACTCTTCTGGCTAAACTTTGCACTGAAAACCAGGCTCTAAAGTAGCTCATTCAAAAATTAAGCAAGAGGTCATGTCTTTTTATTTCAGAGAAAAGGCTAAGTAGCCGTGATCCAAGAGGAAGGGTTGTGTAAGTATGCCATACTGCACAGATGGGATCTGTTGGGAAGGTAGCAAAGCATTCCTCCTTCTCCTTTCCCACTTCCCAAAATCTGGACTTGACCTGTGCTGCTTGTTTTACCTGTGCTTTGAAGGGCCAGCACAGGATTTGGAGAACAGGGCTCTATTTCTTTCCCTGCCTGAAGAGAGTTCAATTTACATCTCCCAAAGTAACAATAAGCTGACCTGGGTCAGGGATGCTCTTGTTTCTTCCCGCTGTAGCTATTTCACTTTTCATGGGGTACTTAACCTTTCAGTGAACCAGTGACTTAGAGCAAGAGTACAAGTGGGTGAATGAATAAGAATGAAGACGATGCTGTTACCTTGTGCTTAGGACCTTGCTTGAGAAATGGGTATTGGTCCAAGAAGTGATTGTATTTCATTTTTCCCGAAAAGGCCATTTGTTATAATTCCCGGAAGTTAGAAGATTGGTAGATATATTCTAATTGACAGAGATGTTCTAGCTGGAGTAGGAAAGGCAACTGAATAAATTACATAATCTGAGCAAATTGGAGTTTTATTGGACTAAGCAGTAGATTCCAGTTTAGTACTTAAACAGTAGGTTAAAAGAAACAAAAAGTGTTTGTTAATGCGGCAGGTGAACCTGACCCTGAAATATTTTATCATTAAATAAATTTCATCTGTAAATTTAAGAGGGGATGACTCCCCCTTGATTAACTAGTAACTTTCCTGAAGCTAAGATATTAGCAAAGCAGTAACATCAAAGGTTGCAGTTGTTACTGCTGTGAAATGGAATCTTAATTAATTTTTTTTTATTCAATATGCCACTTAGATGTCATATATTTTGCTCTACTTATGCAAGTCAACTATCTGTAGACTTAAAACCAGTACTTTGCTTTGTGAGAGATATCTCTAAGTGGTACAGATAGCTTACTCTTGTGTTGTGTTCTTTCTCAGACCCATTGAAAGTGCTAAAGGATCATTTGGAGGTTGAACTTCATACCTTTTCTTGTGCAAATGGTGTAATTCTTAATTCGATGTACAATTCTGAGGCTGAGCTGTGGGAAAACCTTCTTCCAAAGCCAAGTGAAAGGGCGACCACCAACCCTAGGGTTTTGCATGAATGATAATTAATTATTTAATCTAATGGGATTATTCCTATGAAAAAGGACTGCAGGATCTGAACCTTGAGTGCTGTATAGTGAGGACTTCATCATTCTGTGAAATGCTGTTCATATATATTGTCCTGTAGGGAAAAAATATTCTCCTGTAATAGCCTAACCCTCTTTTGAACTGTCTATGTTTTGGACATTTTAAGTGTTCTGCAACTTGTCTATTGTTTTCCTTCCTAAATTCTTCCCAGCTGGGGACAAAATACAATTTTAAATCAGAAACTTCATTTGTTTATTTTTAATTCTTGCTCATAGTTGTGTAATCATGAACACTGCCTTAGTTATGCAGGAGAGTGATTTGTTTGACTACAATATTAAATGGTCCTTTCCCTGAAAGAACTGTTACATTCCTAGTCTAGTATGCTAACTGGAATTTTGGTTTGTTTTGTTTTTTATTATTTGGTTTTGTTGTTTTGGGGGTGGGGGTTGTGTGTTTTTTTGTTTTGGGATTTTTTTTTTTTTCCTCTCAGCTATCATAGTTCCTCCTTGCCTCATTTTTAGAGGTTGTGCAAAACAGGGTGTACACAGTAACATTTAATGTTGTGCCTACAGAATGACAAATTTACTTTATTCTTTGAATTACTGCTGCTTACTGCCAGTACATGATCCTACCAATCCCAGTTCTTCATTCTACCAAAGAAGAATGCGTTGGTATAACTCTAAACACCTATACAAATGACATGATAAGTGTCTTTTTTTTTTTAATTTCATTAGCCATTTATATGTCTTGTCAATCTTTCCTTTTTTGCTCCTTTACCTCTCACTAGTTTACCTTTTTTCACAGTCCCTGCAGTGTCTTTACCTTACTTGTTCACATTTGCCTCTAAACAATGAGATGGAGCATTTTTACAAGCTGTGTATTTTAAATCCCTCAATGACAGCTAATGTTTTCATTACTTATGTATTCACTTTCCTGATAAGGCATTCTACAATCATAACAAATTAAATGAGTGACATACAGTGTGCAGTTATTTGTTTGCTGTTTGACTAGTTACAGAGAAACAGCTTGTACTAGAAAAACAAAATATGTAACTCTGAATTACTGCAGTATTGCCAAGCTAAAGGTGCCACAGTTTACATAATTTTGTTTCTGAATGCTGTAGTAAAGGTTGTCATTCAGCTTCCATAATGACTCCTAATTGGCATTTGTGGAGAAGTTCTTTTAAAAAGTTTATTTTGATCTAATATTGTATATTTCATACTCAATCTCAATTAATAATGCCTGCCTCATCTTTTCAGGAAAAGTTAAATGAAAGTCCTCTGATATGTTTTTTGAGCAACTGGAGGGTGGGGTGTTGGGTTTTTTGTTTGGTTGGGAGATTTGTTTGTTTGTTTTTTGTGGTTTTTTTTTTTTAAATCTAAGTCCCCAAATCAACATTATAAAACATTTTCCTTCATCCTAATCAGTACCCTTGGTGGTTCCAAGAAAGAAATTTCCAGATTTGCAGTATAGTTAGTCTTTCTGAGTGGTCAGAAGGAAGCTTACAGTCAGTTGCCTTTTTCTCTTTTTTTTTTTTCCTCTTTATTGCTTTCTTTACAATAAGAAAGTCTCCTGTTGTCTCCCTGTTGATTGTTCCCCACCTTTTGCTGTTCATGCCTTGATTGGATTTCTTACCAATTTTGTACATCTGTAAAAATGAGGAATAGCATCATCTCCACCATCTTCCTGCTATGTATGTTTTAATTTTAGAGGTGTAATTTTTGGAACTTATTTTTCATCAGCAATTCTAGCCTTCATGTCCACAAAGATAAGATTTCTTAGATGAGGTGAATAATATTCCTGCTCCACTGCTCCTGCAGAGTACCAATACTGCAACACATGTAGAGCAAGAAATACAGATGCTCATCACATATGGGTCCTTGCTCTTAAGATTGTTCTGGAAAGCAAATCTTTGTCTCCTGCTCTGTAAGAAAACAGGGTCAACAAAACCATTCATGATGGAGCAGGATTAAGACAAACTTTTGCACTTCACAAGCATATGGCAATAAAATTACTTTTGAATGGCACAGAGATGATTCATTAAGCTTACGTGAGGTAACTTAGATTAGGCAGACAAAAGAGATCAAGGATCCAAAGAAAGATAAAGAAAGAAAAAGGATCAAAAAAACCCATACGGAAATGAGCTACTACGAAAATCAGTCGGGGGTGAGGTATGAGAGAGAAAGACCATAGAGGGAGGTAAAAGTGATGCCAGTGCTAAACTGGATTCTTTTCTGTTTAGATTTCTAGCCTGCCTTTTTATTTAAAAAAGTAATCCACTCCCTGTTAAGCACCAACAGAGTTCCCTTTGTTCCTCCTTTCACCATCATATTTGGCTTTTTTTTCAGAAGGCCTGCCATTTATCAGCTTTTTTACAGATGTTATTTGGCAATTTTTTTCCTTCAATGGGAATCTGAAAAGTGTGGGTATTTATGAATACACCTTTGTGAGGAGAGAGGGTGGGGTCACAGGTAGCAGTTGATTTATTTTAACAAGGCTGGTATTCGACAACCCAAATTTCAAAAGAAATCTGAAAATACGATTAGTTTGACATTATTTCTTGGTTGTTTGGGTTTTTTTTCCTTCAGTTCACATTGCCTGCAGCATCTTATGTCTTTCTCCTAACAAATGATTAAGACAGGTAACACCGAACTTCCCAAACAAGCTGCCTGACTGTCAAGTGACTGTCTCCATTGACACAGCACATAAGCAAATACATGCGATAGAATTGGCATCCAAATAACCAGACAAGCTGTCCCTATTGACAATTGCTCCTGCCTCAGCATATGTATTGTCCTCTTGGATTATCCCATCTGCAGCTGCTTCAGCTCTGATGCCATGTCATCATTTACTTGCTCCAATGGTTCCTCTTCAACAACTAAACTCCATTCTTCATGAACTGCATTTCAATGTCTGTGCCGGAACAAGCTCTTCAGCTGCTTATGGTTCATCCTCTACTGACATTATTTAAACAGTATCTTCAGGAGATGCCAGACTGCTCTTGCATATCATCATGATTATTTTTTTAAACCTCACTGCACATAAAATTACAAGATAATGATGCCCTTCAATACAGAATGGTAGGAAGTACAGAAAAATTAATTTCTTTTTATGAACCTTTAAAAAAGGCATTACTGTGCTTTAAAGCATTGTCTTTGAAGCATTGTCTGTGAATTTGGGAGTGAGAAAAACACTCGGGATTTAGAAGGGTAGGAATAGCAGTGGGAAGACCTGTAACAAAACTTCAATAAAAATCATAGCAGAATAGAATATTCCAGCTTCCAAATCAACTGCTACACTTGCAATTTATGTGGAAATCAGAGTCCCTTTAGATACAAATTCCTTTGTAAAACTTGTCACTTCTCTGTGCTGCTAGAGCTAGTATGTGAAGCAAAGGATCACACAGGACAGCTGGATGCCTTGTTTTGACTCTCTGTCTATGAAAAACTGTTGAGTTGGAACTGCTTTGCTAGTCTGCCTTATGGCCATATTGTCATATGGTTTTCCACAGGTGAAATTCTTCTTGAAATCAGAGGTTATTTTAATAATTCTGGATTTTACTTCTTTAGCTAACTATATGTATTATTATGGACTATAACAAGAGATTTGCTCACCCAGTTCATGATGGTGTTAGGATTCATGTGCCTACATCCAAAGCTGGGCTGCAGCCGAGGTCTTCAAACTGCTAAGTATACATCTGAGTGTACTCCGTGATGCATTAATAATGTTAAGATTCCCCAACGATCAAAACAAAGTTTTCCCCCATCTCCTTCCTTTCAAAGGTATCCTCAAGACACACTTAATGAATCATGCAGTATACAACATGAATTGCTTTTTTCTTTTACGTAACCTGAGGAAATGCGTACACAATCCCATCACTTCCTTCTTTGTGACGCTGACCTTGGATGGGGAGCATCTTCTTCACAGGGTGTGTTCACCGCCAAGCCATTTTGAGCATTTGTATTATAATAAGGGCTCTAGTTTCTTATGGAACCAAGAGACGCTGGTTATGATGCTAGAAGGAAAACATCTTGACTTCTATCTTACATGAAGACAAAGTAGATATATTTCTTGAAAATGCTAGGAAAAGAATTTTAAAAACACCACCTTTGAAATTCCTCTCAGAAAGCTTTTTGCATTGCATTCCATGGATTATTTTATGAAAAGGTCCATCCTCTAAAAAGAGCATTTAAATGGCTACTTGGTTGAAAGAAACATCACAGGGTAAATGTGTTGCATGTTAAGTATAGGGATTAATATGATTTAGGGTCTATATTGTGATTCGTATTTGGCTTTTCAACTTTATTTCTTTATCCAAAATAGTAATATGCTAAATTCTAGGGATGGCAGCAGGAGAGCAGAGAATTGTTCTATATTTGATTTTTCCATTTTTATCCTTTACCTATGTGTAAGAAAAAAAATTCAGTTGATCAAAGATAGGATTAGCACTTGATTCCAGAAGGAATCTTTTTTCTAATTTAAAACAGGATTTTGGAGATGTACTTCAGTTCTTCTGGAATGCAAGGTGGCTTCCCAGCAATGAGCAAGCCCTCTGTATTTCAAAGCAGACAAAATGGATAAATGTGGGTATTTCCGAGACCTTCTGAGTCGATCCTTTTTCCCTCGCTATATGAATGCTAATGTTCATATTCATTTTGTATGATCCTGCCCTTCATTCTTGTTTTCTCTCAACCCCTGGTTTGTTCGGAGTACCAGCTATCTGTTCCCTTTCCCCTAAATTGTGGATGTATTTCTGCTTTGTTGTACTAAAATAATCTGCTGTGATTATGATCTGAGATGTAGAGAGAGAGATTGTGTGTGTGTGGACTTCCATTTTTATTGTATACAATGCTCTATTTACAGTACAGTATGGCAGTGATAGTTGTCATTGCCTGCTTACCTGGACGTCTCAGAAGTGATATATTAATTCTTAAGAGAGTTATGCTTTTTGAGGGATTTTTTAAATCTGCCAACAAACTGAAGTACCATTGTAACAACCTCTCAGTTGTTCAAATACAGTGTCCTTAAGAACATTATTAAAATGGCTAGGGTAAGTAAAGTGCTTACTACCAGGTGCTCTACGTAGGTGGCAAACATCTGTTCAGGCAAAAAGTGTAAACTTAGAAACCTGGGTTGACGGACTTAGACTTTTGCCACAAACTCACGAATATTTCCTTTCAAGGTCAGCGCTGAAATCACAGATTATCTTGTCATGGCATGTGTTCACTGCAAGCTGATGTAACCATATCATCTTCAGGCAGCATAGTACAAGCATGTAAACAAAACATATTTGATCTGTGCTGTTTTATTCTGGATCAAAATACCATTGGTTTCAAACTAACTTTTTTTTTTTTTTTTTTTTTTAATCCTTGGACTAAAAAAAAAGGCAGTTCATACTTCTTTTTCCTCTCTGAGTTGCAGCTCTAATCCCAAACCAGCAAGGTCCTCATACTTAAATACCCGACTGAAGGCTGAGCAGTTCTACTAACTTCAATGTAAGTCTTGCTTAAAGCCATGTATATTTGTGTGTATTTGGGACTAGATTTAACTCAATAACTATCTGGCCTACTTTACAAAAGAGCATGCTTTATGAATTTCTCACCAATATTCATGTATATATTTTGTTTCCTTGCCAAGGTATGCATTAATGTAATTAACATTGATAAATTAAACATATGTGTGTGAGTGATTTCTATATGGATAGGTGATGGCTCTGAAAATTCAGGTTCTTTGAGTGTGGCAGCTCAATTTTTGCATAAAATAACTTTATATAATTCAATAAAATATATCTTTAGAGTGGAATGAATCCCTAGAAACCATATTTTGGGCAGAGGATTTGCTTTTTGAAGGAATACCAAGGGAGGACAAGAAATACTCTTCTTCTGTGGCATACAAATGGGGCTGTGCTGGTAAAAATTACATATGCATGTGTTTATAGTGAGCAAATTCCGATATGCTTGAAATTGGTGGAAATTTCTGTAGTTTTAAAGATTTGGCCCATAAAGCAGGCAAGGAAGAGACAAAAACTTTGGTGAATTTATTTTTCATGCTGAGATTATGGGCCTGAGCAAAATCTTGCAGAGTTCAGATGGCTCTAAAATTAAAATGCATTTATATGTGATATTTATTTGACTTAGTTATAAGAGTAATCATAATTCTTATCTCTTTTAATTGTGTGCATTCAAATTCATAACAAAGGTGTTCATGTGGTATTGACATACCTGAACTTATTCGCACAAGTAATTCCTTTATCTTTTTGAAAAAAATTGATTGTAACACAGTTACTTACCTGTGTAGCTATTGTTTTATTGGTCCTGTAGGAATCCAAATTTTGTATATAAGCTCCCTAGCAAGATCTCAGAAGACCTATTTTGATGCCTTAAGTTAACATGTAAGTTCACAAAGCCCAACCTAATATACCTACCTAATAGTTTGGATCAAAGTTCGTAAAATAACAGAGAAAAAGTAGAGCTGACAAGGAGATAAGATTTTCCTTTTTTTAAAAAAAATTTCCTAAAAATCAAAGTATGATAGTATCTTAAAATTAAAAAAAAAAAGAATCCAAATCCATCTTACTGTTAAGTTCTTTGCAGCTTTAAATTACTTTGTTGTTGTTGTTTTACATGTATTCTTAAAAGTTTTTAGTAATAAATCAACATTTCTAAAAATGACATCCTCCTGATTTCAGCATTGTGAAAATACTTTTTTTTTTTAAAATCAGTGCATTTATCTGAACATTTCAGTTCAGCAAAACAACACTTCATAGGGGAAAAATATGTTCCAGAAAAAAAGGAAAGTGAGAGCTGAAAGGATTGAAAAAAAATTTGTAGTGAGTTTTTATGTGGGATGTGAGAGAGCTTGAAAAAAACAGATGTAGCAGCCTGCTGAGCATTCTGAGGCAGAAAGAGAAATATTCAAAAAATAATTTCGGTGTTTTATGCATTCCCAGTATTCATCTTTGCCATAAATCACATCAGAGTATTTGGGTTTTTACACATCATAGGAACAGTTATTTATTTATTTATGTATTTATTTATTCTTTCATTTTTTTCATTCCCAATAATTCTATTTGGAGTACTGCACCTACTGCTTTCCAGACCAGTGGTCGATTCTCTTAGGCTACATTTGCACTGTCAATTGTAGCAGCATTTTAATATGTACTTCTGCTTCTTTGCCAGACCTAGTGTCTGTCACAACAATGGGGATATGGGAGAGATTAGGACTTGCCTATCTCATGAAACACTACCATGACAATAACAGAACTCTCACTGATTTGAATTTATTTACAAATCTTACTTGCAGGAAACTGCCCCTGCCTGCATCTTTTAACACCACCCTCTTTTGCATTTATTATGGATGACTGAATTATTCTCTAAAATTCTATATTCTCTAAAATTGAGAATAGTCTAATGAAGAAGTCATAAAAGCAATGTAATTTTCTTCGTAATTCATCATCCTTTCTGAGTCCCTAAAAATCATATTTGTTCTTCATTTCACAGTAAAATGGAGATCCACAAAAGGGACCTGATTATCTAAGTCATCATTTCTGACCTTGCACCAAAGAATCACTGTGGAAACACCAGGCAGGAGTACCAGAAGAAAGGATGTAGGAGTGGCACAGCTCAACAACATCTACATTAGTAAGTTATTGAGATCTTGGTGC
Source organism: Elanoides forficatus (assembly GCA_025311575.1). Lineage (NCBI taxonomy): Eukaryota > Metazoa > Chordata > Aves > Accipitriformes > Accipitridae > Elanoides > Elanoides forficatus. The sequence goes on from JAOBAS010000029.1 coordinate 19,150,517, forward strand.
ATTTCCATGCAGCTTCTCGGCATCTCTGGGATTAGGAAGAGGACAGCTTGCTCAAAAGACTCAAGCCATCAGGAAGCAGCAGTAAAAAGGTGAGACATGACTGAAGCTTTATGACACCCAGATAAGAGATGAAACAGTAAACAGATGATAGTGATCCATGGAGGTGAGATATGCTAGAGAAGTAAAACTTCCTAATCACCATCAGCTCTGAAAGAGTAAAAAAGGCACAAAACCCAGCACACTATCACCAACCTTAAAACAATCCAGAAGTCATAATAAACCCCAGATAGCCACCATCCCTCCTCTTCTGCATCATCCCAAGGAAGCCTAGCTGTCAGGACTACTTGGACGTATGCCCACTCGTGTGAAAGCCTGTGAGTGAAAACAATTTTCTTTTAAAATAAAATCACCTTTGCTACCAGAGAGATGCGCATGGAGCTTTGCTATTCTGTTGCTGCAAGACCACAATCTTACTTGCTTTCAAAATGTTGAAGGCCAAAAGTTGGGTCCTCAGCAACCCCTTCCTTCTGATTCTGGAGCATGAAAATGCCCAGATGCCTCTGTATTAGACACTGCAAGATCTTTTGCCTGGCACAGAGGTTTGAGCCTGCTCGGGACTGAGTAGCTTCATGCTGAGCTACTAATGCCTAAATCCTATGAGAATAGGAACTTTAGGCATCTCTCTGATCATGGAGCAGAACTGCAAAAAAGCATTCAGAGTTGAAAAAAAACCAGTAGTTGCATTTCCTTCACCTTTTTAAAATCATAACTGAGCTCTTAAAGCAGTAACTTTAATGATAAGGGAACAAACTTTAATGTCTTGCTGTTCAGTAGTCTGCCTTATCAACCATGTTTTAAGTTTAAATTTTTGTTGTTGTTGACAAAATTAGCATATGAAGAGAAAGAAGGAAAAAACAAATATGGACAAACTGATCAGATAGTTCTGTAGTTCCCATGGGATCCAGCAATAGTGCTTGTATTTTATTCATGGGTTACTTAGTATAAAATCATCAAAAGGTACTGGAGAAGAGAATAAAAATCAGGTGCCTTCAATTTCCTGGTGAACTCCTTGATATCCTTACCCATAGATTTTCTGCCCCAAAGATACAGTCTATCCATTCTGCAAAATATCCGCAAAAGAATCTGAGTCTTTACTATAAAGTCTGGAATGGTAGACAGAGTAAGGCACTTCATTCTCAGGTTGGTAATGGGAGTTTCAGACTGCTCGCTCCAGGCAGAGGAATGAAACCACATCTCCCATATAAAGGCAGAGGGTTGTGAAGAAGTGAATTAATATCATCACAGCAAACATTATTTCTTTAGACAGAATTTGACTGATAAGATAATCCCTTGCTGGTTTGTGGAAGAAAGGCTTGGCTACCTTTCTCTGAGCAACAAGTTCAGAATGATGAGATCTTAATGTCTGAGTGAAACAATGTTTCACATGTTTCACTTTTCACAGTATTACCTGTAATTTAAAATGCCAGCCCAGTGTGCTGGCAATGCTGTCTGCCTGGATTGGTACCTTCAAATTCATATTTGGAGTAAAATGCTTTTCAGTATGTGAATATGTGTAAAAAAATAGGAACTCAATATTCAACAGATCTTTCTGCATGCAATCAGTTGCAGCTGCTTCTTTTTGAGACAAAAGTGACGTTTTTTTGTTGGTTTGTGGGTTTGGGGTTTTTTCCCCTCTTCCTTGCTGCTCCTTTCTCCTAGGACAATACTGAAGCTGAATTCTGTCCCACCTTATGTATTGTGCAGAGTTGCTGGTCACGTTCAGGGTGAACCTAACAGGAACTGAAGGGAAGCTGATACTGTTCCATAGGGTCCTTCATGCATGAGAAGCCTGAAGTTAGTCTGGTTTCAGATTGCAGCTAGAGGAGTTTGTGGGATTTGATTAAAAGGTAGATTTGGCTTTATTAATGATATTTGTAAACAGCACTTATTTACCTCCCAGTGCTCTTCACACTGAATGCTGAAAAACAGAATGATTTTTTAATGAAGGAAAGTTTCAAATTAAAGATTTACTTGAGACACCTCTAAACAGGCTCAAAAACCTCTAAACAAGCTGAACCTCTACCTCTTCTTCCCTTGGGCAAACAAGCCCTTGAATTAGGGTCCCAATTCATTCCTTTCCTGGGGTTCAGATTAATTTGTAATGTAGCAATCAATAATCCGATTTACATAGCCAATGCCTTTTTTGTCTTACTCTTTCCCATTAGGACCCTATTTATTCTAGCCTTTTCTCTGCTGAGAGCTGCTCCAACCACCCCTTTGTTAGCCTGGGAGGGCTGCCACAAGGGAGTGGGATCCCTGCTGCTCAACGGGGTTTGCACTCTTCCTGGTCGGGTAGGTCGACAGAGAAGCCCTACCACCGGGTGTCAGTTCTGCTCAGCAGATTCTGTGTTTCTGTTTACACTCTGCTCAGCTGTAATTGACAGCTCTGTCATCATTTCTTCACCATCTTTGGGTGCATTGTTATAGTTGAATACATACTATAGATTGGGAATAATCCTTGCTCATCACAGCTGTCGTTTTCCTCTTCTTCAGTTCTTCTTGTTCTTTTTTTCCTACGCTTTTAGTAGTGTAAGTCATGCTGCTTATATTGCATATGCATTGACAGATTTTTTGACTGACATGCAAATTAATTCAGAGGAAGAGAAAAAGAACATTTTTGTTCCTGACACTTCTTTATTTTTATCTTTGCATGCCATCTTTGACAGGCTTTAAAAATCTCATTCGTATTTTAAAAGTAACTTTAAATAAAGAACAATTTGTTATATCAGAAGTGTGTTACTACTGCATCTTACTTTCCAATTTGTTCAAGTCTACATGAAGAAAAGCTTCTTAATGATATGATTGTGACACTAAACAAGATCCCTGTAGTTCCAGTAAATATACACTCTTTTTATCTGCTTGAGGGAGATTTTTTAATGATCCTAGGTAAGGAATTTTCCTCTGATGCCCTTTACCAAGCTCCTTCAGGATTGCACAGGCAGATCTCTGAGAAACATTCACAATTTATAAAATTAAAGAAGATGGTCCCAGAAAGGGCCATAACTAAGAGCAGAAAACTTATTGTCATTAATCAAAAATAATGGCAAGCAGACCTATTATCTCAGTATCAGTAATGGATCAGCTACTGCAGTATAAGACTTTTGCATTTTAAACCTTAGATATTTGCTCTCAGATGACTGATTCTAGTTTTCATTTTTCCAGTTCAACTGGTGTCCTGGTAATTTTACTTTCTTCAAGAAAACAAAGGGTTTATTCACTTTTCCCTTTTTATATTTACTTACATTGGGATTAAAATTACCTGTGACCTGCCACCTCTGCAGAACGTCAGCCTTGGAATAATTCTGTGAATTCTGAGGAAATAGAAAAGCAATTTTAGAGAGAGGAAATTGCCTTCATATTTATACTAGATGAATTATATTCTTGTGTGGAATTTTTTTGCCAAAAGATCGCAATTCTCAAGTAGAGTAGTGACCTCAATTTTTCCTCTTGTGGTAGAAAATTGTTGGATGTCCTTTTCTCATTTCCTGTTGGGGCATGGTCACCTCTGAGACCAGTGCTACCCACTGATTACCCAGTGTTGTTCACCCCAAGGATTCAAAGGCATTGGAGGAATTTTTGTGGTTTGTGTAAGCAGTTTTCAGGGAGAAAAACAGCATCTATTGAATGGAGAGTAAGGTACATGAGGAAAAAAAGAACAGTGACAGTACAAGAAAACGTAAGAGTGGGAATGTGGGTACTGAAGAAATGGAAATGTCATTCAGAGAGGAGCTATGGGAAAGGAAAAAGTGGAAAATTAATTCCAGTTCTTTATTGTCGTTGCTCTTGCTTTTTTCCCCATTTTCGCCTAAAATTTTCTTCTAAGAAAATACTAATACAGGAATATGTCACAGACATGTTGGCAGAAAGTTTCTTTTTGCAATAAAATTTTTAGAATAACACATCATTTGATGCAAAATACTATTAACTGATTTGTTCTTCTTCTCATACAGGTTTTTCTGTCCTTTGTGTTCTCTTAGCTAGTGCCTTGAATTTAGCTGAAAGCCATGTTAGTCAATGTGTGTGAAGCTCTTAGCTAGAGAGGAAAACTCATCCAAACAACATGAAGAGTGAGTTTTCATTACAATCTGTATACTTTAAAATTCTTTGCACTTCACAAGCTTAGCTGTGCTTGATTTGTGTTCCTGAACAAACAAAGGAGGAGGAACAGCTTTGGAAAATTCAGCCTTTTTAGAGCCAATGACAAAACTTTATCTTTTTTTTTTTTTTTTAAATCAGTTTTCCACCTTGAGCTGATGGAGATCAAGGGGAGTATTAATTGTCCAAGTGTGTCCTGGTTTCAGCTGAGATAGAGTTACTTGTGTTCCTAGTAGCTGGTACAGTGCTATGTTTTGAGTTCAGTATGTGAAGAATGTTGATAACACACTGATGTTTTCAGTTGTTGCTAAGTAGTGTTTAGTCTAAAGTCAAGG
>JAOBAS010000029.1:19172087-19194325 GCA_025311575.1 Elanoides forficatus
TTCCCATGGAGTCACAGCCACCTTGGGGGGCCTCTGCTCCCCCGCTCCCCTCCATGGGCTGGGGGGGACAGCCTGCCACCTCACCATGGGCTGCAGGGGCATCCCTTCCTCCCCCTCCCTCCTCGCTGACCTCGGTGTCTGCAGAGGGGTTCCTCTCACATTCCAATCTCCTCCCCCGTTGCAGGTTTCACCTTCTTAAATACGTTGTCCCAGAGGTGCTACCACCATTGCTGATTGGGTCAGCCTTAGCCAGAGATGGGTCTGACTTGGAGTCGGGGAAGCAGCTTCTCACAGGAGCCACCCCTGCAGCCCTTCCCCTGCTACCAAAACCCCACCACACAAACCCAATACAGATGTTCTGAGTGCTCTCTGGATAAAATTCTGCTACCACTGGAGGCGAGACAGTCTGATACTTTGTTTAGGTGTAGAAGACGAGTGCCTAAAATACATGTAGTTGTTATGGTGCCTTAATTTTTAGTTTACAATGCACATAAACTTCATATTTTAACTTCACTGGTATTTTAAAACTTATAGACATTATGATTCATACATATATTTTTAGGACAATCTTTATGTGTAGAATTTAGCAAAACTATGCTATGACTTTAATTGTTATCAATTTTGAGATTTATGATAGTTTGGGGTTTCTTTTGAGATTTATGATAGTTGTTTCTAAGTGATCAAATTTAGAAAGCTGCAACAAGGGAGCTGTATAGATGGAGGCAAGGGCAAAATGTTTACCTGAGACTTTTCTTCATGGGTTTTTCAGTTTGGTTTTTCAGTTTGGTTGCCCCTCTCCCCACCCTCCACCCCCTCATTTTGTTTTATATTAATTTCTACCTACATTTTTGGGTTGGGTTGTCTAAAGTAAGTTAAGATTTTTTTCTGTTCAAACATGTGTGCTTTCAATGTGTCCCTGAATGAAATATAAATCACTGCAGACCATCTAATAGGTATGCTATTGTCTCCCTTCATGAAAAACTAGCTAAGTAGACAGCTGTAAGCAGAGGCACAATCTGAAATTTCCAAGACTGTTTCAAAAAATAGCTCTAATCACTAAAGTTTTAGTGTTTCATGCAGATACTTAAAATACATGGTAAATTTCTCATCTAAAATTAAAATTTATTGTTATGTTGCTGGAGGAAGATGTAAAAAATTTTCAGGAATTGATGAAGATAGACAAGGACATTCTTTTATGAGACTTTGTAATATGGCTGGTCAAAAATGTTCCATTGAAAGTAATTTCCAACAGAAAACCAGTTTTTACTAAATATTTTGAGGCCCAAGATTGCTGTTTTGCTGTCTTTCAATCAAAAGATTGGCTTTTAAAAACAAACAAACAAACAAAATCCCCAAAAGACAACTTCCCCCCTCCTCCCATTCTCTTTGTTTAGCAACATGCAGAGACACTAAACTCTTAGTTGATGAGCTTTTGGCATATGTCAACATTGTTTCTTATAGTTTTCTTATAGCTACTATTTTGCTAAGTTTTAAATTTTATGTCCAAACCTAGTTTTTTATCAACTCTGGCTGATTACTGCTAAATAAATTGAAGAAGCTTTGTCCCTCGTCTTTAACACGTATTTGCAAACTTTCTGGTATGGAAAAAGCTTTTGCAAAAAGGAAGAAAATAACTTGCTCACATGTCCATGATGAATAAAATGAGAAGTTAATTAGATTAAATTCCAGTGTGAAAGAACTTGGATTAGATATTATGAAGCACATTTTGATGATAAAGATATTGAAAGCAACAAAATTGCTGGGCAAAACTGTAGCTGCCGTCATGAGACACCTTTATTAATAGGTTTGATAAACATCAGCCAGGAATGACAAGATAAAATTGACCTTGTGTGAGGCAAGGTGCCAGACAACTTCTTGAGGTACTTTACAGACTTACTATTTCATGATTCTATCCCTGTAGCTGTGCATGTTTCATGAGTAGTTTCACAGCTGTCAATGGGACAACTCAGAAATACTAACCTCTTGTGAAAGACTCTCCATGGTCAGAATATTTACATCTGCAGTCTGCAACAATCAAAAAGATAAAAAGTGTATGTTTTTGTAGCACTCCATTTTCTGCTCTTCGGGTTGTTTACCATCTGTTCTCTAGCATAAGTTGTTCAACATATATTTTATAGTATGAAGAGATAAATGTTTCTTACCGGATATGGGAAAAGGTCAGATTATCTATTCCTTGGAAAATTCATTTTGCTTTTTAAAGCTGCATTTTTATATAAAAATAATAATCAGGAAAAGGAAAATGTAAACAAATATGTTCTCAATCTTTAAATAGTCTATTTTAAAAAATTTCAAGTGAAATTTGGAGAGCTTTGAAGTTTCTCAGAATTCCTGTGTTTCAGTTTCCTGTTACTTCTCTAGTCACTAGGGAGCTGAGAAACAAAAACCTTAGAGGAATCCAAGAGTTATCCAGCATCTCTGAAGCACGGGAGGCAGTTCTTCATCAGGAATTGCAGAAGCCTGAAAGTTGTTACCTTAACTACCCTAGAGAACCCCTACTGCAGCTGGGACTCCCATAGATTTTCAGCTCCAGGTTTTCAGGCCTTGTGACAAGAAACCTTGAAGTCCCTAGTCCTGGGACAGTCCATAGAATAAGAGTGTTCTTTAGATACATCTCAGGGAAAACTTGAAATGTCAGGCTCTGGGACAGGGTTGCTCCAGAAACAGAAGCCTGAGAGTCCTTAGAGCCACCTAACTGTCTGAGCCCTCCATTCTCCACTGGTCTGGCATGACAAGGGTGGGCTGCTGGAAACACCACTTGCTTGCCTTTTATCACAAGTTTGTTGAGCCTGTTTTCATAGTTTTCATAATTTCACATTTTTCAGTGAAAATCTGCTTTTACTTGGAAAACAGCCAAACAGGTTTATATTTAATGTTGTTTAAAGCTCTGGATGGAAATATTCTAAAAGTAGTTTGTAAGGAAGAGCAAAGCAAAAAAAAAAAAACCAAAAAAAACCCCACAAACCAAAACTGAAATCTATTTGCCTACAAAATCAAATTTATTTCATATACTAGGCCTGCTTCATAATTCTGCCAAACTTTATGGGCTTGCATTCATATATTTCTGGGCGTTTTCAAATTTTGCTTCTCTGTTGCTTTGTGAAAGATCCATGCCAGCAATACATGAATTGACTAACAAACTGAGTGTATGTTGGAAACAGTTACTTTGTCAATATATGGTGTACTGCCAAATGTAAAAATGTCAAACAAATGGGAAAAAAAAAATAGAAAAGAATTATCATTTAATCTCTTATAGTTAATGTAGTTTCAGTGGTTCCTTGCAGCAATTGCAAGTAAACAGTTTTCAGGCAGAAATTTATTTTAATTGGCAGTCTTTCTTCAATACTGCACGAATTTCAACCCAATGAAAACTACACAATTAACTTCAAATTATAGACTGTCAAAGTGAATTCACTTAAGAGTAAATTGACTAATTTCATTTAGTCCTGCTATTTTCTCCATACTTGGGTTGTTGTTGTTAGGGTGTTTTCATTGCGTTGTTAAAGAACAATTGGATGACATGAATATTAACTGCTTAAATATTTATGATGTGGTGTTTAGCTTAGTTGTTATAGTTGCATAAAACATAAGAACCTAGTCCACTGTATTTTGGTAAAAATAGAACCCTGCCTATTTTGAGTAATGAAGAAATTTCTTGGATGGGAGACCATCTGGAAACCTATTCAGAAATAAAAGGGGAAGGAGATAGTGAAAGGTCACAAAGCAAAAGATAAATTGCCCATACTTAAAACAGAGAAAAGGAATCTGAAAATCCTCTATCCAATTGTATTCTGACATTCAATAAATTCTGACTTGCAGATTTATTCCCAGTTCTTGCTTTACAAAAGTAGTTCTTGATTTTTTCTTCACTGTGTGCTCAGAACAGGACCTTCATTTTCTTCTCTTTCCAGTCTAAAGCTCAATGACTGTGACTGCTAATTTTGACTACCATGACACTTTCCCATTGATTTCGTTATCTGCTTTATCTGTTGTAGTACACCTGAGACATCAGATTTTAGACTCTACAGATCCTACAAGATCTATTTAGGGTTTATGATGCAGGGTTTTCATATGCAACCTGAATTCACTTCCATTTTTACACTGATGGGATGATTTTTTAAGAATATGCTCAGTATGACTCTGAGTGAGTTTACCTGCCTCAAAATGCTTATAGGATGCTTTGCATAATGCAGTCTTTCCGTTTACTTATTCTCAGAGTACAGCTACTGTTCTCATGTATTGTGCATTCACATGATGATTCCCATTTCTTCTACATCTTGGTGTCCTGGCCATAAAATTTTGTTTTTTACTTAGATTTTTCATGTAATGTTTTCTTTAATTTCTGTTTCTCCTTAGTGCTTTATGATACTCATCTACTGATTTATCCTCTAATGATTCATTCTTACAGACCTTCTCAAGGACTGTCTACACTGTAATCTAACTCTGTAATCCAATATATGATTTTTGACACACCTATGTGGTTTGCACCCATAATATTTTAATGTATTTTTTTCCTGTGCTTTGATTCTATGTCTGCTTGTACAACTGGGGAAGGAAAGAGGGAGGAAAGGAGTTAAAAGGATTCTTTAAAAGGCACTGAATTTGCATACAAGTTCACTCAAATTTTCTGCACAAGTGCTGGGGGGAGGAGGGTGTGGGGGTGTGAACGTGTCCTCCTTTGATGGACAGGCAAGAGTTTTAGAGACTTTCCACAGAAAGGACCCAACTCATACATGTCAGTGCAGAAACAGCAAGGACATGTTAATGTGGTTAAAGTTTTGCTGTTGAATGCTTGCATTTAAGCTTGAAGTGCCTAGAGTTTAATGTGCTCTATAGCTATGTCTTCTGTGTTATCCTAGCAACACTGCTACCACTGTCATTCCCAAGCTCACATTCATCATATTCATTTACAGTGTTGTACAAATCTTTGTAATCATTCAAGAATTAAATTTATTGCTCAAATATTTCAACCCAAACACTTTATTTCTCTCAGTGGCAATGATGTTTTAGTTCTGTTTTTTCACTGAAGATTCCCATCTCATCAATCCCACCTGAGTGCTCTTTCATTTATGCTGATGTTCTCCTGGCTTGAATCCATAGGTGAGTATGGGTCAGGTTAAAAGTAGATTTTTCTTGAAATTATTTTCCATTCATTATAGAAATAGACTTCTTCAAACCCTAGAATCCATTTTTTTACTTTCCTCCAGCAGGCTGATAGACAGGGTGATATGATAGTCCTCTCCCTGCCTTTTTTATTTCATTGCTCTGAAGAGTGCTTACAGTAATCACTCCATGATCAAGTAAATAAACATTTTCATTTAGAGAAGATAAACCAAATAAAAAGTTTTTTGTAATTCTTTGCTGCAGATTGGAAAGTCTGCAGGAATCCAACAGAGAGTGACAGATTTGGAAGATACTTAGAGTATATCCTTCTTATACCTGCTAAGTGTTCTAATTGTTTCATTATTGGGATAAACAATGTGCCATCTCTCTGTGAACAGAGGCAGAGTTTATGAAATATTTCTTATTAAAGACATGCTGTACTAATAGCTATAAAATAACCAGAGAGATGCATACTTGGGAATGAGTCTGGCTTGGTCATCACAGGAGATACATTGATACTAGTAATTCTGCCAATGTTCACAACTTTGCTCAATTTATTGATTCTGTGCTGAAGGGGAAAAAAAGGCCAATCTATCTGTTTTTCATGATGAAAATCAAAGAACAACATGAAAAAAACCCTCTCTTTTTTTTTCTCTTACTAGGTACCTGACATGCTTTTCTTCACTGGCACCTTTAATGATGAGAAATTCCAATATGGTTTGACGGCTATAAACCAAGCTAATTACACAATCTGAGATCTTAGATTTCTGTAAGTCAATGTTCAGAACAATATAGAATATATTTGAACAATGTAGATGTAAAGGTCAAGTTACAATATTAATTCTTTCTAGGTAGGCCCAATATATTAAAATATATTTTCCTCTCTGTTTGAAAAGTCAGAGCATTCAAATACAACCAAGATACTTTTGTCAATTATCCATCTACACCAAATGAGCAAAGAGGCAGCTTTGTGCTGTGCATACTTTCTTGCATTTTAATGATGTGAATTTCTTTGTCAGACATAAGAAATTCAGAGAAATGACCTCTCAGCAGCTTCTTTAAGTAGTGTTGAGTAATGCATAATTTATCCATAAGAATAAGGACTTGTAGACACTCAGCATAGGAGTTTAATAAATAATATGTCTGAATACTTTTATACTACATTGCTATATCTGCTCTAAATGCACAGGTTGATGATTTATATTGAGTTCTAAATTTTGGAAGTATTATTTTTCCTTCTTTTCATAAACCTTTGGACACTTATTTGTGGGTTAGGTGGTGGTAAATTCAATTTCTTCTCTTCATGGAACTGAATGCAGTATAGGATAGTATATGATAACACATGTAAAAACTTCTGTAGATATCTTACACCAAGTGTCATTCTTTCGTCCACCTCTGAAGAGCAGTATATTGTTCTGAGTGTTACTGTTCTGTTTGACTGCACTGGTGAATTTCCTGAGGTTGCTTGTCAGTTTTAGTACAAAGTAAATGTTGCTTAGATGCTCCAAATTGATTATGTTCACCCTCAGGCAATTTCAAAATAACCTATTGCAGATTAAAATTACAAAGTGCTATGTCACCTCCAGTCCTTATTAAGATAATTGACCCTCCTCCTGAATTAATAATCTACAACCTAGTTGCTTAAATATGCTTGCTACTAAATAGTTCTCCTAAAGTCTAAATGAGATAATTGAGCTTGTTAGTCTTCTTATTCAGTTAAATATCCTGGACTGACAAGAGTATACTGCTTAAAATTCATCAGAAAAATGTGGAAGGTCCCAAATTTACCAGGGATATTTTTCATAATTTATAAGTTATTTTATTCATTCTGCTATTCAAGAGAAAAATTACAGGTGAAAATCTAAGCTATTCAAACTCAAAGTTATCAGTACATGTATAATTTGACATAAATTTATTGGCTCTGAAACAAAGCTTTTTCTATGGTAGTAGGACACCATCTATATTTTCTCATAATTAGTGTGGGTTTACTTCAATTTTTAAATTAGTAAGGAATTATTTAAATATGAACTAAAATTAAGATGCTCTTGGATAATTTGTAATTTCTAATAGAGATTATGAGCTTCAGAATGCTTTGGATTTCTCTCAGTGTGGAAATTCATGCATGTTTCTAGCTAGACGTATAGGAAATAGGCTTATTTTTCTTTTATATTGCCTACCCTTTGCTTTCTTCCCAGATGAGTGCTGATGAAATGAACAGGCAGGAACACATATGAGAACTTTTTTTCCCTCATTAAAGCAACCATTTTGCATCTGGTTGTCATTTTCTGTACCCCATTGTTACCTCCTCATATTCCCTTTCTACCTACTTCCCTTATTTTTATGTTTCTCCTTGTTTTAGCATTTCAAGTAAATACATACTTTCTTCAGACATGGCACACAAATGGGCTGGCTCAAGCAGCTTGTTTGAAAATATGATCCCCTTCATTTCTTAGCTTTCTTCTTTTCTCCTAATTAAATAGAGGGGTGTTTGCTTTTATTTAAAACAATGGCAAGCATACGTCCATAGCTGGTTAGTTCATAATAAAGCAAATTGATCAAATGGAAACCTGCTACCATGAGCAAACTCCAATCAAGTTCTTACTTGAGTGAGGAACCATAAAGGAGTTCTGTAAGACTAAACATCTGTTGTCTTTGCCCCTTAAATGCCACCATGTATGTCACTGTAAGTGCACATGCATGTATATGGTGAGTAAAAGTAGTTCTTTGTATTTTGTACTCAAGGCCTGACAACACATTGCTTATGTACATAAGTAGCCCATGGAGAGTCAGGTAGGCTATTGGCAGGAGGAAAGTTGTTGAAATTTGAACTTCAGGTTTTAAAGCCTTTATAAGGCATACAGAAAGGACTCTATCCAAACAGAAAAAGTTGACAAGAAAAATCTTGTATATAGAAATTTCTTCATTCTTGACTGTGTTTTTGAATTACTGATGCAGCATCATAATTTCTTTTTAACTCAGAGGACGACTTGACATACTAGAAATTGCATAAGCTGACCTATTGGATAACTGGGCATATCAGTCAATGTTTACTGTCAATTTAATTTCACTGCATCACACCTACCACCTAGAGCAAAACCCCTGGGTGTTAACATACACATCTGCTATTGTAGAGCTACTTAGCAGTCCTGTTAACATACTTTTTGAACTGCTTTTACAATGGTAATGTATCTTGGTAACAACTTCTTGCACCAGCCAGCTACACAGAGAAATAGTCAATAAAAACCCAATCAAAATAATATATAAAATATCCTTTAAATGGCCAAAGGCATTGAAAGAGCTAAAATTAATTCTCCCAGCAACCAAGTGCTGAGTGAGTCCAGTATACTAGTAAAAATTCTTTATCCTTCTAGACTTTAAAGTACTTAGCATTTTCAGGACTGGTTCTTGAGAACCTATTACTCTCTCAAGTTCCACCAGTGGTACTAAATTTAGCCTTCTGTATTTGTTCAAAACATCCATATTTCTGATGTAAGTTGTTCACCCTAAGAATAGTTCTATGCCTTTATATAGGATAGGGAACTACAATCTTTGTCACCCCTCACCACTTAGGATATTGGAAAGATAAGACTTTGGTAAAGTAAGCAGGTGGATCTGTCAATCTCCTTGTCAATTCTTAACAAAGTGTTCTAATGATATTTCTTCCTCGTAAATAAGTTATTTCTCAGAATATTGTAAACTCATTCCTACACCTTTCAACATTTACTAGAATGCATTAATATGTGTTTTTAACTTATATATTGCTGTTTCATTTTTCTCACTTTTGAGTTAGCTGTTGACTTCCACAAAATTCTCCCTGGGCACAGGAAGTTATTGAGTTTTTGAATAACAGTAGTGAGTTCTTTGCCATTCTTATTCTCACCAACCATCAAGGTTCTAGATGTCTCAGGAGTGATCCCATTCATGATTAAGTCAAAAGACTGTCATTCCTTCTATGGAAAGGCTTTGTACAGAGAGAGAACAAGAAATTCCATAAGGTTTAAAAAAAAAAAAAAAAAAAAGGCAGCAGAAATAATGTGTTATTCTAGTCTCTCTCACTTTTTATCTGTTTTGCTCAGTGTCCCTCTTTTTAATATGTATTCACAGAGCCTGCAACCCAAAAGGTTAAAAAGTTATGCTGCAAGGTAAGATAAAATGCTCAAGAGGTAACTATTATCGTGCTTATTTTGCATATAGGTAAACAAAAGCTAAACCTATTTCGTGACTTGCCTGAGATGTTCTATAGTGGGATGACTTCTTCACCAAATGAGAGCACTTTATTACAGCTGTTAGCTCCTACCAGTTGAGGTACCTTCAGCCCTCCTGATCCTACCCATGGACCCACAAGCCACACATATTCTGATCATAGGCATTTTCCTTGCCTTACACCAGTAGTCATATTACTGTTGGATGTCAGTTTTAACACTCTGACCAGAGAGAATATTAATCAATCAGAATGAATAAATTTGTATATAATGATATATATATATATAACAGCTAGAAGGAGTTAAGGATATAGCTTTATTCCACTACAGATTGATCCAAAGATTAAGCAAGCCTTGCCTTCCACAGTATATGACTGGGAGATATTAAAGCTAAAATGTGAATTGTTCACTAAGGTCCCTTATGGGCAAAAATAAGCGTGGGTCAATGGCAGTCTATCAAAAAAGCTGGTATCCCATTTCTCTGAATGATGTAAACTAAGCTGACAAAACTTTGTCTGCCTGCTTTTTGTCTGGCATAGAGTCCTCTTTATTCTGTAGGTATTGCTGGCTGAGAGGTGTCTGCTGGCCTGTGTTTTTTAACACCCTGTGATAGAAACTGTTTTGTGAACTGACCAAGCTAGGATCATACTGCATGGACTATGTATAACAGAATGGGGCTCAGCTTTTCAGGTGGCCTATAGGTTTTGATGTGAAGATCTGAGACTGATCTTCTGAGTATCAGGGGACTTGTGAAGGGGGTCCCCAGAAGCACTCAAACTTCTTCATATTGAACTGCACCTGTTTAGAGTTTGCATCATTTCCAAGTTATGGCATGAATCATATGCCAAGTTATTTTCTTCTTGTGTAATTTTCATTGTTTCCAGTTAGCTAACAAAAGAAAAATGGATGTTGTTAGAGTAGTGTTAACGCTTCTTAACTGCAGGATAGTGAATACTGGCAATTCTTTCTCTTACTCAGCAAGCAAGTTATTTCCCAATAAAATAATATCTAATTAGAACACCACTTACAAGTAGCACTGACTAGATAGGATATTAAATATCCATTTAAAGAAAATACATGTCTGTATGAAACAGGATACCATTAGCCAACTGTTGGTCACTAGATCCACATTCTAATACAGTGAGCTGGTGTATATTATGAGAAAATGTGTATGCATATTTTATTATCAGTTATGAGAAAGGAGATCTACTCTATAAATTAACAAATCTAGGTCCTGCATTTGAATATGCTCTGAGATAAGGTATGGCTCAATAATGTTGAATTTACCTGACAGGAAATACTTTAATTATACCGGTACTGCTTTATAAGAATTAATTACACCTGTAGTATTTCAACTTACTAGGAAACAGATGTAGAAATAAAAAGTAACTCTAGCATAAGAATGCATAATAAAATGGAGTATTTTCTGCTTTCAGATATAGTATCTGGGTTCTAACAGATACTGCCTCTCAATTTTTGGATGGCAATAGAAATCCAAGTAGAATAAAATAAAGATTTGCTGTTGTTATATTGGTTCATAGAAGACTGTCTCCATAATCTAGATGAAGGGTGTTGTGGATGCTTATCTTTGATTTACAACTCTGTAACTCTGCTAAGCTCTGGTTCGTGTAGGTGTACTCAGAACTCAATGTAAAAGAAATAAAACAAAGTTTGGCTGCCCCACGTAAATATTTAATCTGCTGCAATCAAGGTAAGGACACAGTGATAGAATTCACAAGTATACAAGCCTTTATAATATTAATATAAGAGTCACTACAGTTGATTTGAGTATTTTTAAACATACATTTCTGCAGGAGCTTTGAGAAATGGGTGTTTGTCTTTTTTCTTACACTGTATCATAGATTTTTATTAAGGAAGTACTTTTTTCTCTGTGTGTGTGCATGACTATATTGTTTGGAAATTCAGATAACTTCAGTGCTTTTCCTTGTAAGAACACATTTTCCCTCCCTAAAGTCACCATTTATATTCCTTCATTGTTTTTGCCCACCAGATAGTCTCTACATGATTTTCAGTGCTGTCTTACAACTGCTTCTAAATGTTTTTCTTTCCAGTATTATTTAAAACTTTGTTACATAGTACTAAACTTCCATTTATTTTCTCACTTTACTGTGTGTGGAAAGTGGAGGAAAAACATTTTAACACTGTTTTTATGATGTGGCATATGAAACTCAGTTTCATGTGTGGTTTGGTACAAGAACTCATGGAGTTAAACTCTTTCTATGAGTCAAGGGTAGGCAATATGTAATCAACCATGAAGTTTGTGTTTCACAAAGCTGCTTACACTGAATAATTCAATATTTGAGCTTTAATGATATTTGAATAGGAATTTGTATGTAGGCTGTACAGCAGATAGATGAAAGAAGGCAGACAAACTTTTAATTTCTGGCTGAATCATTACCATCTGAGATCATTTTTCAGCCTGCTGTGGGATCAGCCCTCCCTGAGACCAACACTTGCCATGCTGCCTCTAAGGGCAGGCGACCTCCACCACCTCTATAGGTTGTGCACAGTCTCCATAGCTTGTCACAGCTTTTCTCTGAGGACCTGGGCCACGTAACCCTCGGGGATGGCCTCTAAGTGGCAGGACCATCATCGCTAGGTATCTACCTCCAGGAAGACGGTGATCTTGTACCACCTGACGAGAGACAGAAACAAATCCCATGGAGGTCAGGGCTGGCACTGCCGAGGGCGCACTCCCGTTTCAGCTCATGCCGCGAGACCTGGCTGTGACTAACCAGGCACCAGGGCTGCCGCCTGGGAAGCGTGCTGTGGAGCACAGCTTGTCTCTGGGTGGGGGAGGACAGACCGTACCCATCACTGCTTGTCAGTTCCAGATGGGAGGGAAAGGAGCGGGGGGGAAACAAAACCAGCCCAGAACATAGGAAACATGTTTCAGAAATGACTGCACAGGGATTTTCTGCCTACACCAGAACCACCTCTGGGCTGCTTTCCACAAACAGGGTGAGTGGGGTGAGAGGGATCCACAGGGGTAGTCATAGGAAGAGGCACAAGTTTTATTTGCTCCAGTGCCTGAAGTGTGGCTCTCCTGACCATGCTCCCACAGCTGCGTTTAATCCCTGGAGCGGGGACTGCAGCTACACCTGGTCAGTCTCAGCCATACAGGGAGCTGGTGTGCTGCAGTGCCCTGCCCTGATGTGCCATCCAAAACCAGCCCTGCTCTGAGGCTGCACCGTGTGCCGCAGCCCACGGCTGCTCTGGCAGCGGATGGTGCCATGCCCACCTGCCCTGGGGCTCCCGAGGAGCTGGTGGATGGAGGCTCAGCAGACAGGGACTAGGATGAAAGTCTTTTGGGTGTCATTCTGATCGTGACAGAGTCATGAGCAACAGGAAGCCAAAGGGGCCAGTTGCCCTCACACAATTTAACTTTGCGCTGGTCTGTTGTGCAGCCAGGAAGCTCCTGGAAGGGCCCTGGGCCGGAACAGCAGTTTTCACCCCTGGGAATGCTGGTGGATTGTGCTGGCATGCTAATTCCTTCAGAAACAGACCAGACTCCTGTGTACTTAAAAAAAAAAAATGCTGTGAAATGTATTGATGTCATTCAGCCATCTTGAAATCAACCTTAATTCAAGCCAGTATAAGGCAACAGCCATTTCAAGAGTAACAGAGAGCTGCAAAATTTAAGAATGAAAGGAAAGCATCCTCAGCTCCAAAAGGTCTGTCGTTGCTGCCTCAAGATACCTCATAGAGATCCTTACCACCTCCATGCAGTCAGAGTCTAAATCCACTTGCATACCTCACAGCTCAGGTCGCAGTAGAAAGTCTCCTCACAACATTCTTACTTTCATAATCAATTTATTTTTCAGGCTGTCCTGGGACATCAATCCAGATTCACCTCCTAAAAAGATTCTTCTACTTCCCTCAGCTCTCAGAAGATGCAAATATTTTTGGCAGATCATATGCTGTGGCTTCTAGGTGGTAATAAGAAAATTTTGCCAGACTTTATCTGATGGGCAGAGGTGAGATGTGAAACAGTTCCTACCCATGTAGGAAGAAAAAATTATGCATGAAACCTTTTCATGCTGCAAACTTGGAATTTTAGATAAATTTTAAATTAACAGCCTTACTTAACATAATGCCATAACTGGGATTAATGAATGTAAATCGTTAATTGGCTGCTGATTGAGGCTAGACACAAGAGTAGTCAACCACTCTGGGGTCATAGTGAAGTTTGGGTGATAATGGGAATATGTTGGTTCATAACCATATCTAACTTGAAAGAATACCATGACATAAAGTTGCAACTTTTAATGTGGAAATGATTGTAAAAAAGCTTTTACACAGGTCAAATTTTGTCAGACAGGCCAATCCTAAATAACAACTTACTTTTTGAGTATATTCTGTCTCCAAGCAGATAATAAATCCAAATTAAAGTTTGAAGAGGAAGCATTATTGCCATACCTTGCTTCCTAAACAATTAATCTGCTTAACATAGAGGAAAATAGTTCTCAATTTCTTATAAAGATCTTTTCAGATTTGAATCTCTGAAACAAATTGGAATCTGAAATAAATAAATATTTCTGATGAGCCCTAATGCCAAGATTCACACTTTTCATTACGATGTGTATTTTCAAACTTTTGATTGAGTTGGTATTGTATTATCTCCAGGTTATGAAAGATTCAGGAAGAAATGAGAGGAACAGTCCAAACTGCTGCATTATCTAAAGTAGACTGTACACTGAATTTCTAATACATTTTCTCTCCAAGGGTCTTAATCCCAGCCTCTTTCTGGGGTAGTCTGAAAAGAACAAGATAGAATCTGCTTATCACCCTTTCCCCCTGAAAGCACAGGCAAGGTAAACAAGGAAGGCAACTTGTCAGCACTGAGACAATTACTTCTGTTTCTAACATCACAGCCTAACACTGATAAGGGATTTTTATGAAGGATTTTTGTATCCAGATTAGAAGAAATCAGCAAGCGTGCTTGGGCATTCTGCTATCTAGATTTCATGTCATTTCCTGTGTCCTTATGTATCTAAAGGCAAAGTTATTTCACTTTAATTTCACTTTGCTTGGAAAAAAACCCAAACAACAACAATGACAAAAAAACCTATTGATTTATTCTGGGCTCTATTTCATTTTACCAGAATAACTATGAGAGAAGATGCAGAGCTGCATTGTCTCTCTCCTAGCAGTGGAAGATACTACACCAAGAGGAGAGAAAATACCTTTCCCACATAGCTATAGGTTATACCCACAGATAGTCCCTTTTGTGGAAGGTACTTGTCTTCCCGTGCTGTGTTGGTCCTACTCTGCAAGCTGGTGTGAAAATGTTAGATAATAGACCTTTCATTCAGTGATCTTCCCCCAGAACAGAAATGTGTGTTCTCAGGAAGAAGAGAAATCTGGTCTCTTTCGTAGCAGAAAGATAAAGGAAGAGGTAAAGTCATTAGGCTTTTGCCCATAGAACAATCTTTTATAAAGCCAGGAACAATCTGGCCAATTATTTGCTCATTTTGAAAATTGTCCTGTCATTTTTTCCCTGCAGGTCATAACAATCTCCAATTCATCTTCCTCACTGAGAAGCTAAAATCCCATTGAAAGTTGATGGGATTTGAGTTCCTAACTTACTCAGCTTTTTTTCAACATTGGAGATTCTGCTTAAGCAAACATCAAACTAATCCAACATTGGATTTGCTTTTCATTTAAGACTTGTCTTTGGAAGAAAGGCAAGGGGAAAAAATACCCCCATAGAAAATCCTTTTTTTGCTTTCCCTGAACTAAACAATTTAATGTGAGGGAAAACTTCATAGGACAGATTGCTTTACCTAGAAAAGCTAACCTATTTTATTTTGAAATACAAAACCAAAACAAAATGTGTCAATGATATTTGGTTTGTGAACAAAATACTGGTCAAAAGAACCATGTATATGGCGCGACCATATATATCATATCATATCATCTATGGCCTCACAATAAAGACTTAAGAAGTCCTCACCAAGCAGAAGACCAAATTCATCGTATATCTTTAAACTAATCATGCATGTGGAAAGAAACAAGAAGAAGAGAAGTTGACAGAATCAGTTGCTAGTAAATAGTACTTCCAAGACCAAAATGCACCTTTGAAAATCAAGAATTAGCAAACAAATTCACCATGTTATTATGACTGTAACAAGAAACTTCTGTTTCCAGGGTAAAATCACAAGCAGTGATTTCACTCATTCTCCTACCCATGTGCCCCTCACTCCCCGAAAACCTTCCCACTGAATTTACTTACTTTTTTCTTAAATAACAGTGAAGTCTTTCTATGGAACGCACAGGTGGGCAGACAGGGCATGCTCAGTCAAATAAGGGAGAAAATTTGGAACAAACCTCAAGGGTAGACTATGATATATCTGTGATTTTTTTCTTTATTATGATAGTTTTAACTACAAAGTAAAATGTCTATCAACAGGCTGAATGTAACAATCCTGCAGTCATTTCTCAGCCCAAACCTCTGTTGATTTCAGTTCAGAACCGCAACTTGGGCAAAAGTACAAAGTTTGGTTTTATGAGGTATCTGTCAATCCAATGACAATTCACAGAAATTTACTTTGGAAGCAGCCCCATATGTATTCTGATTTAGCACAGAGTGTTACATATCTCTTCATAAAATGCCCCATTTTTCAGATTTGTTACATCTGGTTGATTTTAGTGTAAATATGTTTTATTAGTGTGAATATGAGTGTAATATAGTATAGTGTAACCAATATAGAGCATTGTGTATATAGTGTGAACAATATAGTGTAAACATGTTTTATTTAGTGTGAATGTGTTTTATGTGAAGTGAAAGTAGCTATTTTGAAACATTATCAAATTGAATATATTTAATTATATAATATGAATTTTAAATTATATATTTATTATCCATTAAATGCTGACTAAAATGCATTTTTAAAATATACCATTCCAAGGATGGTAATTTTGGAGAACAGTGATGGTAATACAGAATAATAATAGACATTCAAATTGTCGTGTGTGAAGAGTAAAGGATTTGCTTATATGTTTAAAGATGCATTGAAACTAGGATAAGAGATAAGAAAATAAAACTGACACTTGTCAAACTAAATGCTGACTACTATATTTGATTTAGATGAATTCATTTGATACAGACCAGATAATACAATTGAGTGAATTCAAAGAGGAAAATATACAGTAAACACTTAAAACTATATCATTTTAAAAGAGTAGCAGTGAGATTAAATAAAAAAGTGTTTGTATTACATGAAAATAATCATTACTACTGAATCTATTTTCCATAAGCTTTACAAACACCAATGTAATTTATTTGTGTATGTGAGAATGGGTATTCTATATTTTCCATGAGAAAGTACCTCTTATTTGAGCTCTTATTAGCCACTTTCTGTCTCTGCTTCACAAGAAATTGCTTTTTTGAAGCCTAATCCCACCCTGAATATACATAAAATCTGTGAATGCAAAACATGTTTCTGTGCATTCATGGAAAATAATTGCATAAGGCTCAAGTTTCCCTTTAAAAAGTTTCTAAAGTGATCCATCTAAGCAGCAAAGCTTTTTTGTATTAAGTGACTGGTAGTCAGTACTTCTGAGAAACATATCACCTTTTAAGATCTTTGAATTAGAAAAGGATTTTTAAATGTCTCTGGTCCATGTTGGCAGTCTGGGATGTGAGAGAAATTTCTATATATCTTTTGTGGGTGTTTTGCTTCTTTGATTTAGGAGCGTAGTCTGCATTAGAATAACTTTGTATTTTGAAGTAATTTAGGCTTTAGTCTGAACCTACTAAATGAGGTTTTGAAACCAAAATGGTATTGGCATCTGCGCTGAATCTGGGAGTTGTGCTCCCCTCTGGGGATATTCAAGAGATGTTAGGCATCTCAGAATGGGGAGTTTTTTTGAGATAACCAAAACAATTCACTGAGGACACAGTCAGATTTAAATCACACCCTGCTCTCTCAGGGGCTTTGGTGCCACTTTGCCACTACCAGGGAGTAGCTCCCCCTGTTTGGGGAATTCTCTGCCCTGAATTCTCTCTTGCAAGCAGGCCCTTCCAAAAGGAAAAAGCTGTTCCTTAATTAATTAATTAATTCTCACTTCAGGAGGAGGAGGAACTTACAAAAGATATCTCTCCCCTTGCCCACTCCCACTGATGCAGTAGCGGTGAGAGAGTCATCAAGGATATCAAAGGTCTGAGTTCAGTTCCCTTCATCTGTGTGAGCTCCAAATGTCTACCTCTCTTGGCCCAGAGAGATGCTCTGTCTCTCAGGCAATGTATGGCTTTTCAGCTGTGGTAATCTGCAGGTATGTTGGAGGCTCTTTACTTTCCATAATATTTGGTGAGCCTGAGAGACATAAGAAACTGGAGATCAAGTCTGCAGGGAAGTGTTTGGGTCATCCTGTTTGAAGAGGAAAATCCTCTTTCAACTGTTCTCTGAGTACTTTTTGTTTGTTCTACATTAACCAATCACTGGGTAAAATACTTATAAGAACTAGGACTGGAGCACAAGCTATATCCAGACTATATAGCAGACAGGAAAAAGAGTCAAAGGTGTGTCTCATTAATACATGTCAGTGGGGCTTAGATGTGAGAAATAGCTGCTGAGCTGCTCAGCCTCCTCAAGTGGTAAGTGCTTCTGAGCACATCAAGAAGAAAACCTGTAGGTTCCTGTGTCACTTCTAGTATTGAAAGTAATATGCATTATTGTTTAATGACTTAATGATTAATATGTGAACTTAGGAGTTACATGCTGGAGTTTTGAAAATCTAAACTCAGAGCAGAGATGCCCTGGTTTTATGGTTTTGTTATTAAGCATTTCTGGAAATGCTTATGTAATAGTAGCATGGCTTGGGGTTTCCATGTATGAAAACATTAGCTATTGTATCTTATTATAGCTCCTTTGGAAACTTTTTCCACTTTAACAGCTGGTGCTGTGTGATGACTAATAGAAAGTTTTATCAGTTGCAAGTGTGATGCCTAGTCCCACTCCAAAGATATTTAAACCCAACAGAACTCTGCTTATGCTTAGTCTTGGGTTTGGGGTTGTGTTTTGTTGTTGTTTTTGTTGTGTTATTTTGGTCTGCCCTAATTATTTGGTGATAATGCTGGTTTATAGCAGTTCAAGGATTTTCTGGTAATGATTTTGAATCAGCTTTGTTCAAAACTGTCACATGAAATATGTTTGTGAACATTAGCTCTCAAAAATACAGAAATCAAATCTGGTGGTGTTGAATTAGATATATACATCATTGTAAACAATGTCTCAGATGTTAATCTGAGGAAATCAGTAACATAACTGAGAGAGTGTTTGTTGCTAGCATCAAAGGGAGACAGGAGTAAAACTATGTATCGGGTTATTTTTCCTGACCACTGTGGAGTCATGAGAGCTTTCTTTACATTTGCTGGAAAAAAAACAGGGAAGCACTGCTCAAAGTTCCAATATCCTTTGCTTAGACTACCATAGACAGATATTATAAGGAAAATCCTTCACCAGTATAGGGGCAAGAGATGAACAGAAGTATTGGCTAAGAAATATCCAATTCTCAGAATTTTTTTGTTCTGCTTTAGAGAGGAAGTAAAATAAAATTAAAAAAAGACCATTAGGAGCGTGTGGGAGGAAAGAACAGTAAAAAAAGTGATGGATGTAATCTAGAACACTTATTGATTCAGGAGCAGCCACTTGCACCACTGTGGGAGATCTAGGTTCAAGCATCTGTTCCAAATCAGATGGGCAATATGGTTATGTATTCTAACTCCAAAATCAGTACCTTAAATATTATGACATTAGTATTCTGAATCTAGGACTCCTCCTTACAGGCTTCCTTCTGAAAAGTATCATAGAAAAATATTTGAAAGTGTATTTTCCAACATAGAAAACCTTTTTTGAAATATTCCTCATCAGCTCCACTGAATTGACCTTATGGGAACATTTAAGAAATAACACATACTGAGGAGTAGAGAAGGGCACTTGTCTTCGCATAAATGTTTTCTCGAAGGCTTTGAAGACCTGGGCTTTCAAGATTTGCGTTGCTCTTGTAACATGCTGTATAGCATGTCTCCAGCAGCAGTAGCTCTTCCCCTCAAGCCAATGGCTGCATCAAAATTCCTTTTCCTCTGGGAACAATATATATATTAAAATACTTGTATCTCCTTAGCCCAACTCAAGAGCTAACTTGTGCTGTTTGACTTGATGTGGAATGTTGCAGCACTAGTATCTTATGATTCCATCACTCAGGGACTGTTGGGCATTTACCATGGGATGTACCTCTTGCCTCAAACAAGAACAGGATTTCTCTTCATAACAAGAAGTGTAAGAAAGTTCTGTTGGGCAAACTGAGAATTTGGCTGGAGTTGAAGTTTTCAAACCGGTAATTTCTGCTTTTATGGAATGAGAAAAGGAAAACATTTAAAGAGAGATAATTATTTTTAAATTTAACTTTTAAATTAAAAATGATAGCAAAGTGTCAACTCGAAGGCTGAATGAATCACAAATTCTAAACCAAAAACAAGTATATATTTACCTTGCAAGGCTATAGTGTCAACTTTGGTGGTTGTGCTTGAGTATGTCCTTTACTTTCCATATGCTATTAAGATATAATGATGCATGGATCTTAGGAAAGCCCTTTGCAAAGGAATGGATTACACTCTTTCTAAAAGGAAATTCAAGGCCAATTACACTGGAGTACAATGTAATAGTAGCATTGTATTGTGACTGATGTTTTCAATGACCTTCTGATAGCCTCTACCCCATCTGTAATTTCAGAAGCAGCAGTCCGTATGTTTTAGCAGTTATTTGAAGTGATGCTGTTTTAAAATAAATAAATAAAATCTGAGAGCTAAAGGGTGCATTCAAGTGTATGGAGGAATTACTACCAAGTCTGGACAGAGAGACTTTGCTGTGCACATTCAAGTGAGCCATAAGCTGCTCGCTGAATCAAATTTATGAACTCCTGTGAGAACTGGGGCTGGAACAGTACAAACCCTTCACATTATAATCAGTTATTCCTACAGATTTTGATTTAGTATTTTCTTTCTCCATCTTTGACTATTCCTTGTCTTGAGGTCATGAGGAAGCATGGCAGAAACATACAGATACTGCTGCTGGAAGTTTCTTAGTCATTTATATCAACATGGAGAAACTAAGGTATTTGCACTTGGTTTGATATGGCAATGGTATTTAAGCTTTCTTAGTGTCTGATCAGCTTCAACAAGGAGCTACTATGCATACCTCAGAGAAGACATAGAAAAATTTTCTTAAAACTGCCTGCTGTATTTACATGCAGTCAGCCATCCATGGCCAGCTGGCCACATACAAAGGATAAAGAATGTAAGAGGCTTTAATATGCATCCAAAGACTAATGTGATCTGTAAGAGGTGGACAACACCTCTTCTTTCAGCTTAGTCATTCCAACTCTTCTGTAGATGCTAGCAAAATTCAACTAACTTTTCAGTTGCCACTGGAAGACATTGGAAACTTAAATATAAGAATCTTCTTGTTGCCAGGGACACCTGTTCAAGAGACTAGAGTAGCTGATAGAGAGATGTAACCAGAGCCTTAGGTAATGTCGGCTACTGAGAAGTCTGGATGCTTTGGCCAGATTTAACAGGCCAGTGAAGTTAGTGAATATAAGTCTAATTCATGATAGCATAGTAGCAAGGAGACTTTTGCTCAGCACCATGCAAAGGTTTGTCCACACACTGTTCTTGTTCAAACTCTTCTATGCAGCAACATTTTCCAATGCATTCAAACAGTGATAAAAAGGTCTGATCATTACCATAAAGACAGGATAATTTCAGTTTGCAAAGACTTAATCAGAGGTGCTAGAGCTGCTTGCCTGATTCACTGTCTGTCAATGTTTGCAACTTTGTTGGTGCTTTGCTGAAATAAGTGGAATGTCTTGCTGACCATTTTGAACACTAGTGCCAAAATATACAGAAAACAGAGCTCTTAAATCATTCCCACCCTATGGGAATAGGGAACATATCTAGTAATTACATATATCGACAAAGGAACACTGAAACTTGCAGACAAGTTTCCATGTGTTTGCACAAGGCTTCTCAAAATACCAATACTTGATGGACTTGGTTCAAAGATTCAGAAATGTTTCCAGTATTTCATGAGGTAACCTTACCACTGTTGGAGCTCAAGCAAGAAGATATTGATCATCATGGCTCTGCTGTTCCTTTTGAACTTTGGAGCACAACACCTCTTCCTTTTAAGTTCTGGCTTACATTATGCACAAAGTACCTGACATAAGAATTTAGATTTATGTGCACTGCAGTTAAGGTAAGGTCCCTTTACAGGTCATGTGTTTTTCATGAGCTGTTTTCTTAGGTCTTTAATACTTGTATCTGGTCCTTACCCAATTGATTAGCTTTGTGAGTTCTGGTGACCTGTTGGTGATTGAGCAAGTTACTGAGTTTTTATTCTTACTTTGTCTAATGGCCTTTCTGATCTCTCTGAGCAAGAGGCTGGTTTGATCCTCTCTAGGCTCAGAAAACTCCAGTGTCCTATTTAGATGTCTTTACCTGTTCTTCATGTTATGTCTGCTGTGTATATGGTTTGATTGGTTTTATTTATGGGAACATTTAAGAAATAACAAATCACTGCCACAACAGAGGGGTTGGACTAGACGATCTTTAAAGGTCCCTTTCAACACAAACCATTCTGTGATTCTATGATTTTGGAAATATGTGAGTGACAGATCACTCCCAGTCTTTCTTCATCTTTTCTATTTACTCTAAGGAGTCCACATCCAAGAATGGCAGCATTTCCTGCTTGCTGCAGTGTCCTGGTTTCAGCTGGGATAGAGTTAATTGTCTTCCTAGTAGCTGGTACAGTGCTTGTTGCTAAGTAGTGTTTAGTCTAAAATCAAGGACTTTTCAGCTTCTCAAGCCCAGCCAGCGAGAAAGCTGGAGGG
>JAOBAS010000029.1:19194425-19207283 GCA_025311575.1 Elanoides forficatus
CATCCTGCTCGGGGCGGGGGGGGCGGGGAGTGAGTGAGTGGCTGTGTGGTGCTTAGTTGCTGGCTGGGGTTAAACCACGACATGCAGTTGCTAAGAATCTCCATGAGAGCGATGAAAGAGTTGCCAAGTGGGTGGCAAAAGCCAAGGAAACATTCAGAAGGAAGCTTTTTTATTTGTTTCTGAAAACATTAGCTTTGAAAAGAAAATGAGATCCCATTCCTAACAAGTAAACATAAATGTTCATTTCTTCTTTATGTGTACCTAGTGTCTTGGTGAGTTTTGAGTACTGATATTGGTAAAGCTTATAAACAAACCAGGTTGACTGCAGATGAGCAGTTCAAGAAACCCTAGAGAAAAGCAGATGTAGGTATTATGTGGAGCTGCTTCTATAAGATCTGTAACCAGTTCTGTACTGAGAAAATCAAACTACTACATAACCAAAGAAGTGACGCTACAAAATGCGTTCCGTCAAAAGAAATTTTCATCATCGTATTGGAGTAAAAAAGCATTAAGAAGTGAAACTGTGAGGAAAAACTCTTTTTTGTGCTTGTTTCTGTAATGGTTGAACAACAACAAAAAGTCAGGAAAATTGCTTTGGATCAATTGGGAAACAATTTTATCTTCCCATTTACTGTGAAAGGTAAATTGTTTTGGGAAGAGCAAAATGTTTTATACTTGAAAAAACAGATTTTCAAGGAACTTTAAACTCTAAGAATGTGGTATTTAGGTATAACTTGAAACAAAATGTCATATTTGAAACAATTGATTCAGTGTATTTTAAAATGTTCACATTAAATATTTTATCACTTTTTCTTTCTCTCTTTTAAATGGTGTGACGAAAATAAATCTTTTAGATTTCTTTGAGTTTGACTGCTCTTGGTGGCTGTGGGTGAGGGTGTAAAAAAAAAAAGTTTCTGAGGAAACTTTGGCCTATTTCAGTTGGTTAACTTCATAGCTTTTTATCTGCAGATAGATTAAGGCATCTTTCTAAAGCACCTGTCTGAAGTAATCTATAGTGAGGGAAGAAAAATGTCGGATCTTCCTAGCCACCAATGAATAGATTCAGTAACAAAAACTCAAAGAATCCATCAATTATTCAAAAGAATTGCTGCATTCACATACTTAATACTGCCATCTGAGCTATGGGTGAAATTCAGCCTTGGGCAGGTGATCAGCACTAGGCTTGTGCTCTAAATCCCACATCAAATCCTCCACGTTTTATTATATATATATATATATATATATATTCATTATCAACTCCTTCTCCATCCCACAGCAGATAATGTAGCACAAATGGGGATAACTGAGTCATTTTCTCATTATAAACTACTTTACAATTCAATGCAAAAAGGAAAAAAAAAAAGTCTACATTAATATGTATAAGAATTTTTAAAGTTGAGAAATGTTCCACATAGAAGCTAAGTCAATCCCCTTCACATATGTACTATTTTATTACAGAACTAGCTATTTAGTTTCATGCTTCTGTATACTGCATATTTATAACATGGTGGAAATATTGTTAGTGTGGAAAATATCTTCAAATTTCATCTGGGGTACAAAAACTATTGTTGGGTTGAATTGCTATTAATATTTACAAATTAGAGACAACAAAACAAGAAATAAATCAATACTCCATGATTAATTATATATTCAAATTAAATATGCTTAAGATTCAGTGTGATATTCAAATGTATTTTAGGCATAAATATATTTATTTTATGCCTGCATCACTGCATACTCAAATAAGCTAGGTTCAGCTATCTATATGTGTGATGTGGGACTTGAATCAGTACTTTGTATTTAGTTGAATTCTCTTACACAATTTGCTGAATTATAATCCAAATACCCAGCACTTGGGTAAATTTATTGGGTTTTTACTTGTTTGATTGTTTGTTTTGGGAAGTCTGCCTTACACAAGCAATATTGCAAAGTACAATGATACAGAAAGAAATCTGGTTCAGTAAATGTAGAGCAAAATTCTGACGCTATTTCATCTGATGTTAAAACTCCAGCTGCTTGAACGGAGCCAGTACTTCAACCCCAACAATGCCCTTTTTTGTGGTATATTTCCCTTTGCCAGGACTGGAAATAAAGATATTTTTCTGGTTAGTAACCTATTGTCTACCCTGAGAAGTAAACAAGGATGATAGAGACTAGTTTAGGTATGGCTACTTCCTTAACTTCAGATTACTAAACCATGAGAGGGATGATCTGTAAAACGTGAGGGGATGTCTTGCACAAAGTACAAGTGATGTACATTCTCCATAGAAAAGCTGCCTGGAATGGAGGTAGAAATTTCATAAATTGTTTTGCCCCTGGCCAGGATGAAATTGTCAGACTAGCTGAGTGTTGCTGTCTTTGTTTCAGCTTGTGTTTCAGCTCTGAACTGTCTCACACAAATTGCAGTTTAAGTTTCTCATGCTCATTTCCATTCTTAACGTGTCCCTCTAACACTGTGTCTCTCTGAATGTATCATGAGTATGTGACTTCTCACATTCTGTACCAGTTCAAGTAGGCTTCAATGACTGTGAAGGATGCAGTATGAAGCCCAACCTACACAGCTAGTAAGACCAGAAGACATACCTAGAAGGAGCTAATCCTCTGTCACAAGCAGGCAAATTATGGGTTCTCTTTTAATAAACCGACAAGTCACATCCTAGAAGCTATTAGGAGTTCTCCTTCACTTGACAAGCAGTCCCCCAACCCCACTGCTCGAGTACTCAGGAACTGTCAGCTCCCGGGTTCTATGGAACACATTGCTTTGGGTAAATTTCCACAAGAAACTGGGCATCTTGCAAAACCACTCTGCGTTGCTGCCAGCTGGCATCCTGATGGGCTGACAGGAAGCAGAAGACCTCGGGAGTCCCAGCTTTCAGGCATGTTGTCCTCAGTTGTCTGGGATCAAAGTGTTCATAGTTCTCAAGGAAATCATTGCTAGTGCTGTCTTAGCAACAGCTGAGTTCAGAAGACATGTTTTTGCAGGGAATTGTAAAACTCATGGTTTTTCGTTTGTTTTGTTTTCTTTGTTTGTTTGGGTTTTTTTAAATGGAAATTAACTAGAATTTTGTAATATTTACCTGCTCTCTGAAACAGGATTATCATTCTTAGTCTGTAGGTATATTAAAAAAGAAACCTACACGTTCTCCTCAAAGGCAAGCTTCTTTTAACTTGCTATGAGATCTAACTATTTCAAGTTTTGGTAAAGATCACCTTAGACATGACAAAATCCAATCGCTTTCTTTTTTTTTCTTTCTAGCTCAAAGAGACACTAAAATGTCACTCGGTACATTTGTCACACCACAAAGCAATCAGTTGTTTGACCTTCTGTGTATATTGCTGTCTACTACTTTTCTTCTTATCTTGTATACTTCTTTTTATTTTTACTTCCAATGTGCAGTAGTGTTTTTCTCAACAATTTGGATGCTGATGACTGGTGGTACAGATAGTTCCCTTTTTCTATTGAAAAGAAATATGGCATTTCATGGAAACCTATTAGGGTCATTGTCAACACAATGTACTTCAAAAACAATCAAAGGGTAAATTCCTGGCAGAATAGTAAGATAGATCTGACATGAGTCACCAAAGAGATAATGTACCTATGTAGCCATTTTGTATATGAAGCAGTAAGTCAACTTAGGGACTGGATGGGTATTCCCTTTGTTGCATGTATGTCTTAGTACAGAAGAATAACCTTTTTGCCCTAGTCCCTTGCTGTTTGATTTATTACATTTTGTTAAGGCTAACTAGTTCATTTTGATATTAAGTGTTCATTGTTGACCTCTTTGGCTATATAGCAGAATTATAACTTTTTGACATACCAGAATAAAGTTGAAATAAAGTAAACTAGACTCCATGGTGAACTTTTTTTTTAATCCTGTGTCTCCACTGGAGTTATGTGCTTTTCTTGGCTAATATGGCAAATTCTGATTCTTTGTTGTATTTTAAGATTTTTTTTTTTAATTGTTTTAAAGTAATCATCCAGGACAACTAGTTTACTAGCATTTTTGCAAGACATCTGAAAAACAGGCTCCTAGTATTTAATTCTGGCTTAGGTTTTTATTCTGAAAATGTAGAGCCATTGTGTTTTAGCATATACAGAAAATTTTAGCATTTCTTTTTGAGAAGTTACTTCGTTCATGATGAAATTATACAGGATAATCCTAGACTACTATTTTCTGTGGTAGTAGTTCTGTTTTCACAGAAACTACCATGGTTTCATTTTCTGTGTCGTCCTTTTCATAAAAGCATCAAGAGAATAATTACTGGAAAAGTCTTATTCTCACACTGCAGTGTATGTGTATACCTTAAAGCAGAGGTTTTGTTGATCCCTGTTAATTTTGCTTTGCTTCAGACATCTCTGTAGGCTATTTATAGGTAACCACATATTCACAAGAAGAAAATGAAATCTCTACAGATAATTTCTGTAACATACTTTGCTTTGGATGCATATAAAGACAATTTCATTGACACATAGACCATTTAAAGTAATATAAACTTTTTTTCCATTATGTGTTCAACATCACCAGTTAATATTGAGCCAGTACACATTTCTTTGTGTTGCTATATCGTTACTTTTAATTAGCTTAACAATTGACTTGTACCTTTTCAGTGCATGCCTGCTATTAATGCCATTCTCTTTATAACTTCTTGGCTACACTTGTGTTTTCTGTGCCAATTATTCTTTCATATGCATATTTGGCAATGGAAGTGATTGGGCATTTAGAAAACATGACCTATTAGCAAAAAGTGAAAGAACTGGGATTCTTTGGAGAAGATGAAGTGATACATTACAGCAGTCTCTAGTCCTTTGTAATCTTTGCAAAAGGTTGCAAAAATAAAAGAGAATAAACTGTTCTTGTTGTTGCTAATGAATATGGAGCAATAATGGGCAGCAATGGAATTGTAGATTAAACATAAAGCTGAAAGTGTTGCATTAGGTTACCTCAGGAGGCACTTGAATTTCCATTATTAGAAGTTTTTAAGATTAGACAAATACTGCTTGGAGATGGTTTAAATCTAGTTGATCTAGACATTAGCAAAGTTACAAAAGCATGTCAGGAAACAAAAATATAGTTTTTGTAGAGAAATGTATGAGAGCAGCTGGGGTAGTACCTCTTTAACTAAAATTGATATTACCGGTAGATATGAAGTAACATGTCACTGTTAATAAGCTTAAGCAGATTGAAATTGCTCCAACAAGTGAGATTTTAGTCATTCCAAAGTAGACTAATCATTAGGGCACTTCTC
Organism: Elanoides forficatus; assembly: GCA_025311575.1. Taxonomy (NCBI): domain Eukaryota; kingdom Metazoa; phylum Chordata; class Aves; order Accipitriformes; family Accipitridae; genus Elanoides; species Elanoides forficatus. Next base: position 19,199,673 of record JAOBAS010000029.1, read on the forward strand.
TGAGAAGACTGAAGTCCTTGCTTCAGATCATGTGGGGCAGGGACTTGAATACAGGAGGCCATGTGTGCTAGTGAGAGCCTCAGGTACTGGGCAGTTTGGTTTACCCACCTACTCCACTGTCCCAGCCTCAGCTGGGTTTGTCCTGAGGATGGCTGCCAGGGACCTCCTGCAAGCAGGACAGCTCTGGTGTTTTGAAGGCTTTAGCACTGCTTGAGTTTTAAAGCCATTTTAGAACACACATTTAAGTGCTTTAGGGCTGTTACTGGAAGAAACTTAAGTGCTGGAGGAATTCACAGGACTGTTGGACAAACAGCAAGCTGGTAGGGTATTAATGTTGATAATTCCGTTGTGAATTTAACTGTGCAGAGACCAAGATTTAGGTCTTATGAGCAGGGCTTGGTAAGCAAAGAATTTCTTAACAGGGAGTCTTGGGAAAGGGAACTGGCACTTACCAAACTGAAACAGCCTTCCCCCCCTCTACAAATATTCTAGCTGAAAAAATTAACAATGAAAAAAAAAAAATTGTTTTCAAAACACTGAAGTATTTTGCTTGACCTGGAACAATTGTGAATGGAAACCTCCCTGAGCTATGTGCTTTTTCTTTTGCAATTGGATTGGGCTGGAAGTAGACACAGTGACTGTGGCTCAGCTGATTGGAGGTCTCTTGTTAAGCTCCCTGGATCCAGGTCACTGGTTATGCATACCCTCAGATGAAGCAGTGATACCTAGGCTTCAAATAGAGAGAGATCAGGTAGTTGTAAATAAGAAATCATATGAATTTGAGAATTTATGTCCAAAGTGTATCAGTAAGAAAGCTTTGGGGTTTTTTGTTGGTGTGTGTTGTTTGTTTGTTTGGGTTTTTTTAAAAGTTCATTATTGTTGCCTTCTGCATAACTCTCCTACATATAACCAAGGAATCTTTCTATTAGCATAGCTCAAAACAGCATAGAGGCTTGCCATGCTACTGCAGTTTCAGAAAGATGATTATCAGTTTCTTAGAAGTTACAGCTACTTTATACATAAAGGGACAGCAATGACAATCAGCTTCAAGCCGTCTGTTGCTCTGTTCAGGGTAAAATGTGCACCATGCTGAAAGATCTTGCTATTTGTGACCAAGTTGTTCAATAACATTTTGGGTGTATTGGACAAAAGTAAGCATTGCTGGCATACAATTGGGTTAAAGCATAAAAATGTAAAATTTGTTTTTTACATGAATTTCCACATATTTCATCATGTCACTCATTTAAATAATTTCACAACTAAAAATGTTAGTTAAAAAAAGAAATATTGACTGAGTCATGATCTCTAGATCAGAAGCAGTTTTTCTGTGTGGAGACGATACCAAAGCAAACCAAATTCTAACCCACTTAGAACTCATGTCTAACTCTTGTGGGCATGAACTGTTGGATTAAAACTATGTTTAGGCTTGAAATACAAATTTTCTGTAAAGCAGTCAGGACTGTCTTCTGTACAAGGCTGACAGTGTTACACACAGTAGAAGGAAATGAGTTGCTTAGGAAAAAAAAAATCCATCACTGGTAGTGTGAGCATTAGCTAACTTCACTCATAAATCTTGCAATGAAAAATGCCCTGACCCCTGTAGAATTGCAACCAATTAGAAATAACATTTATAGCTCTTATTTGTGAAAGAGAAGAGGAGAGAAGGGAGTGAATAATACCCTTGCAGCAGAATACCTTAAATACCTTCAAAGACAGATGTGAAACATTGATGGGACAATATGGCCTTACCACCTTGGAGTGCCTGTCTGCAAAATACGAGTTCCAGAATTCCAATTTTTTCACTTTTACAAGGAAAATGGCTCCAAAAAAAAAAAGGTGGTGTAATTACAAAGATTTCCCTCAGATGACAGTCACCTGCAAAATATTGACAAGAGCTTTTCTTGACTGTCTACTGTACAACTTAATAGACACCACATTCCTGGAAACACAGTGGAATTTTGATTGTGGCATAGAGCTATTGACATGGTCTTTACTGTTTGGCAGAAAATATCTAGGAAGCAAAACAGAGATGTTCATATAATCTTTATCATTCTGACAAAATCCTTTGTTATACTCTGCCTTCGTGGTCCTTGGAAGTTTCTGTGGAAATGTGGATGTTCAGATAAGGTGGCCAACATCATCCATCAACTCTGTGATGGACAGATAGAATAGGTTGTGTTTACCTTTTCCTTCTAGTACTTCAAATGCTATAAAGCAGGTTCAAGCCATATTCATGGCTCAGACCTTCTAGTAAGGTTACATGAGGCAACTCATAGTTGGAGGGAGCAAGAGATGGATTCTACAAAGGCAAAGAATCTAATCCAATTCATTTATATGGATCAAGGGTAGTGTCAGGAACCCTATTACAAAATTATGTTTGTAAATGTCTGTGCAGTTGTGGCTTATTCAGAGAGACCTGAAGATGAGGATATCTCGTTATTCAGCAGCCTCAGTAAACTTTGTCTTAACAATTAGTATTTCAAAGAATAAGGTTATGCGCTAACCAGCATCAAACAAACAGTGGAATTATGTTGAGACAAACATAAATATAATAAATACACAGTGACAAAATTCACCTTTCTGAGTTCTCACAAAAACACAGGCAAGGAATGAAAATATTAAGCTGCCTATACAAAAGGTTAGCACTTAACACTGCAATCTGCAGAACTGTGTTGAAATAACATAGTTTTGGTCCATGTACGGGGACACGATTGCACAGTGTTGCTTGATGTTGCATTGCCCTGCTTCCTATGCTCTGCTAAAATGATGTGGCTCAGAACTGTTAGTCATAATATCTTAGAGATAAAGTGGGAGCTTTGTAAGTGTGTCATCTCACTGAAGTTGTTCCGTTTAATGTCTGTCTTCTGATTCTGAGTGAGGAAAATGCAAAGAGTTGGCAATTGATCTGTTCAGGCTGTTATAGTAGCTTCCAAGAATAGATGACATGGCAGCCTAAGTATTGGCTGAGAGATAGAGCCCAACATGTTTTACAGGGTCATACTTCAGCAATGTGTGCATGAGTTGGATTTTATTTGATTGAGAGCAGCATGCGAGTGGGTGAGTAAGAGAGGGAGTGCTTTCTTAATGTGGTTTTTTGTTCGTGTTTTTTTTTTTTTCCTGTTTTCTGATTAAGCAAAATCAGAAAACCAAGCAAACAGCTAAAGCAAATTATACTGTAGGAGAACAGACCTGAAAAAAAATCCCTAAGAAAATGAGTGAAAAGATATTCAGAACTGTGAGCAGATAAAATATTTCTTGCCGTTTGAGTCATATACATTAATGGAATCAGACCTTTAAATACTTTTTTTTTTTTCATGAACAACACTACATATTAAAGAAATTCCTAATTCCATCAGCTGTTTTCCCTCCTGAGGAGACAAGCTTTATTATTTGACTGTTCAAATGAAGAAGGGTAATGATAACTGATATATATGTGTATTATGAAGTAGCAAAATACAAAACGTGCATTTGTTCTAACATGGTAGTCAAGCAAGTTTATAGATAACACTAATAAAGAATGAATTATCACTATTCTGCATGGATGGAAAGTGTATGTGAATGTAATGTCATTATAGGGGCACTGCATATAGGATATAAAGGATATGAAGTGAGAAAAGGAAATATTTTAGAGGTACTATCGAAAAGACATCATAGGCTTGTAGTAAAGACATGGAACATAATTGTGGGTGTTAGTCATGCCAAATTCTGGTAGTCATCCCTGAACTGTAGCTGTCAAAGCCAATTGTCTTTGTGGTGTTCTGGAAAAGAAAACACTAACTGTATTTCCTGCAGCATGAAGTGATCTAAGGATTATCCTCCTTTTAGACAGGCTCTCTTCTTGGCTATCTAGTTGATATCTGCTTGCCTTGTTAAACAAAAGGGGACCACATATTCAGTTGTTTTCTTTTCATAGGAGTTTCCTTCTCCCTAGATAGCCCTTAGTACCCTGTTTTGTCTATTGCTATTTGACATGTATGGACACCTTTATTATAATATCTATAAAAATTTTATTTAAAACCCACAGATGGACAAAAGCTATTTAAATCCTACCTCACTGAAGGGAAACAAGGGCTATGAAGAACAAAATTCTGCTCACTAAGAAAAATAAGGCTATAAAAATAAAGCGTAGGTATATGACAGGTCATTTAACATGGAATGAATAAAACCCGTGTTGAGAGAAACACAGAGCCAGAAGCAGGGCTCTGTGTAAGTTTGGTTTTAGTTGGCAATGTTATCTTAAATACTATAATAGTATCTCATTGTAATCATATGTTGGTGTTCCCCAAGAAATGTTAAAAGGATATCTATGTAGCTGATGATATTCACATTTCTGTTTAAGAATATGTAAGTATGATGTATAAGATAAATAAGAGGGATGGATAGAATTAAGGCAGCCTGGGCAGTCTTCTAGCAAAAGAAATCACAATATCAGATGCGAGAAACAAAAAAACCTCACCACTCTTCAGTCTGAGGCTGGATAGAAATGAAAACCTTATCTGCAAGGCAGAAGAATTAAAGAAAAAATAGTCAAAAGTTTAAAAAGTCTCACAAAGAAAGACAATTGAGTGTGGCCAAACCTCTTGTTTGTTCTAATTTGGAAGGTCTATGTACCATTAAACAGCAATAGTTAGACATGCTGACAAGGATGAGGCTGGGTACCAAGAAATGAGCTGAAAAAATAATGAGAAGATACCCCAGAATATGTTAGAATGATAGACTTTCCACTATGCACAGGTGAAATTAATGTGCTTGCTAGCTGACTCAGAAATTATGGTTAGTGGGCTGCTGTTGACCAGACAAAGTTTGAATAGCAAATTGCCAGTGTAATTATCAATATATCTCTGTTTAATGGGAGTGAAAAACATCTTCCTATATATGAAGTTCCCATGTAGTGAAGGCTCCGCATAGCAAATAACAGTTGAAACCACATTAAGATGAGATTTACTGAGGCTTAGCAGCAAGAGGACATCCAAGGCCTGTGGATACAAACAGGGGTTGTTTGCCTATGTTGATGCTCTGTATATTTTTTTTAGAGTTGCTTTATTTGCTAAGTTGAATATACCTACATATCTTTACCTTTCACAAACACAACTTCATGATACCATGCAGTTAACCAGCAAAGTGGTTTACCCCACAAGTAATATAAGGTAGATTTATCTCAAATAAGATGTGAATTAATCTCATAATTTAATTTGTTATGGTCATAAGAGATGGTTGACCCTTAGAAGAAGTTGTATCATTCTACCTGTTTTGTTTCTAATGCAAATGCAATTTGAATAAAACATATAGATAAAGATGTGAATTTCCCTTAGATTTCAGTGCAAAGCTATTAATAATTTCTGATCTTTTGCAATATTGCATTTCCATTTTAGTATTCGTATGACAACTTATTCTAATTGGTCAGAGTGCTTACTATCATGGGCACCTTTTACATTTATTTGTTGCAAATCTTGGTTTAAACCAAATGTGAAGTTTATTGTCATCATCTTCATCAGTCAATATATTTGACTAAAATACTGAAAAATCCTCTTAAATTTGGTACTTCTACAAGTTAAGTCCAGGTAGATAGTAACTGCAAAGGGAGTGATTTTGCAAACTAAGGCTTTCTCAAAAACCTAAGTGATTGGAAATATGTGATCTTCAACAGATTTTTAGATCAAATATAGTTTCATGCTCTAGTCACATTTTAGTAGACCATCATTATCAGTAATAAGTTAGTAAAGTGTTAACAGAGGAGAACTACAAAATATGTTCTGTTAGTCTATGGAAAATCCATATAGACTGGTGAATAATTAGACATTGGGCAAGATTTTGGTTTTATTTTTCATTTTTTGGTGTAATTGTAGGCACCAAAGCAGATAAAGAATTTCAAGGTAGAGAAAGATATAGCTTTAAGACTTTTTCCAGTGTAAGAAACAGCTAGGAAAAAAGACCAGTGTATGAATATGAAGCCAAATGTAGTCTAGACGAAACTTCTAAATACTGAAATAGAAATGATGTTTGAAGTTCTGGTCAAAGTAAATTTTGTTAGTGAAAACAAGATCTTGTGTTTGATGCCATGAAAAAGGAAATTAAGCAGAAGGGAGAAATTACATGAGACAAAGGTTGGATTTTACATTAACCTTTGGATTGCAGTGATACCAACCCAAATTGAATGCAAACTGCTGCCACTAATGTGGTATTTGCTAACTATATTGTACTCTTTGTGTCAATGGCCACAAAGTACCACAGCACCTTTGGTAGCATATACGTTACACATCAAACAGAACTAGGAAACATTTCTTTCTGGATTGGCAAAAAAAAAAGTCTGAGATCTGCTCCATTTGGAGCAATATCAATTCCTAAAAATTGACTACTTTTTTTTTTTTTTCCTAAAAAATATCCTCTTTCACAGAAACATCAGTTTTTCATCAACATTCTGGTGGAAATTTCCCAGACAGATCTGTTGACCAGTATGTTTCACACAATGGCATCTGTCTGACTGGAAGTAAGAGTCTGATATGTATTCTATAATGAGTATAATCACATTGTTTCAGGGAGCATGCAAAAAAGCACATTAGAAAGTGTTTTGTATTTTATTGAATTTTCTCTTCCTTTCCCAATTTGCATCTCAGCTTCCCTGATTTTTTTCCTTTTTTTTTTTTTTTTTTTTTTTTTTTTCCTGAAGGGTAAACATGGGTTATGCTCCGATAATGAACTAAAATGCAGTTTGTGGGAATGATGTTCATACTGACAAGATTATTTTACCTACTGGCTTTCTGGGAAGCTTTTCATGGTTCCTTTTTTTGAATACATGTTATTTGCTCCCAGCTGGAAACACTGTCAACTTCACATCTCCCTAGGTCTTTAGAGTCCTGGGAAATGAAGCTGAAACCAAGTGTTGTTAGTTACCGTGCTATGATTTACAAGGTTGGAGAATGTGAGGCAAATTATATGATATTGGTACACAAGTCACTTTTCTCATATACAGTAAATTGCAGCACAAAGAGTGCATAAAAAGCAATTAAGTGATTTGTGAACCAGGCTCTTGACATATTCAAAAATTACTAAGGTGAATTACTTCTTGGATTGTAAGATAATTATAGCACCAGTCTTCTACTCATCAACAATGTAGTCCTCATACAGGCACAATTGCAATGGAGTGCTGTATTTTTATATGTGGCCCATGCTCTAATTAGCACATTCTAATTCCAAGCTTAAAAGAAAACCACATGAAACATATGGCTTATAGCATTTTATTGTTAACAACTAAGCTGTATGTCTCACTGTGAGACAAAAAGCCAATCTTTCTCTTCTTTGATTCAGCCTTGCTCCCTGCTTTTTTATTTCTATCAGATAATTAAATAACCCAAACAAAATGAAATGAGTTACTTAATTTCTTTAGGAATTGGAGGTAATTTAGGTTTGAGAAACTACTTTTTGGAGTATTTGAATGTTTTGTTTATAACAGCTTAGTTCAGCTTGTTTGTTCACTCATTTCTTTTCATCTGCAAGATTTAAAACCAATCAATGATGTCCTGAATTCTGGCTATATTTAATGAGAGAAAGTGTTTGTTTTATTTTGCAGTTAAATGCTCCATACATTCCAAATGTGGTCGTCTTCCCCCCCCC
>JAOBAS010000029.1:19208649-19220893 GCA_025311575.1 Elanoides forficatus
TAAGTTGAGAGGAATTTTTTTTTTTTTTTTTTTTTTTTTTCCGGCAATGATGACATGTTTCTGGGCACTTCTAAGGATTTTTTTGTTTGGTTGGTTTTTTAATTATTATTATTTCCCCCCTCCCCCATCTCAACGTTGGTGCATTGTAGGGGGGTAATGTATACTTCTTTTTGACAGCACATGTGTACATGCACTGCAGTCTATCGGGAACATGAGGGATGAGTGACTTTAAATGTGGTTATGCTGAGCCTTGTGATATGTAATGTCAGGCAGCTCACTTACAGAGTTCCCAAATCCTGTTGCGCACATATTCCTTGCATCCTAGCAGGAATCTTAGAACAGGATCCAGCATAGCCAGGGTGCTACATAAGAAGCCAAAAGGCAATCTGCTCAGCAGGAAAGCCTTTACAGACAGGGTTTTGGGAAACCATGACATCAGGAGTAATTAAAAATGACCTCTTTCACTTAGCACTGAACTGCCAGTGTCCACATGGTCAGTTCGCAGGTCTCAACTGCAAAGCAGCAACTAAGACCTGAGGGGTGAGATGGTAACAGTGAAGACAGTCACTCATTAAGTTATCACAGCTATTTCCCAAGCAAATGTCTGATTGTGTTCCAGGTGCATTCATGGTCCACTTTCATGCACACAATAATTAAAGAGAGCTGAGATCTCTCCTCTGAGAAGGATCAAGTGGCAGGGCAGGTGGACAGTGTTGAAGAAGGTGGGAGCCTGCAGGTGAATGTGAATGCAGGTGTGAGCCAAGCAATGAGACCGCAAAAGGGCGGCAGCTCCCATGGCTGCACTAGGATAGAGACACTGGCCAACTTGTAAGAGATATACACAGTGAGTTGTTGGATGCTGGTTAGTTTCAGCATTAAAAAATTGCATATGAGAATTGTTATGGGTTTGTGTGGTGTGGGTTTTTTTGGTAGCGGGGGAGGGGCCGCAGGGGTGGCTCCTGTGAGAAGCTTCCAGAAGCTTCCCCGGCTCCAAGTCAGACCCGCCCCTGACCAAGGCCAGTGTCAGTGACGGTGGTCGCGCCTCTGGGAGAACAGATTTAAGAAGGGGAACCTGCAGTGAGTGGGGAACTGGAATGTGAGAGGAACCCCTCTGCAGATACCGAGGTCAGCGAGGAAGGAGGGGGAGGAAGGGATGCCCCTGCAGCCTGTGGTGAGGCTGCAGGCTGTCCTGTCCCCCCCCCAGCCCATGGAGGGGAGCGGGGGAGCAGAGGCCCCCCAAGATGACTGCGACTCCATGGGAAAGCCTGCGCTGGAGCAGTTGGTGACTGAGGATGGGCCCGTGGAAAGGACCCGTGCCAGGGAAGTTTGTGAGGAACTGCAGCCTGCGGGAAGGACTCACGTTGGAGAAGTTGGCGAAGGACTGTCTCCCGTGGGAGGGACCCCATGCTGGAGCAGGGGACGGGTGAGGAGTGCTCCCCCTGAGGAGGAAGGAGCAGCAGAGACAAGGTGTGGGGAGCTGACCCCAACCCCCATTCCCTGTCCCACTGTGCTGGCGGGGGGGAGGGGGCAGAGAGAACCCGGAGTAGGGTTGAGGCTGAAGAGGGAGTGGTGGGATGGGAAGGTGTTCCGAGGTTGGGTTTTACTTCTCAGTATCCTTGATTTGATTTGATTGGTAGTAAGTTAAATTGATTTAGTTTCTTCCCCATTTCGAGCCTGTCTTTTGCCTGTGGTCATAAGTGGTGAGTGATCCCTCCCTGTCCTTGCCTCGACCCACGAGCCTGACTTTGTATTTTCTCCTCATCCCACCGTGGCCGGGGCGGGGGGGCAGTGAGCAAGCAGCTGTGTGGTGCTTTGTTACCAGCTGGGCTGAAACCATGACAAGGACCAACTTTTAACTTCAGAAATGAAACAATGGTAGTAGCTCTTAATAACTTCTGAGATGTGAGCAGGATGTGAGATTACAGTTTTAGATTTAAACACCTAAATGATATTTAAATCTGGCACTAGGCATTATTTCCTGTTTTGAATTGGAATCTAAGTTTATATTTAAACTGGTTTAGGAACTTTTCTAAATAAAGCAATAAAACAAGTGTAAGAAAAAAATAAAAGGTAGCAGTCTTTTGAGAGTTACCATCCAGTCCTGTCAATGACCTGAAAACTTCAGGGACAAAGACACCACTTCTCTTGCTTCTTTCAGATAATAATAGCTACACATTATTATTATTATTAAAAAATATGAAAATACAGTATGTTCTGTAAGGGAATAACCCTTGTTGTCAAGGTGACTGAGTAGAATACATCCACAATATATAAGTAACTTTCAAAAAGAGAATGGAAAGACAGTTGGAGAAAAGAGGTAGAAGAATGGTGTAGTGCTAGGAGATATATAACAATATATTTCAGTTTTATTATTCAACTAGGAGTTCTTGTTTCAGTCAAATATAGACTAGTTTGAAGCTCAAAATTACTATTTTTTTGTGATCATAATCTAGTTTTTTTCAGAGCATGCTCAATTTTATCTACTAGTATCAAAGGTTTTGCTACCTGTTTAAGATACACTTGTGAATAAATTATTTCAATAAAAGGGATATTTTTGTATCATAACTTCATATTAAAAAATATATGTAAAAGGCGGGTTTGTATGAGTGTATAACAAGTATTTTTGCAATAACATTTGAGTGCTGTCTTAATTTATATCAGCCTAATTTGAGTCAAAAATTCTAAGCATATTTCTGTCTGTTGACTGCATGTGGCACTTAGGCTGCTAAACAAAGGCCACATCAGTCAGCTCAAGGGCAGCATCATCAGAGAGGTGAAGGACTGAATTAGCATGAGCTTATGATTTGGCACTATTAGCAGCATTCCTTACCTTTCTCACAAAGAACAAGTTCACTGCTGAGGAAGGACTTGGGCTCCTGCTTTCAAGTCATAGCTTCCCAATGTGGATATACAGTGCTGCAATTGTTGAACTGTCTAGACCTCATGTTTTCCTCATCATTGAGATAATAACAATGTAAAAAAATTAGTATGAATATGCAAGAGTGTCGTGCCCTGCAACACAACTACATTTGCCCAAATGAGTATGAAGGCTTTAATTCAACTTACTCCTTCATTCCTGATGGTTCCTAGGGAAAAAAAAAAAAAATTGAAATTTATAGCTACAGTTGCATTTTGAGACCTGTTCTACAGTAGTGGGTAACAGGTATCCACATTTTAATGTGGACGGGATATACATATTTTTCTGTGTCTAAACCAGGAAATGTGAGCTTCCTGAGATATTTTTGTGGAAGATTTATGATCCAGTTAATAGAATTATTAATGAGTTGAAACATTTAGATGCACATTGTAAACATAACCTAAGAGTTAACTGAAATATGTGTTAGAACTGTTTCTTTGTGGTTGTGATAGTAAATGTTTTAAAAGGAGCAGTCTTATAGAGTATGCTATACATTTTTCATCAATGACCCAGTGATGCTTTCAATATCTGTTTACTAGTCCAGAAGTAGCCTTGTTGTTAACTGCTCCATTGCCATACTCTCTATCTGGGCAAACACACACATTTGTGAAATTCTTTGTCATAACCAGTCGTTTAATGCTGAGACTTTATCTATTCTAAGCCTAGTCTTAGGCTATGGATTCAGCCAATATGAAAACACATGTGAGGTTCTTTTCTAGAAAGAAGATTATAAAATAACTTCCTGTGGAAGCACAGTAGGTATTTGGATAGGTAGGAAATACAGAAAGCTGTCTCAAATCAAAAAGGTTCAAACAAATTGAGTCTTAGCCCAGTTTACGGATATTCCAATCAATGTGTTAATTAATGAGTCAAGAACTGCAAATACTTTAGATAAACAAGAAAAGTGTTGCATCAATTTTGTCTATAGAAACAAATTAAGTTTACAGCTGTAGCTATGTTTTGTAAGGAAGCACATAGAACAGGCAATACCAGGTGGCAGGGATATTTTTGGAATCCTGCTACTCTGCTGTCTTTTCTTGAGTATCATATTGCTTGCTCTTTAATAAAGCTAATTAATTTTAGTATCTGATACAAAAATAAATAGATAAAAATCATCTTAAAGAGACTTCTCTATAGCAGGAAATTCAGCATTACAAAATTTTAATGCCAAATACAGCCCTCATTCACACACAAGCTGCCTAATCTGTGGCAATATGGTGTGATAGGGCAAAAGGGTGCTCAGTTGCTCCTACTCAATGTGCAAGAGGTGTAGAGGCAGCACAAGCTGGAAGGCATTCCTCCCTGAAGGGCTGAATGAAAGTGGGCTCTTCTGCCTGTCAGTCCTGGTCCAGACATGGTACCATGCCTGAACTTACACACCTGCTGAAAGGCTGCATTTTATTTTAATAATGACATTGGACACATTCTCCCTGGAGCACAACTGCCTTTGTCTTTCTCCCTGGTGAAGTGTTTTGGATGTTTCATAATCTAACATGCACAAAACAGATTACTGTGTAAACTAGTGTTCAAGAGGGAGACATCCTTTGCTGTTCCTTACTTCTCCTCCTTGCATGATCTGGGAATAAGGAAAGGTTCAGCATGGTTTTATTCCTTCATGTTACAGGGAGAGATGAAATTGCAATCTTGTCCTCAATAAGCCTCTTGCATAATTCACGTTGCAAACTAGCTCTTGGTAAATCTTAAACAAACAAAACAAATAACCTCTTACGGAGAACTGCAGTGAGGAAGCTGAAATAGTACGGTGAAAAATCTAAGGTTTATTCCTGTCCTACCGGTTGTTAACCTTAATTGTCCTTTATAAATAAGTAGTGAAAACCAAATACGGTATATGAGCAAGAAGAGGCTGGACATTTCAGTCTGTAACTTTTTTTTTTTCTTTTTCCCTATAGGAAAAGAGCTTGCTAGCCTGAAGAGAAGGTGGTGCTCAGACTGAATTATTTAATAAGAATCTACATGTGTTCTGAACTGCTAAACAGTCTGTGGTTAACCCTTTGATGTGCCTTTCCTCACCTTGTGTGATATTAGCTGATTGACTTTTCCTTTCTTCTTTTCTTTCCCACCTGTTTTTCTTGTTATTAAAAATACATTTTATTCTATTTTACTTTTTTATTTTCCTCTCTTTACAATTATTTTAATAAAACAGGAGTTAAATCAGTGACAAAATTCTACTTGATATCAGTAAGACCAAGATTTTACCCTCAGTATGCAGACCTCTTGGGCACAACTTTGGAAAGCTGCTATTTGCAGTTCTGATTCTTTCTTTTCTTCCTGTTCTCCATGACCAACTTTTCACACATGTCCTTTGAGACCTTTAAACCCAGTTATTAACTCATATAGTTGACTTCTGTCTGGAGACGGGGGAGGGGGAGGAAAAAACCACCAGCCTGTACTTCTCAGTGGAACAAGGTAAGACACTACTGGTCAAGGAAGTACAATCTCCATGAGACCCAGGGATCAGCTAGTGATGAAAAGAGACTTTATCCAGTGGCATTTGTACTACACAGGTCTGCACTGAAGTGCTCAGCACGCAACAAAGCCAGTACTTATCTTCACACATTAGTTCTTATTCCGTATTGTATGCAGTTTGATTGCGTGTTTTATGCAGGTGTATGTGTACGTATCTGGTAAATACACCCACACAGGTACATACTTTTTTAAAAAAAATTGTATTACAAATGAATTAAAATCATTAGATTAAAATTAAAAATTATGTCTTTAAAGCAATTTTGTATTCAATGGATATATTATCAGCTATATGTCCTTTCCCTAATTGTATTATTCTTGACAGAAATTTTCCAAAGATGTTTCCAACTGTTTATTTTATCCTTAGATAGCAAAGTGGGATTTCTGATTGCTAGATTTAACAAAACAAAACTTCTTTCTTGTCTCGTTATAAAATTCGACCTTGTTGCTATGTTACAAGGACTCAGACTGCATTTCACCAGTGCTTTCTGACTAATTTGAGCCCATCAGTAGTTACTGGCACAGTCCTCTCCAGAGGTGCCGCATGCTGACCTCCTTCATGTCCCCTTTTGAATTTTTGATTTACAATAGGTGAGTAGGGGCAAGAAAATGAAGACTCATCTTCTAATGAAGATCCTCTGTGTCCTGCATTTACTGTCTGTTGCTGATTGACATTATTATGCCATTAATATCTTATCATTTTCATCCTGTATAACTTTCTACTGGATGATACATTTTTTAAGAGATGCAAGTGCTTATATTTCTGTTTTCTTTTCTATCTTTTTTGTTTTCATAATCTTAAATATTCATATTAATATTTTTCCTGTTTTCCTGACCCATTATATCTTTAAACCTTTACATATTCTTTTGCCTCCAAATGAGTTAAGCAACTATATAACTGGCATGCTAATGTTATCTGTTACAAAGCTGAAATAGAAACAATGTTAAGTTATTATTTTCTTGTTTAGGGGTTGTTTTTCTTTCATGATATATTACCAGTTCAAGACTTTTTGACCTGAAAGTCATAGTACTGGTTTTCTTACCTATCTTGATCTGCTCAAGTTAATTGTGGAATTTAAGAATGTAATATCTGCTGAGTTGTTATACCTCAGAATGTAACTGGCACCAAATCTCAGTCTGATTAACTCAAATAGCCAGTGAACATGTCAGCACGGGCATACTTTCCTCATTCCACATACAAAAGTGGTCCTGAAAGTTCCTATAGGTATTGAATTAAACCCTCCTTTTGGATAATGAAAAGAGGAAACTATTCTCAGTATGAAGTTCAAATACTTTTCTTTAACATCTCAGGAACACAAGATAGTTATACTTGCTACACACATACAAAAACTCCCGAAACACTGGTGTTTATTTAGTGCTTTTATTCAACAGAGAATATATGCACATGTTTCAATTCCAGCTGAAGCAGGACTCTAGTATTCTTTATGATTTGTTTTGGGTCCATTTTCTACTGTTATCTTCTCTTTGATAGCATAATCCTTCCTAACCACCTGTTCAGTAGGATGAAGCTGTGCTTGTTTTGATATTATATAGTTTCCACTGAAGTCAACTTTGATTTTTGTCATAAATAAAAAGAAAGTTTATCTTGTTCACATAACTGAGATGTGAAGGTATTTTATAGACATCTAATTTTGAATGAGTTCTGATGAAATCACAGTATAGCCTCGAACACACAGAGAGAAACCAACCCAGTGTTTTCTTGCCTCTTCTTTGTCAGTAGCAGAAGGGCTCATGCATAAGCAAAGAAAGCTCTACCAAACCCGGGCAGTCTAGCCCACTGAATGGAAAAACATCTGTCTGACAGACAGGAGAATACCATATGATCTAAGACTTCTGTTCTGTGATAGTGTTGACGAAGCCAGAGGTTAGCAATATGTGCACTGCAAAACCTGAAGCTGTCCTGAGGAATGAGGGGACCCCATCTTGGCTGCTCACCCTCACACACATGGACTCTTGTGTGAATCTCCTCGCAACCCTGAGGCTGCAATGGCTCCCTCCCTGCAAAGTCCTTACCACCCGTATTTGGTAAAAGTGCCAGGCGTGCTCATCACACCCTCTTTTTACGGAGAGAGATGGCATAGTCTTTTTCTGTCAAGAGGCAAAAGGCTTCTGTTCCTTCATGAAAGGAAAACTACTTGAGATTTGTCTCTATTCTTTTATGAAAGAGATCTGGCTGAAATAGGGAACTGGGCTTTGTATATGCTTAAGAACTTATTTAATACATACAGCTTAAGGTTCAGTTAGTAACCTGCAGTGGAAACATTACTACTGTGAATGGTTTGTTCTTTACTTAAGATGGTTTTTTTTGTTCAAGGTTTCCTATAAATATTGCAGCATGAAAGTTAGCATCTAAAGAAAGAGACATATGCAGTTTTCTCTGTCATTTACATAATATGGGTTAGATCTTTAAGTAAAGATGTGAAAAAAACCTGAACCATTTGAAGAGAAAGAAATAGTGGTAGAGGGCACACAAGTTACTGCAGAAAATTACTGCAATGAGCCACTGAAACAGTTATGTTATTCCTAAGTCCTCAGTGTAAGGTGAAAGCATTTACATGCTTTAAGGAAAGGAATGATTGCTCCGTCTCTAAGAGGAAACTCTCTGCCTTGCTATGTTATCATTTTGATTGCTGACTTTTTTTTTCAGTATCCTTTTCTCTTGGCAATATGTGAAATTACTACATTCTAACATGTGAAATGTGTATGTTACATAAGTAACAGGACTGATGTCTCTAAGGGTACAGCCATGCCACTAAATAAAAGGTGGCTGGAATGAAGTTCACCTCCTTGATTGTCATCACTACTAACCTGCTAGCCAGCTCCCTGGTTCTGTGTTGGAGTGCCCTAACTAGCCTTTTTTAAAACAAAATTCAAGTGAACTTCTGGGAATAGCTCATGATGAGGACTGCTCCCCAAAACAGTCTGAGTAAAACTGCACCAGGTTTGTCCTCCTTTCTTACACATAGTCCTCCAGAGCTAACCCGGAGGTTCTAGCCCTCAGAAACACGTTTGCACAATCTCATGTCATAAAACCACTATCTTGATTGGTCCTGCATGCCTTGTGTTATTTCCTACATGAATGGAAGCCAAAGCAAACTGATTGTTACATTATTGGCACATCACCCATGTAGAACCAAGGCCAAATGCTGTACAGTGCAGATGTGGCCAATATGC
Organism: Elanoides forficatus; assembly: GCA_025311575.1. Taxonomy (NCBI): domain Eukaryota; kingdom Metazoa; phylum Chordata; class Aves; order Accipitriformes; family Accipitridae; genus Elanoides; species Elanoides forficatus. The sequence goes on from JAOBAS010000029.1 coordinate 19,217,246, forward strand.
ACTAAAAGATACAATCTATGTTCTTTGTGAATATAAGAGAGACTTGCTGTGGATTGCTCATCCTTGGATTACAGATCTATCTCTGGAACCCTTTCATTTAGAAGTATAGAGAGTCCAATATTTTCTAAAAGAACACAAAAGATCTTCTAGTAAGATGTGGTTTGTTCACTAAGATCCAGCTTAATATTCTATTACTGAGAAAAAGTTGTTGAAAACTTTTATTTGAATGAAAATGTCTTTTTTGTATTCTAAAAAGGGATATATGCGTATATGTATATTTTAACTAACTGATGTGCCACACCTAAATTGTTTTTGTTTTCACCAGATGAAAGTCTAAGGTGGTATCTACTGCAGTTTTGCAAAGCACTGCTTTTGGTTAATACTATAATATGATGTATTATGACACGTACTTGGTGAAGTTGTGGGAGAGGAGTTTGGACATCAACACAAAGTTTCCAAGCTCCATCAGCACTAATGTTGGAACTCATTCATTCACATTACTATTAAGAGTGGTATTCCTAAACAGAAAACAGAGAAATGGCTATAAGAATAGCAAGTAGAGGCAAGTGCAGTTTTTGTTCAAAATCTAGCATTAGAGCACCACCAACAAAAGACAAAGAAATCCCTTCAGGCTGCAGTCCTTTAGTAGGCCCTGAAGTCTATCTGGTAAGTTAGAACTAGGCCATCATTTCTACTTTTTACCAGCTCTGAGTGATATGCTGTAATACAAGTCCAATTATAAAATGTCCATTTTGAGATCAGTTTGGCTGTTAGGGATATGGCAGAAGGGAATGCAGTGCCTATTAAAATGCTTATGAAAAACAGATAAAGCCTTTCAAACTTTAATAACATGCTATTTCATTTTGTCAGCAGATAACATTATGCATAAAGTATTGCATACCCAGGTTTAAGTGCTTGAAAGTCAGCAGTCTAAGAAGGATTCCAGGAGATGTGGTGCAGGATAGCTAACTCCAGCACATATTGACAAGCTACCAGTTTTGAGGGTATGAGGAGGACAAAAGCACCATAGTTTTACTAGAGTATATGGAAAGGAGCTGAATATTCTCAGCAGGAGTGAATGGACAGGACAGGCATGGACTGGACCAGAAGAGAACGTTTCTGTATGGGTATGTTCAGCAAGATCTAGTAGGTGAGGCATTACAAAATATATTTGTTTGTGGCCTTCCTAAGATGTTCTGGAGACAGCTTTATGCCAAAAGCTTCTAAATATTCACTTAAAAAAATAATACAAACAAACAAACAATGACAAAAACCCTAAATACCTCCTAGATTCCGGGAGGTATGTTGTTGATTTTCTACTCTGGCTGTTTGGGGTGGCGAGCACCTGCTTGTAGGAGAGGAAATTTCAGGAAGTGCCTTGAGGAAAAATATTCATTCAGCAGATCATGGACAGAAAGACATGAACTGTGTCATTCATCAGAACCTCTTTACCTCATACAGTTGAAAAAAGTCACAGCTTCCCTTTACTTCCCTCTTTCCTATTTGCCTTGGATTTGTCCTTAATACATGTGAAAGAAAAAATTCCCTTTCACTCTCTCTGCCATTCCAGGAACACTCATAGGAGAACCACTGATTACATGGTTAGATATTTCTGTATGATATTGCTGTAAATCTTCTGAGGTTCATTTGCACTCAGCACAGTAGTATTACTCTTGTCCTCTGCCTGCCCTGCACTGCTCCTTTGATGACTGGCAGAATAGTGGTAAGGTGATCTATCAGTCTGTTACACGTACCTTCTAACAAGTCAGCAAGCAGATGTTATAACTTTTCCTATTTATTCTTATTCATTGTTTTGACCTCAGTCCTGGTTGCAGTGCTTAATATGACTTATTTATTCATAAGATGCTAAACTAGCAATATTGGGTTTAGTTTGGACTGCCCATGAGACACAGAAAAGAAGCGCTGACATGTTATTGCTAAAGGCAATGGGCAGATTACTCTGCGTGAGATTCACATGGTGCATTTATTCATCTATAAGCATTTTTATAGTGACTGTAATTGTAACACCTGGGCGATACATATGAACTATAAAAGCACTAAGAACTGTCCATTAGGACAATTAATTCTCTGTCCAGCTTCTGGTTTAATTGAGACATTGTGCCTTTGACTGTGTTACTCTCTTTAATTTAAGGCATGCGATAAGGAAAAGCCAACTCTCACAGCTGTGAAAATATGTGGGTAGATACATGGATGCTGGAGGCTGAGTCTAAGCAGGAGGAGGATAGAAAGTATTACAGCAGAAGCAGTTCCAGCATGGTTTTAAAGATTGTATTGTTTTCTTTGTTGTAATGACACGGGGAAAATTTTATTTTATGACTAGTAATTAAGATAGAAAATTGAGCTTAAAGGGGCCTGAAACTAATCAAGGTTGAATTTGGTTAATAGTTCTGGTCAGAACAAAGGGGGGGAGGAATTTAAAAAATGTCAAAACATATCATTTTGACCTTTCTGAAATGAAATGTTTCATTTCAGAAATGCCAAACCATTTCATTTTGACATTTGTAAAATGAAACTTTGACTTTTTGATTCAAAATGGTATTTTTTTCCTTAAAAACTGACTTACATTGTTCAAATAGTATGAAACTGGTAAAATAGTTGCAGAACACTTTGAGCTGAAAAAATATTGTAATTTTTCAGGAAGATTGAAGAGAATCCCACTTTTCTTGCAATTACTTTCCTTATTTGTTTTCTTCTGTCGTTGTTGCTGGTGGTATTGTTGTTGTTTTCTTATGTGTTTTCATACTCAACTTTTTCTCCTCCTCTCTGTTTTGCACTAAGCTGAAAAATCTGTGTCTTGCTGTATTGTAATTTGGTGTGAGATTTTTCTTAAGAAGTGTTTTCCCCTGCAATTTCTTTAATTTTTTTTTTTTTTTTTTTTTTACCTAATGTGGATTTCTAACTACATATTCAAAAAGCAGCAGAAGGCTGATGTTCTAACGTTAAGACAATGCTGTAGTGAAAGTATTAGATGCATGATCTAGTCAAGGAATACACATGCCTACCACTTGGGAACTACATCTGAAGAAACCACTGAAAAACATGCTTGAGTTTCTTAATCTCAGGTCCTGCCTTGTGCTTGTTAAATTTGAAATTGATTTCTGGGAATTTCCCAATCAATTAAAAGACCGCAACAGCCACAAAGTAAAGAAGAATGTTTAATGCTTTTGTCATTAACAGGCCTTTGCCAACAGCCGTCTTTACTACAGTCTTCGAAATGGCTCTTCTAAAGAATCGAATTTCTTATGATTTTAAAGTAGACCCAAATACAGAAGTGCTTGATGGAGTGCCAGGCAGTGAATGAACCTAGATCGAAAATGGTTCCTAAAGTACAGCTAAAAATACAGAGGCACGTAGTTTAGCTCAGTAAATTCACCTGGAATGAAGACCAACACTGAGTTTGATATGCAGTCTTCTGCTTTTTCCAGCACTCATTTTTATGAAAATAGTGTTCCGATACTCCAGTTTGGTTTGGTATTGTATGGTTGTATTGGCTCTGGCTGAGAAGGAGTTCATTCTCCCCATAGCAGCCCTCGTAGTGCTGTGCTCTGTGTTGGTAGCTAGAAAGGTGTTGATAACACGCCAGTGTTGTGGCTACTGCTGAGCAGGGCTGGCACAGCATCAAGGCTG
>JAOBAS010000029.1:19225473-19250374 GCA_025311575.1 Elanoides forficatus
GGGAGGGAGAGGTAGCTGACTTAAGTAGTGTCGATGCTTATGATCCTATTCTGTAGAACAGGAGTATGGAGGATGGCATGGACTGGTGGTCATGGTACTGAGTGGGAAATCTTGGCAGATTTGGGAGCTTCTACATCATCAGGCACAGCAATTGTGCAAATCTCCTTTAGAGACTCCTGCCCTAATACAGCTAGTAGCCCATCCATGCCACCTATTTCTGAGCTTAATATACTATTTTTTGCTTTGTTTAATTTATGGAAAAGCCTTTGTAATGTAAAATAAAGATGAGCTAACATCAGTGCTTGCTTTCCCAGCTATTTCAAAAGAATTCATGCAAAACCAAATTATGGAATAAACTAGAAAACAAACTTTTGCACACAAATGTGTCAGAAAAGCAAGCAGAGAAGGGAACAACACTGAAATAGTTCTGTATGACTACTGAGAAGCCAGTAATACCACATTTCCACACATAAGAACTGTTTTTTGTTTGATAGCTAATACTGTAGTGGGGAAAAAGAAATCATAATACATGCATTACTCAAAATTGCAGGATATTCTAATTCATTTTGTCTTTCCCCAATTCTGTGGATTCTATTTTCTGCCAGTCTGATTTTCTAAAATGTGCATATCTGTCTTCAGATCAGTAGTGTAACAGGCCAAGCTCAGTTCTTAGACATTATGAGGTTTTGTAATTGAACGAGTTACATTGGGATTACAAGTTACAACATGTATTCTACTCTGTGCTGAGTAAGCGGATGTATGTTCTTTCTTAGATGAAATAGCTTCCTCTCTGTTTCATTGAAGAATAAATTTTCTCAAGTTATCTTTCTTATGAATACATGCTGCCAGCACAGTTCCCACAGACAACTGACACCTGTTATCTTTTAGCCTACAATACCTTTTACGTGTCCCAAAGTACTATGACATTAATACAGATACACGAGAACTGATGATCTGCAGTTCTTATTTATTTTGTTGTTGTGCTCCATGTGGATGAATACGTTTAACTTCAAGCAGCAAACTTTGAAAAGGTAATCTTAATGCCGATTTAGGGATCTGTGGAAAAAAGCATTTCTTGTTCAATGCAGCATTGAAAAAGACAGATCCATAATTTCTTATTAACTCAAGCATAGATAGAAATATCTTGCTCTTGCCTGCCTCTGTGTACAATGCAGAATTATTGTTGGTTTTGGTCTGCATTGGTTCAATTGCTTGACTTCCACTGCAAAAATACACAAATACACAAGTTATTTGCATTATACCAAGGCTATAAAGTCAAGCATGGGGAAGTTAAAGACAAGTACTCAAGTTGCCCATACACACTTGTTAGTCAGAAGTCTCTATCTGATCCCACAGTGGTTTTGTCTAGCAAATCTCTGTCCCATTCAGTGTACAGAATGGATGGTGCTCTTATTGATTGATTGGTCAATATTTTTATTCTTCTGTATGTAGTCACGTCTATTTACTGTAAACTACAAACAATGTTACCAACACCTTCATTAATTTTGCCATGTTCTTCAACATGGTAGTATCTGGAAGCTTTGCGAAGGTTGTGGCATTTAGTTTCATAAGACTGTGGTGGTCAAAGTATCTCTCAGTTTTGGTTTCCCACTGAGACAACCAATTTGTCTTTTCAGGCTATTTCTAGGTTAGTTAGTATTGTAGTTAACTGTACAGACTCTCTTGATGGCAGCTGGTGCTGCGAATACTCAGTAGTTCTTTAACTAACAGAGAGGCAGCAAAGAAGTTCAGTATTGTTCCTTCTTTGGCCTCCCATTGAGACTGGAAATGTGGGGCTCCAATATAAAATGGGAAGAGGGAGCAAAAAGAAAATTTAACATTAGAGTTTGCAACAGGAGCAGGACTACCTTCCCTCCAGTCTTCTCACCACTCTTGCTCTTTCACATCCTGCCCAGACCCTCATTTTGCTGTTGGCAGTCAGCAAGGAGAGACTGAGCCCAGGGCCACCACAGTATCTGTTGAAATTAGTGGCAGGGAGCAAAAATATGCTGTGAAGAGATAAAATGAAGTTTTATTTTAGGAGACAGGCTGTATTTCTGATCGTTGTACCATCCTTCTGAACCATATAGCCTCCAGCCCCATCCTGCCAGGGAGGAACAAGTCAGCCTGAAAGATTAAAGTTCAGCAAAATTATAAGCCACCAAAATCAGGGCTTTATAATGGGAACCATCATCTAACTTGAATAATAGTCCCATTCATAATACTTACACTGGATCTTAATCTCACTTAAAGTGAAATCACTCTGGGGACTTAAAATAGGAGTATTTGTAATTTAAATGCCTTCTGAGACTCTTTACACCTCAGATATAGTGTACAATGATGTGCTACATGTGCTTTCTACAAATGTGTCTCTGTGTGTACAAGTGTCTGTATATCAATATATATAATCCATATATATTTTTAGATAGATATTAGTATATAGGTAATAATGAAACCAAGGGGCATAATGATTATTTCCTTCTTCAATTATTGCCAAGAAATATTTTTTCTTTTTTGGAAACGTCTGACAACACATTATTTTCTGCTCCCCTTTCCACTGGCAAATACAGAAGTAAAATAGAATGAAGAGCACAGAGGAAAGAAAAAAAAAAAAAAAAGGTAGAAGAAGGAATGCAGAGTAATAAAAAACAAATTATTGTTATTATCAATTGTGGAGAAAAAAAACCAAATACTTCTCTCTTGAAATGTGTGCTATTGCAAAGACTATGAAGCATCCATACAGTCTTCTTTGTTTTATGACCAGAGCTACCAAATACTTACTGTACTCAGGACTGACCACAGAAAACACTGAATTAAATTTTCTCGGGGCTAAAACTTCTTAATATTTTTAGCATATATTTATACCATTACTCATAAAGTTGCTATTAGAGACATGCTCACAGTGAGCTCTCAGTGGGATACAGAATTTGATGCCATTTATCCAGTACTGGCCATAGCTTCTCTTCAGCAAAAGCTCATCAGTTTGTGTATATTATCATTGCTCTTGCAGGTAGAACTTTATTATAGATGATACACATATGCCAGACTCATCTAGTATTATAACACTTTCTGTCACCTTCATCCAAACAACATCTGGCAGCAGTGCTCAGAGTGACATTTCAGACATGGAAGCAGAATTAATATGAAGAAAAATATGGTGGCAGTGGCAATACAACTAGCGAACAACTTCCTCCCCAATTAAGTCAAGATGCTTTTATATCCTAGTGTCTCAGGAGTCCCTACTCATTCCCAGTAGTTTTTTTCTGATACATAGTTTGCAACAGTCCAGTTTTCCATAGTGTTCTAGGTCAACTGCTCTCCACAAGAGAGGGTGAGAAAGGTGGATGTCAGCTCTTTGAACTTGGCATCCAAGACTGAGGTGAAGATACGCACCTTCGACCTCATAAGGTATTATATACAAGTATGCTCTTTCTCTGTGGTTAACATGCTGTGAACCGAATTCACTGCAACATCAGCAATCGCTTCAGAGTCCTCTAAAGCAGAAAGCCCATTTCCGCCCACTATGACTTGTTAGATCTGTATTGTTGCATGTCACTACTTACGCAGTCTCTTCAAAAAGTTCCAGTGAAATCCACCACAAACATAAAAGGTGGGGAAAAAATTATTTTATTAGATGTTTGAACCTAGTCTTATGAGCATGAAATTGTGGCTTTTAATTACTAAACTTTAATTTTTGAATATAAATGCAAAATGTAAGAAATTCTGACAAAGTTGTAGTTTATGGTTTCCAGAGAAAGGAAGTTTAAAAAATCTTAAATTTCATATATTTTGACTGAGAAATTCAAACACACATAATGCACAATTACGTGTCATGCCATTGTTTATTTGCTTCACTAAATGCACGTAGAATTTCTAAGCCAAAAAGATTGCATATTGTAGGCTGCACCTTGTCACAGTTTAGGTGCAAAATAGGAGAGGAAACCTTTTTAAACAGCTTCAAAGTATTGTTCAGGTAGACTTCTCACAGTAAGACATCACTAGCCAGGTTATAGATCTGTATCACACTTTCCAGCCACACAGTCCCAGTCCCTTCATGGGTGAAGTAATTGGGTCACTTACCCTTCGTGGGTAATGTAATTCTTACTAGCTGCCATTACTACCTTTTTTGTGTGTGCTATGTGTTGCTTGTTCTGCTACAAAAATAAGGTTGCTCACCGTAATCTGGAGGACATAGAAATGGAATGCAGACAATGAGAGAACATAGAGAAACATCTATTTGCCATGTCTACCTTTCATATGGGGATCTTTTTATCTTTACAGTTTAGTTTTTTTCAAGCTTTGATATAGCTTATTTATCTCAGGATTCTTTTTTTTTTTTCTTTTCTTTTTCCTTGTCTCTTACTACACTGTGGGTTTCTGAGGTTTTTTATTTTTGTTTTGCTCTTTATATGCTTCCTCCTTAATCACTACAGCTTCTCTTTTCCTTCCAAGCCTCTTTCATGAACCTTCTGTAACTTCCTATATAAAAAGCAGAGACAAAATCAAACCAGAAGCATTCTAACATGTGTGAAAGAATATTAAATATTTTAAAAGCCACAAGTTGTATTCAGCTGTGCCACAAACCAAAGTAATACTACTAATTACAAGTTTCTATTGTTATCAGCAGCAACCTTAAGAACTCCCCTTATACACTGAACAGTTTTTAATTATTTACCCTACTGCAAACATCAGAATTCACAGTGTCTCTTCTTTGTTTACCATTGTGTCCCCAAGGGACCAAGGAAAGGAGAATACAAAATCAATTTCAATCCTTACAGCTCTCTAAGCAATCCCTTATGTCCATTTGGAAGAAGAAGAAGAAATGTGACACGCTAAATACTTCGGGGATCTGAATCAAGCTTCTATCTTGTGTGTGCTTAAGGATCAAAGAAGTCTGAGAGATGGAAAAAGCCTATTAGACTTTATCATCTGGCCACCACCTTTGTAAATGCAGCAAATGCTTCTCAAATAGAGACTGTAAATAGAAGGCAATGACACCTGAAACTTCATCATTAATTTCCCAGGAACTAATTGCAGGGGTTGGATAATTTTTACACTGACTTCAGTGGTACCCTGCAACAGTGAGTCATCATGATTTTCTTTGCAGGCCACAGTCTTCTGATGCTGTAGCCATGAGAGATCCTGCTTGCTGGTGATAATGCCCTTGCTTGCTGGGACCTATGTTCCAGCCAGGCTCCCTCCCTCCCACTGCAGCTTTTTCCCACGTGTCTCCATCCACACATGGGGAATATTTTGCAACAAGATGAACACTGTGGAGAACCAGAACATTTCAGAACTTCTGAAAGCTTTCTATCAGGATTCTGGTGAGAAAAAGAAAAAACTCTCTTGTCTGGAAAGGGCAGAATAATCCATTTGGACATTGTTCTCAACGCTAAATATTAGCAATGAGGGCCAGGAGGAAGTGCAGAGGGCACTGGTACTATGGCTGAAGAAAATAAGAATTTAGCTCCTTCTGACGCATCTGTTGCGCACACAGCTCTCTGATCAGCTTCATTCCCCCATATCCTCCTTCCAGCACTGTGCCTTGTGTAAAGCACTCAGCAGAAAACTACTAAGGTGCAGTTAAGCAACCGGTGTGGGCAGCTGCTCTCCTCTCGTCGGGGCAGTGAGTGTACCCCTTCCCCAGTGGTTTGCTGCCTCTCCTCAGAGCCAGCTCTGCCAGAGCAGCTCTAAGACACCTTGGGGGAGGGGGTCAATCCCCATCGCTAGGGAACTGCATTTAAGATGAGGGCCTGCGCCCTGCTCTCTGCCTGACCTACATTTCAGCTGCATGCTGGACCTCAGACCCCTTCAGTTCGGTCCCTGACTGACCGGAATGACATTGGTTTGATCTGCCTCGTCGCTGTGGATTTGCCTGCAGATCTGGATTCTTGGCTGTTGAACCTGCTTGCTGTCACTGGACTTGCTCTTCTTGTTCGGGTAGTGTGGGACAGTCCCCCTTTGGTGAGACCACTATGAGATTTCAGTGTGAGTTATCAAGCAAATAACTGCTCTGCTGAACATGCAATCTAAGCAGGATTTTGCAGATGCCTTCAGATATATATAATGTTTTCCATGACTAAGGAAAAAGATAACATTATGAATTATAGTAACTGAAATAACTGCTTTTATTCATGAAAGCACTCCAAAATAATTCAAAATTTTTCTCTTGTTTACCTAGCTACAAAATTGTAAGGTAGGTTGCCTGGAGGCAATCAAGGTCAGATAGTTGTCAGTAAAGAAGGCCAGAAACAGCATGTTCGTGTATAGATTAATACGAAACTGTTTTTATCTCCAACCTCTCTCAGTAGCACTGATCAATTAAAGTCAGCAGCACGAAAGTTTGGAAATGCAGCTGTAAGAAACTGATTCAAGAATTTTGGCTTCTGGATCTGTCCCTCTATCATCAGCAGAGAAAGATCCTCTGGGCTTAGACTCACTGCCAGAGGTTGCAGCTGGTAGAGAAAATACCAGTTTTACAGCAACTGCTAAAGCATGAAGTGGCTGGTAGCAGTAGCTGCCCAAGAGGGAAGTGCACATCCATGTAACAGACTAGAGAGGCAATGGTGTGCAGCATCCTCTGTTGCGGGAGAACCCAGGAGATCCCAAGGACAAACACCAGAATTTGACACAAGCCTAACTGAGACAACAACGATTCCTGTGAGAGATGCCTAAATAGTCAAGAAGGGATTATGGAATGCACAGAAGAAAGGCGTCAGGCTTTGCAGGAGTACATTGTACTTTAGCCCTCAGGTTGTGGCCATGTGATGAGACCCAAGACTCTGCTGAGATGGATATAATTTACTACCCAACCGGCACTGACATCTGCATGTACTGGAATGCCTTATGAAGGACTTCTATATATCTAGCCTGTCTGTAGTATCACTTTTCTGTTATGCCAATATCTGGGGGTCAGAAGTTTAGGTATGGTGGTTAGGACTCCCAAGGATAACATTAACTGTTGGGTTTTGTTCTGGTTTGTTTTCTACTTGATCTCTCTTACATGCACAGCCTTCATAGTTCCTGGGTAGTATGCTTGCATCTCTGTTCCGTAAACACAGCATATGCTAGGAGAAGAGGCTGGGAGCATAGATGTTATAGGTGTCTGCAGTAAGGACATGACTGCTGGGTGGAACTTCCACTGGATTATCTCCTAATCTACCACTGTAAAACAGCGTGAAGCGTTCAAATTGCAGAGATACTGACCTGAGTATCCTTTCTCTTAATGATTTTTTTTTTTTTTTTTAACAGCACTGACAGTCTCCCTTAATTTCTCCTATTCGACTTAGTAAAGTGTTGTCAGACCATTTGGATGTAAGTAAGTACTATGTCATTCACCTTGGACTAGAATGATCCTGCATTTTTAAGACTATGGAAACATGAAGTTATTTTACTGCTCAGGAAGGTTTTCTTTCTTACTCAGGGCAAGAAAATTAACACAAATTAAGGATTTTCTTCAGGTGAGTGAGAGCTGGCATCAACTCAGAAAGCTAAAAATGTTAATTTAATAACCTTATACAAGCCTATACCTTGAATAAATTCAGCAAGTTAGATATGCTTTAGGTATATAGTTTTGTCACAGGGCCTTTGCTCTAGCATAAGCCAAGCAAGCTTGGTGTGCTGACTGCTGAGCAAATTATTTTATGTAGGTTTTTTTCTTTGACATCAACCTGCTCAGCTAAGGGTGCTAACCTGTTCAGAGTTCGAGTTCTGCAAATAGGAGGTATCGATCCTTTGACCTCATTGAAGCATTTACATTGATATAGGCCCTGGAAAGTGAAAATGAGTTTGTCCTTACGAATGTGTTTGACTTAAAATCAGTCTGGTAAGCAAGGAGTGCCGAGTCAGTAAATTTGAGCACTTTAGGTTTGGCATCAACTGCACTAGCTAGAAGTGACGAAAAAGTGATCTGATCAAGGTTTTGACTTTGGTTTTGATGCTCCTGTAATTCAGCATCTTTCTTTTTTGTCATCAATCTGTCTTCTAGATTCTTTTTTCTTTTCTGGTTCAAGTTAGAGACATGAGAAGCCTAACATAGCCATGGGAGAGAAAAACAAAGCTTCCCCTTTTGTGAACTAGAGATAAGTTAAAGGACTAAGAGAATTATAATTTAATAGTACCCTAATTCATTTTAGGTTTTGGTAAGATGCTGTTGCTTTTTATGTGCTGTACTTTCACTTGCACTTAAAAATGTCTTGAAAGTTATTTGTAAAGTATTGTTTTTGTTGGGAGTGTATCTGGATGAAAACCAGGTCAAATCTTCTGGACTGTGTAGGAAACACTGTGCAGTGCTTTTCCTTCTGTTTTGTTTTCTTTTTCTAGTGACTGAAACAGGAATTTCCTCTGGCTTGCAGATAAAATATAGATAAATGTTAGTATGCATTTTTGTTTGTAGCCTAGCAGTGAAGAAAGTTAGTAACTGGGATGTTAATGATCCTTGGGAATTTTAAACTGGAAAATGTACCTCAAAATTTTGATTTTTCTCATTAGAAAAATCCAGCTGTTTATTCTGAAGGCTGTTGTCAAATCTGTTTTCTCCCCATATATCACAGTCCCTTCTGCTGTTACTAACTTTAAGGAAATTTTATAAAAGGAATGAAGACTGAAAAGCTGCAGTACTAATGCTTGCTCCTTTGAGATAGTAAAGGCCCTTATCAAACATAGACAAGGCAGAAGCTTAGGGTTTCTCTGGTCTCCTGGTACAGTTCTTTCTTTTTTTTTCAGATCTCCACATGCAAATGCGTGGGGGGAACCTCATGCTAGTATTTAACTAAAATCACAGAAGAATTACATAAGCTGTGTAGAAGTTTTGTATAAGGTGAGACTGGCATCTCTTCACCCCATTAACTAGGAGGGAAATTACTAGAAAAGAAGGAAATCCACCAGAACAGCTTCACAACTTCTGAAAATAAAACTCTGTATCAAGAGTCAAGCAGATATGATGGCAGTCATTTCACATCAAAACATGGCCAAAGAAAGAGAGACCTGGAATAATATCCGAGAAGCTAATAATAATGCAATCCCCTTTCAGATGGTATTATCTGCAATGGAAATTTTGAAAACCTCTGAAGATTATGGAATGAGAAGAACAATAGCTACCTGCTGCTATTCAGGAGAAATGAAAAAGCCATAATAACGCACATTATACTGTCTGTGAATGGGACACATTTCCCGTTTGGTGAAATCACTTTAACCACTGATTCTTAATGCTGTGTGAAAGGAAGTTATTTGCTGCTTCTAAAGAAAGAGTAAAAACACGCCTTTTCTTCTAATATCATCAATGCTTATGTTGGTAGACAAAAATATCAACTTTTCTCTTCTGCCTTTCATCTTCCCCTGCCTGACCTAGCTCAAAAAAGCAACACCAGATTTTTTTTGGTTCACATGTCAGCTATTATTAGTTAAATTCCGGTGTCATTAGTTCTATAATCAAACTCCATGTTCAAAATCTTTGTGTGAAAATGAGTCAGATCTATTGCTGGTTTTCATTGCCAGTAGGGCTGCAAGTGCTTGAAGTAGCATGAAAGTCTGCCTCTGTCTTGCTTTATTTTCCTCAGACGCAGTATTCAAAGAGCATTGCCCCTACCATGTTATGACTACTTTTTACCCTATCTATATCCCTCTGAACAGAAAGGCATTTATCAAAGTCAAGATGTCCCCTTTGCTTGGTATTCAGCTAACACTTCATTTTCCTTAATGCTTTATGGTAAGAACGTCACTTTGAGCTTACTGAGATCAAGAGGAGTTGAGCCAGGACCTTCTACAGCCTGTGACAATGCAGTCGCTCGGTGTGACAGAGAGGCCGTGTCAATGATGTCATGAGGGCTTTGACGTGGCAGCAGGCAAGCAAGATAGAGCAGCTACAGAGCACTGCACCATTTTATCAGCATAGCCCACACAGGCCTGACAGATTTTTGATCTGAAATAAGTTCAGTAAAGTTGCAGCTCCAATAAATGATTGTTATCTTAGTAAGCCAGAGGCTCTGATCTACTGCCTTCAGAGTATGATCTCAGATGAGAGCAGGCTAAGGTTAGTGATCCAATAACTTGGAAAAGACCAAATCCTGACATTGACCCCTCCAAGTGACCAGCTAGACCAGTAACTTTACCAAAGCCCCTACCTTGATATCAGTCTAACAATTTAAAACTAGCAATATCTATAAAGCCCCTAATTTGAAATCGAGGTGCCTTTGAGTTTTGCCTCTTAAGTAGATCCAAAAAGCATGTTTTTTGTATTATCCTGTAAATGTGGTATGCCCCTTAGCTTCTGAGTCTGCTTGCCTGGGGCTTTCCAGAGTGTGTGCTTGTTATGTTAATGATAATTGCAACAAATTTGCTGCTGCTGCTAGAACCACTAAGTGACACTTGAGTTAAAATGTAAAAGTTTCTGGTGTCCTGAAGCACAAGGAACTGGCATCTATCATTCATGTGTCCTGTGGGTAATTTTGGGGGGACCTACTGTATTTATCAGGTGAGTACCACAGAGCGGTGTCAGAACAACACAAAAGGCCATGGCATCGATTCTTTTGGTACTGCAGGTTTTCATGTTTCCTTGGATCTACTGCAACATACATATCAGCTTGTGGTGGATTTGAGACATTTCACAGAAGTGAAAGACTGCCTTTCCGTGATTGACCACAGGAGTTAGTGCAAGTTGTCTCTCAGGTCACTTGGTATTGCAAGTCTGAAGAGGGTCAGATATGTGCCTTAGGAAGTTTTTCCAATGTTCTTCAGTAAGTAGGTTTATTGTTCTGAGAGCTACGCATTCTCCCAGGCAGTCAGAGATACTGGCTTTAGCAGCAAAGCTGGTATAAGTAGTTCCTATGTTCTTTCTCTGCCATTTTTTCTGTCCTCATGGTTCAATTTTTCCTCCCACCTATCTCCTCAGCTGCACAAAATCTGTTCTGTGGTGGGCTGAGCAGGAAACTGGATCACTGAACTTAGCTAATTAAAAGTACTCTTTTAAAGAAAAAAAAAAAAGACCGCAATGTGCCAAAATCTGTTGTGACAGATGGCATCTGTTTTCTCTGCCCTTGCTTTTGTGTGCCTTTAAGAAGTCTCAGTGAGGTGAAGCCTCCAGAAAGACAGGGAAATTTCTTCTTTCTGTAGGGATCTGTTGTAGCTGCTCAAAGAGGGGTGGCTTGGGAGACTGCAGAGCGCGGCCAGGTGCGGCTCCTTGAGACACCTTGAGACTGCAGTAGGGAGCAGAGAGATGTTGAAGCAGGCTATGCAGAGTAGCTCTGCTCAGAAAGTCATCAACTAATTAAAGTCTAAAAGCCAAGCAAGGGGAAAAATTCTATTTCTAGTGCACTTAACCTACTTGGTTTGAGTTTCCTAAGTTTAAAAATAAGGTATTGTTGTCATCTTAGTTCTAAAAATTCTGGGGCATTCTCACTTTTTTTTTTTAGAGAGATGGCAATGAGAAGAGAGACTAAGCAGGCACAGTCCACATCAAAGCCATAGCCAGCTCTGTTATAGTGAAACTACAGCCTTATTAAGTAGCCTGTAAATGATATTCATAGCCAAAATCCATCAGACTTTTCCTGATGTGTTGTGCTCATCAAGCCTTTCCTGACAACTTTACACCTATTGCATGGACGTGTTCCTCTATCCTAAAAGCTACACTTGTTTGTTGGAATTCCTCTTGTTCCTCCTGCTTGCCATTTGTTCAGACACTAGCATTTATATTTTAGGTATCTATTTTGTCTGATGTGAAGATGCTTGCCTAAGAATGGGCTTCAAAGAATGGTTGGCACCAATAAAAGATATGATTTCAAGCCAGGAATATCCCGAAACAATATTTCTAAGAAAGACAGATCTAAGAAAAACAGAGTTTCTGCATGGTATTGATGACTGAATTATTTTTAGCAAAGCCACAGCATGGCCAGCTAGGTTATAAACGCACTTCAGAAATGGGTACATTAGAAGATGAAGATGTTTGCCTGGAATTTTTGTAGAGCTTCCAGAGTAAGGCTGAATTGCTACTGGAAATCAGCTAAAGGAACTCAAGTGTAAGTAGCTATTGCATATAGGTCTGAAGGCAGCTTAAAATTATACCCATTGAGCAGTATAAAGCTAACTTCAGTCGGCAGCTGATGCTGGTAATAATGAGTCGTTTCCTTAAGGAGCATTATTGCTGAAGAAACTTCTACTAGAATTTTAGATATTCTGTTGTATTTGGTTTAGGTATCTTTAGCCTAATACATGTCTTAAATGTATAGGCTCATCTTGAAGTGGATTCAAAATTAAATGGGAAGTCAAAAGAAAAACATGTTCTTGTTGCTGAAGAGAAGTATTGAAATAAACTGGATTTTTTTTAGAGATTAGAAGACTGATATTTCATGGCTACCTATATTATGGGAATCTAGTAGAGATGACAAAACCATGAATAACAAAATCAGGCAATCATTTGCCAGGACAGAACAGAATCTGCTAGTAAAGTAAGGATGACATAAAAATACATTTTTTTTCTTTTGTATTTTGCAGATGATCTGTGCTATTATTTTTTTTTTCCCTCTTCCCCACCCATTTTTTTGCAAGGAGAGGGGGAAAGGATGATATTCCACTATCCAGAGGTGCTGCTATTTATAGACCAAACTGACCAGTGAAAAGAGTCTGCAGATTGGCTAAAAATTCTTCTTAATTCACTTCTGTGAATTCCACTTCCAGAGGAATCTGTTTTCCACTTGCCCAGTCAACTACCAGTCAGCTATTTTTAATTCATGGGCTGACTTCTCCCAAGCATTGCTGACACTAAGCTGGTTTCATGCAGTAAAAGAGAGGTGTCTGATGGTACTCAGGGTGCATCATTTTCACTAGGGTTAGCTAGCTTGGAAAGCTACAATATCCCAGCTACCTTTTGGTACTCTTACCTCCTTTGCATAGGGATTTTGTTTAATAAGATCTTTGGGACATGTACTCTTTTTACTCTATATTTCTTCATAATACAGCGTGACAGGACTTACCAGAAGTTCCAGGCAGCACCCTGATAGAAATAATTAATAATATTACTTTGCACTACGCAGTTTCTGCTCGCAGATTTCAAGCTGCTTTTAAAAAAAGAAAAAAGTATAACTGTTAATATCCCCATGTTACTGAAAGAAAAGTGAAGGAAAAGAGGTTTATTATGCACTCATACAGTGTGTCAAGGGGAAGCAAGGGGAAGAATCCACATCACCTCACTCTCTCCTGATCACCCTTGGTGGTTGCAATGCTGGTGGCTTGTAGCATTTGAAGAACCCTTCCTCTCCTTCTCTGATGCTGTGGTTAGGGCTCAGTGTATATCCAAATGTTAGATGGGGAGCGGGCAGGCTTGGAGACTCCTGCTTGCACCTTGCTATTTCCATTTCTTCTCATAATAACTCACAAAAGATTCAAGCTACGACATATATGAGGTAGAATATGTGGCTATCGACTACTGTAACACCCTGACTGAGAAATTGATAGGATGTCACTTGCTAGGATGTAATTTCCGATAATCATATATCTTCTGTTTACCTCCTTCTTAGTGATTTACTGTGTAACAAGTCCTCACCATATATCTGTAGAGAGTTTCTCTGCTCACCTTGGTTTCTGCCTTTCAAGATACTGCACTGCATGATGATAAGCTTCAGAGAGAAATGACTACTGTCGACAAACCCAGTCATCCATGTTGTACATTGCATTACCTAAATCCCAGGGGAGTGTCTATCTGCAGGTGAATGCTGATGGCAGAATCCATTTAGAGAAATGGCTGGTGTTGCTCTGTTTATTTGCATACAGAAATATCTGTAAAGCATCCTATTATTCTATTCCCATATTCTTTTCCAGACAATCATTCTCTGAGGATAGAACTGTAAAAATTAGTGTTAAAAAGCTATGAAGTACCTTAAGAATTTTGTTTTTCTTAAAAAAAAAAAAGTGTCATTTCTACTATGTAAATAGTAATAAATGAGAAGGTGAGAGAGACTAGAACTGAAACCAGGAAAAGAAAGATAATTTAATTTTACAGAGCATTTCAATATTTTGCTTTTGGTGTTCTTTCTTCATTTGTTATAAAACCATTTCTTTTTAATTCTCTGTGAAAGAAAATAGAAGTGTGGACTCTGGGAGCTCTCTGTCACTAGCTCAGAAGCAGCCCACCTGATGTTTTTCCCCAGAGCCATAAAATACTGAAGCCTCAGGAACAGTTGATCTGTCTTCTCAGGAGCTGTTTGGCTAAATTCTCAGGGAACTAGTTGCTGTCCAGTGAACTCCCTTAGCATCGTGGCAGAGTTGAAATATCTCTGCATCCTATTTAAAGTTTAGGAAAACAGTAAATTCTGGTAAAAATAAAAAGTTATAATTGTTCAAACTTGCTGCCAAGATAAATGACCTTGTATATTTAGTTAAGGCTTAAAAATGAGGTAGTCATCATACAGACGAAACTGGGAGGAGGCAAATTCTGAGGTACGTTAATGCTCCTTTACACTAGTCTGTATAAATAGGTATTAATGGGGTTACAAACTGCTTCTAGAGAAACATCCTTAGAGTGTATGACTGCTCTGGCTGACTAAATATCTTGTTTAGGACCTCTAGACCAGCTCAAAATGTAAGGCATGTGTCAGGGTGAGAGTAGGTAACAGGAGGAAGGGAATGAGTTGGGTCTAGGGAATGTAGTTATTTCTACTTTCTAGAGCCTGAGTTCCAGCAGGAAAATACAGAAATATCACAACGTTGCTTTTGTCTCTCACTGCTTGGACCAGGGGGAAAGACTTGAGGGATATGGACTTCATTTCCAGCAAACATGTAGTTATTGTTTTTTACAGAGATGAGGGAAGAAGCCTTCAAGTCCTTTACGGTATTCAGGAAGAATACCCAGCTGATACCAAGCCTGCCTACCTATACACCTCATTGAAAGTCTAATTTCAAACATCTGCAGAGGCAGGAAGATTACAATTTCAGTAAAAGCTGTAGGCTTTTTTCTTTACTTTAGCTCATCTATTTTAGATATTTCTCAGTGGCATGAGATTCAATTAATTAATGTCATGCAATGAGGTAAATTAAACCATTTGCCAGGCTGGGTTCTGAGCTTTACTTCCATAGTTTCTTGTTCTTGAGGGCTTTAAGGGACACTTCGAGCATTCTGCACAGGTGTTGCTTATGTCCATTATTTGCAACAGGTGCTTGAAATATAAACTTCCTTTCCCAGTAGTCTATGTTCTTTCTAGTGGATCCTCTTATTCCCCGGTATTAAGCAGGCAGATACCTTGTATTTCTAATAGAACTTACCATTTTAGTTTAAAAGCCTTGGGGTTTTTGTTTCCATTGATGTTGTCACTGTAGCTCTGGGGAGAATGTTTTCTACATGACCCATGTGCCCCAGAAAAGTATGCTCAACAATAACGATATTTAACTTTTCTGTGTAAATATGGCTCTTTATTGTTGTCAGCTTTAGTTAATGAAATATTAGCTTTGAACAAAAGTTTGGACTACAGAGTAATTTACTCTGCATACTAAACATTTTGAGGTAAGTCAAAGTAGGCATGAAACAGAATATGGATATAAGCTTCAACCCTTTTCCTGGATATCTTGTTACTGAACGCAGTAAGATTGTGTGAATGCAAGGTATTTTGCAAGGCACTGAAGGAATGTAGTCAGTTCGCGATGAAGTAGGACTGCTCATCACTGCTGGCAGGCATAGATATTCCAGTCTGGACAGGTTTTGGCTCCTTTGAAGGTCACTTGGTTCTCTGTTGGCAGGGAAAAATAAATACTTTTGGAACCATGTTTGTGAGGGAGCAGAGCTGCAGAAGCTGCAATTTCCGGGCTGAGTCCTGCAAGCACCAGGACAGTGCTTTGAGCCTAAGAATTAAGACTTTACAGCCTCCTACTTCCTTTATACTCCTACTGGAGGATTGCTGAGATGCACAGGTGGTGAAATGGCCGCAAATACCAGCAAAGGCTTGCAATATACAATTGCATTTGAGGTTAAAAAAAGATAAAAATATTAGTAACTACGAATATCTGTTTGTGGCCTGATATTCACATTATGGGACTTACTGCTTTGTGATTCTGGCAGTGTCCTTGACTTCCACAAGTTTTTGTGCCATTCTTAGCCAAGAGCAGCTAACTAGTGGCATTACCTGTTAGCAGCATCTACTATTAGTACCCAATATTGCATGTGTTAACCATGTAACAGAATCACACGTGGTAAGGAACAGATGAGCTGAGCTGCAAGGTTTGCTGGGGATTGAATTAATGTTTATATAGTTTTATTTTCATTATTCAACCAGCTGTGTGGCCACATCCACTTAGTGAATAAGTGAGACAATTTTTAACCTTTGGTCACTGTGCTAGTTTTGGCTGGGATAGAGTTAATGTTCTTCACAGTAGCTAGGATGGGGCTATGTTTTGGATTTGTGCTGAAAACAGTGTTGATAACACAGCGATGTTTTTGTTATTGCTAAGCAGTGCTTACACAGAGCCAAGGCTTTTTCCGCTCCTCACCCCACCCCACCAACGAGGAGGCTGGGGGGACACAAAAGGTTTGGGAGGGGACACAGCTGGGACAGCTGACCCCAACTGACCCAAGGGATACTCTATACCATATGACGTCATGCTCAGCAATAACAAGCTGGGGGAAGAAGAAGGAAGGGGGAGACATTCAGAGTGATGGCATTTGTCTTCCCAAGTAACCATTATGTGTGATGGAGCCCTGCTGTCCTGGAGATGGCTGAACACCTGCCTGCCAATGGGAAGCAGTGAATTAATTCCTTGTTTTGCTTTGCTTTGCTTGTGTGTGTGGCTTTTTCTTTACCTATTAAACTGTCTTTATCTCAGCCTACAAGTTTTCTCCCTTTTACCCTTCTGATTCTCTCCCCCATCCCACAGCAGGGGAAGTGAGAGAGTGGCTGTGTGGGACTTAGTTGCTGTCTGGGGTTAAACCATGACAGTCACCAAATATGCATTTTAGCCCAGCTTTTACCACTCTAACCAGGTTAGTGGTTGCTTGCTCTTCTCACTGTGCTTATAGTTAATACCAGACTAAAATATGATATGAGTCAAGGTCAAGCAGAATTTGCATTTAGTTTCCCTTTTTTGTATTCTGAAAGTTAGTCAAAGTTTCAGAGTGAGAATATACAATTCTGTTCCTCACTCAGCATCCAGGCGTGTAATGATTTTGTCCTGTTGCAGAAGTGTGGAGAATCATTTTTATAGGGGTTGCAAGTATACTTGTGAGATACTTCTGTTTTCTGAGTAAGAGATGTATATACAGGGATTATACTGCAATCTGCAGGAGATATGACACTTCGCCAGCCAAACCTAAGTAATAAACCCAGGAGGATCTGTTGATCCAGGAAATGGCCTGGTCTGCAGGAGGTTAATTCCCAGCCAGGAGTAAAAGTGTTTGGTAAGGTGCTCCTAGCTGGGACCTAGTTAGATGCTGCCGAGTCTGCCAGGGTGTCCAGGTGGCAAATATGACGCATGTCATGTTACTATCGCACTTCAGCAGTCCTATAGCACGTTCCTGCACCTAGAAGGGATCTTTTACATCTGGTTAAGCTGTGGGAAGGCTGAAGGCATTTTCATTTAGCTGTGCCTTTCAGTCTCAAGTATCAGATGTGGGCCCTGTTACACTTGTTGCTGCCACCTCCTCTTTTATTGCTTCCTCTGCAGGTTTATGATGGCTAAGAAAGAGCTGCTCTGTGGGAGAAGGAGACATTGTTACAGAGGGGTTGTATATGTGGACACGCAAGTTTACTGAGCAACAGTCATGAAATGAGCAATATCTGATATATCTAGCTGCGCCTATATTGTTGGATCCTGAGCCACAAGCGAGCTCAAACTTGACTTACATTCTGTGTCCACACTGCCCATTCTAAGACACTGGTGATCACTCCTCCCATAAGTTCATTGCTGCTTGTGATGTTAAGGCATCCTGGAAGGAACCTGGGCTGAAGGTCTCTGCTGAACACTGGGAAGTGTGAAACTTCTGTGTGGCAGTGAGAGGGATCACAACACACCTGGCCATGTGCACTGTAAGGTGGGACGTGATGACTGGTAGGGAGTGCTTGGGATAGCACTGCCCCAGCTTTCTCTCTTGCTGTCCATGAAAGCTCAGCTGAAGCCAGAAACTGAGTCTTGCCTGTGTCTGAGCAGCCCGGGTGGCAAGGTAGTTTGGACATAAATTCAAAATGCAGTTTAGGAGAATCTTATGAATTTTATTGCTTTTAAAGAGGAGAGTTACAAAGTCACAGCTAAATAGAAGCTATCTAAAACAAACAAAAAAAAGAAATTATTTGTAGGACACATGAACTGTACTCCGTGATTTGAGTTTATAAGCTAAATGGGACGGACAAAGTGAAAACTCCAGTTAAGCTGAATTCAGTTTGCAGATACTGCTTACTTAGTCACAGCTTGGAGTTTCAGTGGACACTAATGCTGCTAAGGATATCTGGAAATAAGGCTTAAAAGCCTAACTGCATATTTAGAAGCCTGGCCTAACTTTGAAAACACAACTCTCTGCAGCAGGTTGTTTTATACATACCAATAACATCTGTGCATGTTTCCAGTAACGGGTTTGAAACAGCTTTCTTCATTACCTGAACAGCTCTGAGGATAGTCAAATGGTATTCATCAGATAAATTATTCAAGATATTCCTTGTCAAATTTCTAGTACATTCTTCAAGCAATTTTTTAATTATTGATTTGCCAGCTCTAGCTATTTTGGTGGTCCAGCTTTTCTTAAGAATTGAGAGAGATAAGCTTTGTACAAACATCAGTGGCCATCATAACCATTCAGTTTATAGCCAGTCAGCTCCTGTGAAAACTGCAGATTAAAGACAATCTGTTCTTGCATAGCTGGAACAGCAGGAATTGACTTAATAGGTGGTTGAACAGCTCTGAGCAATACTAAACTGTAATGAATTTGTTTTGCTGAAAAAAGGTGAAGGCTCAGGGCTACATCTACACAGGATATCTGTGGAGCAGAAACTTATGGGAATACCGTGAACAACCCAGAGACAGAGTGGGATTTCTGCGTGTGTGTGTGTGTGTGTGTTTCCTTCTTTGGTACTCTCTCTTTATCGCACAAAAGCAGTTATTATTTGAGCTGGTTTGGGAATACACTGGTGCCAATGCATTTTTCTTAAGTAATATCCATGGTTTGGCTTTTGTAAAGTCCAGTTGCTTTTCTTATTAAACCCTTTTGAATCTGATATGCTTTACAGCTGTCTTCCTTTTTCTTGCCTTGCACATCCACTGATTTTAAATTGGGGGCTTTCCCTGGTTATGGGATTAAATTTTACAGGATTTTTGCAAGATGATTTGCCCAACTAGCCATATAAGAGGACATAGCACTGTAGTTTTAAAATGAGATATATTTGAACTTTGTGTGCACATTATGTTCAACTTAATATTTTATTTGCAATGATATTAACTATAAAAAATAGTTAAAACATAATTTTATTTAATTTTCATTCCCACCCCCCATTTCTGTGGTCATTATTATTTGTTTAGGCAAGGTTATTTCCAGCCCTACAAAACTGAGTTGAAAAAACAAAAGACTTTCCCCTTTGAAAACAGAGAGAACAGACTACCCCTGCTGCAAAGGCTGGGGCAACAGCAGAGGAAACCTAGGCCCTTGCCCCCATGGCTTAGAGCCACCATGGCCTCACCAGTGCGAGAGGCTGGGGGCAACAGCTCTGCTCCCACCATGTGCAGACAGAGCAGTAGGAAAAGAGGCTCCCACAAACCAGTGGTGTCCCCTACATTTTAGATGAAAAGGAACAAATGCTCCCCTGAAAGGGGCCCCTTGGTTCAAAAGGCCATTTGGACATATTTTCAAGAACTTCTTCCCAGTTAAAATTAAAATGAACAGGATAAGGTTTTGTCTTACTATATGATTCTTAGCAGCCTTATAACAAACCTCTTAGAAACTATCCATGAAAAAGTCCTACACAATCTATTAGTTAATTAAACTTTGCTCTAAATCCTAACTTAACAGAGAAATAAGTTGCTAGATTTTTTCTAATTAAACATAATTTTCACATTTTACTTATGCAAACCACATAATGGTATGTAAGCAGCTGAGACTGTCTTTCCTTAACTCAAAATATTGAAATTTCAGGTATAGTAATGCTTTAACTTAGTAAGACTAAATCCCAATCCAGCCATAGATTTATGCTAATAATTAAGAAATTCCAGGCATTTAACATTATTAGGCATCCAATACAGCAAAAGCGTTAATATTTTAAGAATGTTTAGAAGACAAGTGACTATGATATTCTTCCATAAATATTTTAACACTATATCATATATTTTCATAACATTAAAAGGTCTCTCAGAAAATAAATTAATTTGTGGTTTTTTATATTGTGCATGTGTATGATGCTAGTTCTACCCACCCAATTCAACTTGTATAACACTTGCATTATTTCATAGCTGTGGTCATAAGAAAGTCTAACAAGCAATTTTTTCTGTTGGGTTTTGTTCCAATTAATTATTTTGTACTTCATTGCAGAGAAAAAGAAAGATGCCTCCAAAAAGCATTCATTACTCATAGATTATGGGGTGGTAATGCAAAAATTCTTCATAATTAGGTAGCATTCAGTGCTAATCAAAAAGAGATTGTGTGGAAGGAGAGTTTTAAATTCTCTATATCCAGTGGACTTCATTCCTTTCTGACTTTGGTGTAAATGGTAAGTTGTTGGCTTTTTTCGACTGGATTAAACAGAATCATAGGTGCAAATGAACAGAGATAAATCAGCTGTCTGTAGAACTGGTATTTCAAAGAAGAGAAGAAACCCTTAGCAGATTAGCAGAAGACTTCAGAGCTCTCCATTAGGCAGCTTCTGCTAATCATCACCATTTTTAAAATTCTGAGCAGAAGTTCAACAGAAACTAAATATTAAATTTAGTTGTTTAGCAGCAGAGGGGCTGCTCTATTTTTGCACTGGTGATCTCAGGCTGGGAAAGGAAATGGAGGAAGAACAGAAAAGCATCGAGAAACTTTGGTCCACAATGAATGCCTGAAAGTTTTTTCCCTTAAAACTGTGGCCTCAGCGCATATATGCATTTACCACCTTTTAGCAGAGTAATCCCACTCAGCTCTCACCAGAGCTCACAGTAACAAATCCAGAGCCCGTGACTTGAACTCTGCTGTCTGTGGGTAGTGCCTGCAGGGAACCGAGCATGAGGACAGTGTGTTCTCTGCCACCTGTGTTGCTAAGCAGATGGGTTGCTTTATTTCCTACCAGTTGGCACAAAGAATACTTGCAGCTCAGGGTAAGGCAGCATCACTTTCAAGCTCAGCAATGCCTAAAATAATCCTCAGTTCCAGAGGAGGAAAGTAGGATCCACAATCAATAACACCTGAGATAGGTGTTAACCAACCCTAATCTTGTTAAAATGAACACTGAGATAAACCAAAATATGCTAGGTGGAAGTACTGTACCTGGAGATACAGTGAGCTATAGTAATTCAGGTAGCTGGTGAACCATGGTGCTTTTCAGTTGGTTTCCACACACGGTAGCTAATTACTTCATTTCCAAACTTTGGTTAGAAAGCCACTGAGGGAATCAATAGGGAGTCCAGTCTCCAGATAAAGTGTGTGTTCACCTTTAAAATGTATTTTAAGTGTAGCCACTGCAAAGTGCTTCAGTGCACAGTAACATTTTCACTGGGTGTCAAAAGCAAGTGACTGAAAAGCAGGATAGGCATTGTGAAGGACAAAGGTAACATTATATTACTTACATTTTTTGGCATGTTGCCATTATTTAATTTGTAGCTTTAAGAGGAGTAGAAATGTCTCTTTTGCGTATTTAAATGCAGAACACGTTAAAATGCAGGCTAAATAGAGACCTACTCTATGCTCGTTAAATATAGCTGGGTTTTTGAAATATTTATTGTGAAATGTGAAAGAACGTTATTAAAAGTACACATTTGTATGCTATGGGTAATTCACAGTAATTATGCTCTTAATGATCAGTTGAAATCTACCTGGCACACAGAAGAAATTTCATACACATTTAAACTAAAAGTGTATTTAAAAAGCATTTTGAAAATGACCCAATTTGACATATAGCTATATTTGTAAATAAATATTAAGGATTGCCTAAATTATCTAGGCTTAAGGAGATACTACCTGTTCGATAAATGCTTGATTTAAAGAAAAAAAAAAAAAAAAGAGAAAAAAAGCTATAGGGTCATCCTAGGAAAACACAGTGCTGCTGACTATGAAAGCAGCTGGGAGAGCTTCATGATACAGCCCAATTTTTTTGTATTTGAGAAAAGGACTCAGCAGTATAAAGAAACAGTTGCAGAACAACCATTGCTCAGGAAACTTCATAAGAACTTAATTCACACTGCTCCACGAAAATGCTGGCTCCTATTATACCTGGACTACTGTACTTGATGGTGGAGAGAAGCAGTTTTGTTCCCCTGTTAGTTCTTTCTGACCCACGATGCCAGCATCCAAGCAAATTGCTTAATTAGGGTAACCTCAGGCCTTTGGAGACTTCATCCTCTAATAGCTTGGGATTTGCCAGGTCACTGAGATCTCCCATTCACGTGTCTGGTCCGAGAGAGCCACTTGCTCTAGGAGCCATGAACAGTGTGATACAGGAATTGACTTGGTGACTGCCTTAGCCCTTACCCAGAAAGATGGATAGAGTGGTTATTTTGACTCTGATGGTTTTACTCATGGGATAACAGTTAACTACTCAAAATCTACTGAACCTGAATTTGAGGTGTCAGAATATGTTTCCTAGTGAGTGAAATTTTAAGTAGTTGGTATTTTCTTGTATATTTTAGTACCTTCTAAGCCAGGATAGTTCTGTAATAATATGTAGAAATGTTCAATTCTAAGAGATCTAAACCCAAAACTGATTTACTGAACTATCCATTTTCCCAGCTCTGATTAAGGGAACACATCCAATTACATAAGTATATTATTAATGCTCATCTGTAGTGTAGTAGAATTAAAATTGCAATGCCTCCCAATCACAGTCTAAACCGTGCAGTAATCAAGCACGAATTTAGCAAGTTCATTTTTCCATTATGCTGTTTTCAACACAAAGTTACCATATTAGCATATGGTACCATAACATTGCAGTTCAAACCAAATGCGTGTTGGGCATAGGAAGCACAAAAGACAGCTTGCATTAAGTACAAATGGAGACCACCTTTGAGATGTTGTGGTCCATGCTTGGGCTGCACTTATCTTTAAACAATTTTAAAATAGAAGATAACAGGATGTGATTGAAAATCCCTAAACAGTAACATTTACTGAAATGAAAAGCAGAAAAAGCGTATTTAAAAATCTCACTATTTGAAACTTTTAATGTTTCTAATGCTGTCTCCCACTTGACTCTTGCCCCAACAGACCATATCAAGACAGGACTAACATAATACCACTGTACTGAGTTCAAAACTACAGTAAAGTGTCCAGGAGTCTAATTCTGCCCAATTCAAGTTATTCTTTTAAGTATGTGCTGCTGTACTTAAATATCAAATTAGAGAGGAGGGGAAAAAGTGAATTTTGTTTTTTTCTCTGGGTTTTTGTGTGGCAAAGAAAAAGTCTTCAGAAAATGATGCACTGTAAATAGCAAAAATGCATAAAAGCTTTATCTCTGAAAAAAAATGAAGTGTCCTTTGCAGTGTGCCAAGGTTTAAAAGTAATTACTTATCATTATATAACTTCCTTTTTTTCCCTTTTGTTCCTAATTTGATCCACCTTCTTTTTTTTTTTTACTTCACTCATTTAGATAAAAATAGGCAAAACTGTGAAAATAATCCATCCTCTGTCTGTCATTCATGTTTTTATGATATGCATTGCATTGGTAATTTTACCTACTGTGAAATTTTTGTTTTTAGCTAAGATTAACTAAGCTTCAAAGTACTTTCAAGGCTAATAATACAGACTATCCTTACATAAGCAATCTGCTCATTTGTGTGGAATTTTTTCTTTACAGTTTTGTGATAATATAGGACTGTTTTATCTCTAACTCACTAGTTTGCACTTGCATTATGCCATCTCTTGAGAATCTTTTCCATAGCAGCAGCCATGCACAAAGGAGAGGTATAATCACAATTCAGAAGACATACCTGTATATGAGGCAAGAAGTATTACCCTGTAATAGAATTTTTGGTTAAAATCCAGTATAAATCTAAGCTTGCAATGTTTTTTTTTTGGTTTTGGGGTTTTTTTAAGAAAAAAATTTAAAGAATTATGTTTTGTAGTTAATGGACTAAATTTCACTCTACTGAAAAAAAAAAAAAATCGCTGTTTTTACTTCTACGTTGTGCTAGTAGACCATGGCTGTTCCCTTGGAGTTTACTCTCTATGTCACTTGCTAATGTTGCCTTAAAACAACCCAAATACAGGCAGGTGCTAAACCATCAAATAATAAGTGAAGACATGCCAAATTGCGTAACTAATGGCACTGTAAATTGAAAATAATGAGTTAGGGAATGTAAGTTTATATTTTAGACCTTTGCAAAAGCAGACTTTGACTTAATAAACACTAATGAGTACTTATGGCCTCATATATCGTTGAGTATTTTTACAACCATGAATATGCATCGTGAACTACATAGATGATCTTGTGGGTGTTTTATTGCAAAATGTCAGCTGGATGTAAAAAATTCTGTATCTATCTAAAATTAAATAATTAATTTTTCAGTTTTTCCTTATACTTAAACCCCCAGTAATGTTCCAAATTTTCATTAGAAGAAGGTGAAACAGTTCAGGCAAAACAAAAACTGTCCAGAGTTTTTCGTACCATTTTCTGAAATTAACTTTTTAAGGTCTTAAAGTTACTGTTTGTGTTTGTTGGTTTTTTTTTTTTTTTTTTTTCCCCAGAGTGTTACCGATTTGTTAGTGATTTGTTATTAGTTAGAATTAATCATATTCAATTTTAATAGGAATATAGAATTATAA
>JAOBAS010000029.1:19250474-19263684 GCA_025311575.1 Elanoides forficatus
AATAAAGAAGTGTCTGCTTATCTACACTAAATTGGTGTTGATAAGTTCTTCATTCCGAGTTTTTCGGCAACAAGAGGAAGCAGGCGGGAGTGTCCTGCTCCTGAGATGCAATGGCATTTTTTCCCCACTCTGACTGTGAGCCTGAACCACCTTTTTCTGTAGTAGCAGGATCTCCTCCCACTCCTGGGTCACTGGAGCAGCTGCTGTCTGCACCCTCTGGTACCTCTGAAAGTATCATGCCTTATCTGACCTTTCTCTTACTAATCCGTATATGTCAGATGACTGTAGTAGTCATGCTGTGCTTGGAGATGTTACCCTGTTTAGGACAAGACAGTCTTCACAGACTGTATCTGGAGCATTTCCATGCAGCACATTTGGTGACACAGTCAGTCCTGTAGCTCCCTGGACCATGGCATGATGGCTACTTGGTTGTACCAAGTGATGACAAAGTTTGCCATGCCATGTGCACTTCGAATTTTCGTAAAAGTGATTTTTGCTTAGCTCTTTCACCTTGGTATCATTCTGTTCCCCCTGTGCAAGCAGACTACAAGGGACAGTCAGCAAAGGAGGAGACAACAGTGGGTAAAACTCTGAACGGTGTGCTTTACTCTCCTGTGTTCTTGGTGAGTGTATTAAGGACTGGAGATGTTCACTGAATTATGAACTAGGAGACCAAGCTTCTGCTGGAAAGGCATGAGCCCAAAGTAGCAAAAGTGTGACCTTTTTATTCTACACTAGCTGCTGCTAGGAATTAAATTGTAGAGGAAAAGAATAGGGGAAGCAGTATAAATGAGTGCTCCCCATTTGCTCTTTCAGTAACCATGAATTCTCTTAGGAGCATTTATCCTGTTATCAAGTGGAATTTATCTAGCTAACTGCAGCTGGAAATAAGCAGCTGTATGAGTGACAGTGAAAAGTAGGACATGATGGTTGTCATCGGTTCTTACTGTGAGGATGGGACAGCAGATTTAGCCAGCCATCAGTATCAGTATATCTCAGAGTGGTCAAATAATTATGAAGGTCTTATGTTAACATAAAAGTTATTTTATCAAAACACATCTATGAAAATCGGAATAGTGAGGTAAAAGATAACTAGCTGTTTTTTTGTTTTGGTTTGGGTTTGTTTTCTTTAAGGGAAATTTTGACAAACAGGAAAAGTTCAGAAAACAAGAGTTTAGGGCTTTTTTACACCTTCCAAGAAGAGGCCAAAACTTTTCATTGGATTTGGTATTTCTTCAAAAGTATTTGTTTACTTGAAACTACTTTTACCCTACTGAGACAATTTATAGACAGAAGTTTTTAGTAAGTTTCTATGAACTCAGTGTAACACTGAGAAACTTATTGTGACTCAGCTTCTCAGTAAGTCTGAAAAACAGCCCTCTGACTTCGAATAACAGGATCCAGTATCATTTACATCAATGAAAATAGGCTGATTTATGTCATTCAAAAAACCTGTGATCCTGAAATAGAGATCAAATAGGTATATGATATATAACTGATAAATGGAGCTATGTAAAATCCTTAGTATAAGGTTGTGACTGTGGATTGTTTTAGCTTTCTTAGTAGATAAACTGATTTTTTTAAAAGAGGCTTTTAGCACTTCTAAGTGATTTCTGAAAGAACAAATGATGAATGTAGTTAACACCTGGGTTTTGACCCACTATGTCAGAGACTACCAAGAAAGGCTTATGTCTAGATTCAGCCATGATTAATGACTAAGAAAAATGATAAAGGGGGTAGTAGGACCAGACACAACAAAGACTGCAGTTAAGGTATTATCTCAAACTCAAATGCCTGATTACCTGAATAAGAATTTATAAATTCAGGCAAGGTAGCCTATCAATTACTTTTTAATTTATTTTCATGCAGGATTTTGCATGTGTTCTCACAGTTTCCT
Source organism: Elanoides forficatus (assembly GCA_025311575.1). Classification (NCBI taxonomy): domain Eukaryota; kingdom Metazoa; phylum Chordata; class Aves; order Accipitriformes; family Accipitridae; genus Elanoides; species Elanoides forficatus. The sequence goes on from JAOBAS010000029.1 coordinate 19,252,372, forward strand.
AGCATTATCTGGACATGTTGTGGTAAGTTTTCAAACTCTGTTTAACAATGCACTTATGCTTTTTTATTAATCATTCCAGAAGACAAGAACACCAACCCCTAAGTGTTGGAAGTAGCAGGGGAATCAGCATTTCTTAAATTCTTTGCTCCTACCTTTGTGTTTTTCATTGTATGATAACTATTTGTCTGGTATACATAAAGAAAATTGTATAAAAGTTGAATTTGTAGATGCTTATAAATGTTCCTTTGAATTCTGACATATGCGTGTACACATTGGCTTTGTTATGGCATCAGACTGAAAAACTAGCACTGCAGGAACATACATATTTATGCACAAGAGTGCGTAATGAGTAGTTTTGCTGCTGTAAGTCCCTTTGTCCCATGGGATTACACTAATACAGATGTAATATGTCTTCCTCCTTGAATATGAATCTGTCACCAGAACAGATTGATTATGTGATTTCATGAAGAATTCATGACAGAATAGGTGGATAAACACATACATGTTCCAATCACAAGTAAGGAACCTGTTTTTCAGTGACATAAATCATAGGTTCTCCTATGATGTAGTGTCCACATAGGATCCACATGTTGTTTTAAGCTTGATAAAGCCTGACCAGTGAGGAAGTTAGGTTGTTGAGAGTATTTAAATACCCTGTAGATGTTAATGACTGTGCTGAATGCAAACTTGTGGAAGTTCACATTATTTGTCATTCGCCCTTTTCTCACCGTTTCTTGCTCCCCCCCCTCTTCCCTGCCCCGTGCCCACCCCCCCACTCCCTCAAAAAAGTACTTGAAATACTTGCTGAGTTTAGAGAAATTTCAGTTCTGTCCAGTGTCCTTTCTTCTTCTCAATTTGCATCTGTTTTCTTTATGGCCTCAAGCTTGTTTTAGCAGTGTAATCTGTTTAACTGCCTATACTAATTTATGATGTCATTGACAAACTTGAAGAGATTTGATGAGAGATTAAAAGTCTTTCAAATAATTCAATTTTCACACACTTTATAAAAAATAAGATAACAATTAGGGAAGAAAGTAAGTTTTAAATATTCACTTTTGATTCTGTGGGTTGATTTTTTTTTTTTTTCCATCAAACATGGTGGTCTGCAAATTGCTGCTAAAATGCTGCATGGGAGGAGAGTGTATATGTGTAAAGGTCATCGAAAGCTTTAGGATAGTTCAGGTAAATAGTCAAACAGCTAGGAGACATAAGCCTGTGGGAATCAGGTAGCCTGAATTCAAGGGCTCAAAAAGCTGTTTTTTATTCACTTTGCATTGTTAAAGCCCAAGAATGGTCTTCTCATGCAGATCCTGTGTTGTTTCAGGGTTTCACCAGATCTATAACAATGTTAAGCACATTTTAATGTTCTGCTAAGTTAACTGTTCTGCTCCATGCAGCCCTCCTGCTGAGCAGTCCTTGTTCAGATGTGCTCCTAAAATTATTGCATATTTTTAACTGTGAGGAAAACTCCCAGGTCTCATGGGATCTCACTGAGGATTTTGTAACGTTATATTTCCTCACTTTATTTATGGGCTTCATTCCAGCAATAATTCTAATTTGGTTTTTAAAATAATTACTGAATTTCACTTTTTTCCCTTATTGTAAGTATCAGGGACTTGTATGAATATAAGTAGACAGTTTTGTTTGACATGGGTTTCTAAAAATGAGGATTAAAATGAATTTCATGTTTTTTTCATAGGGAAGGATATTTAGGGATAAATTTTGGGCAGCTCCAGGATAAAAACAAGTTAGCTAACAATCTTTTCACTTCTAGCTCCTTTTGCAAAGGCATTTGCAAGAATCTTACTGATAATCTCACTGTTATCTATATCTGGCCTGTTCTTTCATGGGTGATAATTACAGAAGCAATGGAAAAGAAATAGCAGAAACAGATGAACAAGCATCAACTTGGATGGCACTGCTGGCAAAGTAGCAAAGCAATTAGCGGTATATGAAGAGAGAAGTGCATCTACTTAATGAGGGCCAGAATTACACAAAACCAGGTAAGTGAAGATGGGCACAAAAGAAGCAGCTAATACCGAATTTACAGAGATTTACTCTGTATTTTGGCACTTGGTCCTTACTTTTTGCTGAGTACATCCTCCATAGCCCTTGGCAAGTCTAAGTGCAAATCTACCATATAATGAGTAAGTCTGTTTATATAGTGCCCACAGTGTGCTGGGGGCTATGTAGTTAGCCCAGCAAATATGGTATCTATTTGCAGGCATGTAAAGCAAAACACTAGCCATGTGAGACTTTAACTTTTTTTGGTTTATGTTCTTTAGGCAGTACACGTTTTTGTATGTATTTTCTGCCAAATCACTTTAAGGTTTCTGTTCCAGCAGCATGCATAACCAGGCACAGCCAACCATATAGGCATGTGCAGAATAAATTGTTGAAGAATATTAGCTCCTGGTTTGTGACCTACTTATACTTAAAATGAGACTTAGAGATTAATGTGTTTTTTCCACATATACCTACACTATGCAGAGCTACTCTTAAATCTAACTTTGCTAAATGTTATGCAAATTCAGTGCATTTTACTTTCACAGTCTGGAATAAAAGTGCTATGCTTTACTTTAAGCACACATTTTGCATAACAATATTAAGTTCCATATATTATCTTAAAATGCAAAATGTATAAATCTATGTGGCTGCAAGAGCATAAGCAGAACATATTACTCTGTTAAAAGGAAAGCACAGTCCCAGCAGTGTAGAGCATCTGTATATTAATCAAACCCACTGGTAGCTTTGTTTCAGGAAAAATAAGTTAACTTTAATTTTTTTTTTTGCTTTAATTTATGAAGTATGAGGAAATATTAAGCAATAATGCTTTTTAGAAGACAGCATTTAATACATGAAGATATTCACATTTTTATCATACTAGGCTAAAAGAAAAGCCATAAAATTTTCAAATTTATAATACTGCAGCAGAGATAAACTTCTAAAATGATCATTTAGCTGTTTCTCTGTCAGTCAAAAATAGCAGTTACAGTTCCATAATCAGATTCTAGTTCTCAATTTGTCCCTCTTAAAAAATGAAAACCTCAAAGTCTTCATAATTAAGCAGCCAAATTCCATTACTGTAGGGAAAGCTTCAGAAGACAGAGAGAGAGATGCTGACTATGCACCAACCCCTTCTCATGGCTCTATCCTGTGTGGAACTGGGCAGTGGCTGGGTCAGGGGAGGCTCCTGACTGATGCTGAGGAAAGCAGCAAGGCAATTATTTAATTCAGGGAAGAAGAATTATTTTTTAGCGTCCCCCAAATGCAATAGCATTTGCCAAAGAAGGCAACGGCTACTGCCATAGATGTGGGAGTGAAGAGGGAAGCAGCAGGCTGTCCTTTCCTTTTCTGGAAACCCTAAGGAGAAAGGAGAGAACATGGAGTTGCTGCAGAGGACACTGGGGATGGGCTTTGGGAAATACACCATTTGTTGAAATTTCAGTCTCTTTCTCAGTAAATGTTTATGATACAGAATGATCAGTGCCCACCTCCCTTCTTTTGACTCCTCCACAAGAAAATCTAAACAGAATCCTGGGCCAAGGCTGGGGCTGCTGTGAAAAATGTGCAAAGGAAGGAAGAGAGGAGTTGCCTGAACAGTTTCCATTTTGCTCAATTAATGATCAAGAGTCAAACCAGGATTATTAACAATGTGTGTGAATTTACTAAATCAAACCAAATTTGCTTTTTCTTTCCACTTTTCTGAATTAATTCTTGGTTTCAGGAGAATGCAGACAAGCTACCAGCTGCAGAAATAGTTGCTCCCACTATGTGTGGCCCCACAGGACAGATGACTCTTGTAACTTTATATAAATATGAAATAAAACAAGAGCTGGAGGCTATTATTTTAGCATACTTGTAAAAATTTTTTTGCTAGATTGGTTTTGAGGTGTAATATTATATTGTTTGTACGATGTGGAGTCTTTTGTGAGCTTAATAATTAATATTTTTGAAAAAGTATGTTGGATGAGAAAACCAGGTTTGCCTTTTTTTTTTTTTTTTTTTTTAAGTTAGAAGTAAAACTAATTAAGCTCCCTTACATTGCAGGGCTCTGACACACTGACTGACCATGATGCTGTGCGACTCTGCTGTAAAATCACTAATAAATATTGTTTCTATGTGTTCATAATTTAAAGATATTTAAGCTTTTATTGACAAAAATTGTTGTCAATAGTGTTTTCTGTATCATCTGTTGAAATCCATGGGACTTGCATTGGTACTGTTCCAATAAATGTAGACAATGCATCTATGTGCTTAACTGCATCTTTGGGTGCCTAAACACTTTTAAGAATATAATTTTAAATTATTTGTCTGCAGTGACACATGAGCTTATGACAGATTGCCACTACATACCTGCACTCACAATCACAATTTGTCCCTTACCCACCAGAACATCCTTTAAAATCTACTGAATAAATCACCTATGCCTAAATAATTACATATTCAGGTTCTAAACCATTACAGTCCATTGATTTATTACAAACCTTTAGAATATGATGCTCTGGTTTTGTAAACATTCCCGGACATGTCAAGAAGCAATGCTTCTGGCAGAGAAACAAGGCAGAGAAATGATATTTCCGTGGTTTTATCTTATTCACCAGGTTCTGCAAAGTATATATCCACATGAATAATGATGTCTTATTCCTCACAGAAAGAAAACTTTGTTTAGGCATGTTGATTACCCTAACTGGAAGAAGCATAAAAAGTTAAAATTCATTTTACATGTACTTTGATGATAGTAGTGAGAAAAGCTGAAGTGGTTGTGTTCTGCTGTCTTATATAGAATACCAGGGTGCCATAAATAGTTAAGTTTCTCAAACCAAATGGTAGAACCTTATGTTAAAAGCTTATGGAATTTCCAGTTCACTGTACAGATTCTTCTCACAGAAAAGTAATTTAGTCCATATTGGCTTTTTAAAGCTGTTAACAGTACCATAAATGGTTTGACTATGTTTAAACTTAATGTATGTCTTTCATGTGTGATTATCTTTTAAGAAGGAAAGGGGGGAAATAAAAATACAAAGCTTTTTTTTGAATGTCATATTAATTAACTTGAATTTTTAGACTCCATAACACATTGGTAATGTGATCTATTTTAATGTACAGGGTGTTCTGCCACCTATTTACCACTGATTTTGAAGAGAATTTTTGGTATATATTAGTAGGAAATTAATTTTTTTACTTGTTGTTGGTTTGCAATGTCCTCACATGCATGAAGCATTTTTTTTTTTTACATGGTTTCTTAACTGTTCTACGTGTGATGCAGTAGTTGTTGTGTAGCTGCACATCTGACTGAACAGACCTGCCTAGTTACTGTTTTCACTTAATAATAAGCATGTCATAAGCCTTACAAAAGGGGAAAGGAGAACTTCTGTCTTCTCTACGATCACTCAGGAAAGTAATTTCTTGTAAGATTGACTGAAAGGACTTTTTGATAAGAGGATGTTCCTCCCACACTGTGTGTCTGTTCTGGGAATCAGTGCATAGATCACTACCCAGACCAATGCTCTGGATAGCCCTATTTTTAGTTTTATGACTGATACTCCAAACTCATCTGGACTCCTAAGCTTAAACCTAGACTGGTAAACTCCAACCTAAATATATGGTAAATCAAATTTATACTCCCCTGCATCCTGAGGATGCTGTAATAAGTTAGAAATTGAATTAAAGCTATTTTTGCTTGTATTGTTCATGCCACATAGCCCTGCAGATTATATATTTTTTGTTTCTTCATTGCTCACTGTGGTGGGTTAACCTTGGCAAGCAACCATTCCCTGAAGTCTGAATTGAAGGTTCCTCCAAAGGCTTAGGAAAAGTTTAGAGTTTGAAAAGGTGCTCCTAGATGTAATTTCCATATGTAGCATTTCCTTTTTAAGCCCCTGAGCCCCTGTACGTAGGGATGTGTGGTGGTGCATTTCTTTCCCCCCTCTCCAGGCTGATTTACGAACTCAGGAAGGCTCACTAGGCCTTAGCATAAGTGTAATGAGTCAGGCAGTTAAGTGAGCCTTGACTGGGCCAGGAACTCTTACACAGCTAGATAGGGAGATATGCTGTACATCTCAAGGACTCCTCTGCCTCAGGATGGGAGCAGAGATAGATAGTTCTCTCTCATAACAACCTTGAGACATTACAATCCTCTCCTGACAATCTCGAAGTATCCCGTATCTATGTTTTGAGTTATTCCCCAACAGTCACAGAATTTTGCAGCGCAGCTGGGATTCTAGCAATTTGTTGCTGATGAAAGTCAAACATCTCCCAAACCTACAAACAGCAGTACTAAGTGACGCCCTTTGAGCTCTCCTGGATCGCAGCAGGCTGTGACCTGCATCTCCCTCTGAGTGGGACATCTCTCAGAGCTCGCAAACTTTCCTGTTTGTGAAAATTGGAAGTCTATTGCCAAAAACCCACATGACCTAGGCTGATTCTCTTAGCTCCTTGAGGCTCGATCCTTCGCCCATTGACACAAATGCCGAAGCATTCAATGTGAATATTTTCACTGCCCTTGAGGGGAATCTTTAACAGGTATACTGCTTTTTCTCTCTCTTTTAGTCTTTTATGTATAACTCTTAGTGTCTTTATGCATGCATATGTACTAACCTGAATAGTCTATAGTAAGTAAGTTATAGCAACTATATTATAAGAGATATTATAAGGTATTACCTTTGAATTTACACTTAAATTACTGTCATGATTTCTGTTCCACTGTGAATGAATTTTAGGCTGCTATTGCATTCATAATCCCTTTAGATATAAACCGTTGACCAAGTCTGGGACTAGGAGTCGATCCAGCTGCACCTAGACTCCAACAGAAGTTTAGAAAGCAAGGAAGTATTCTCTGAACCTTGTGACTCAACAGGAGGCTCTCCTTTATCCTTTCCCACATTCCCTTTTACCCTACTATGTTTTTGGTCCCTATATACATAAGTTTAGTTTGATTCTAATTTAATTTTCCTGTGTGCACTTCATCCATGTACTGAGTAATAGAGTGAACCTTGCAAATGAATTTTGTGAAGTTGCACTTTCATACAAATTTCTATTAAATCATTTTTCTATTGCTAGTACAATTGAAGGTGATTCTTTAAGAGATCCAAACCTCTCTCTCATTTTTAAATTCCCTCCCCCAACAGAATGGTCAGCACAGGCAAGCTATCTAAAAACCTGTAAAGAGTGGAGCATTAGAACTGAAATGTGTGGGGGATTTGGTTTTGGTTTGTTGCCTTCAAATATGAAGAAAGAAGGGAGAATATAGGATAGTGTATAGAATAACTTTTTCCTATACTTCAGACAGAAATACGTGTTTAAGAGGTATCAGTTTGAGCATCATGATAAAGAACTAGAAATCTTTCCTTGGAGTATCTGGCAGAGGAATGTGTTTAACTTATGTTGTCAAGGTAACACTAGCAGCATTTGCAGGCCCCTTGAGTGCTTTATTTTCCATTCTTTAATATTTGCCTGGTTTGGGAATTACATACCCATCAGAGTGTTCCCAAGGGCCAATGGGTCACTGCTGAAATCTACCCATTAGACCCCTCCACTGCTTTGAGGTGACCTTGTAGCTATTGGAGAAAACAGGTCGTTTGAATTTTTTTTTTCCAAGCATGACAGGTTTGAAAAGCCCTGTCTAAAATAATTTTTACAAAGTTTACTTGACACTTACAATGCACTTCAAAGGAAAGGATGGTGGAAAAAGAATTAAAGCCACAAAAAATGGGTTTTGTCTCTTCTGTTTACTACCATGAACAGAATGCCATTGTGCTGGACACAACACAGAACACAGGATTAGAGTTAGGTTTTGAAATACTCCTTTGTAATGCAAGGGGCTCTGCATGGCTATTTTTCCACCAAGGCTTTGCTGATAGAGTGTAGAAATGATTTCACTATTATTCAGTTTATTCACTATAGTGCACTACTTCCCTCTCTGAGTCTTGACTGCACATTAAATAATATGTGTCCTTATATTAGTTGCAAAAATAGACTGGCAAAATAATTTTATTTCTGGACCCAGCTCTTTGCATTTTTCATCAGAACGGCTGCAGTCCCTACATTGGATTTCACAGTATAGTGACTGCAGCTGCAGGAACACTGTGGGGCTCTATTTGTGAGAAGTCTCATGAATTGAATCCCATGGTTCTGTCCACAGGGGATGACTAGCAATGAACCAGCCCCTGTATATTAAAATATACTGAAGTACATTTTCAAGGGCAACCGCCAAATGGTTTTTCCTTTTCACAATTAACAGCTAACCTCTCCTGCTCCCCTCAAAGGCTCAAGCCTCTTATTTAAGTCCATGACTTAACTTTGATTATTTCAACAGACTCAGTAGTATGAGTGTGTTCTTTTCTGGGACTAGTGTCTTTTCCCCTGAATCTTTTAGAGGTTTTTTGTCATCAATTGCGGGCAAATATCTGTTTTCTGTATTTGGTAACGTATACAGCCTGAAATGTAAGCCATTACATTTTATGAGTAGGATCTACAGACATAGTTAAGATACTTCCTTAAATACCAACTGGAATACACAGAATGTGTCTTCACTGGCATTTTAGTTCAGATTAGAAATGTGCTTTAGCAATTAATCTCTCAAAGTAATTTCCCATACTATGGTGTTGGAGCAGATGGGCTGGATTTCTGTTGGGTGAAAATAAACTGGAAGATGTATTGTAGGAACATTCATAATCCTCTCTGCCCTCTTACAGTCATTCAGTCAACAGAATAAGAACAGAGCTAATCTGAGGTAAAAAAAAAATTAAGTAGATATAATCTAGATATCAGGTGCTCAGAAACAGCTGTTTCGCTCAATAGATCTGCATGAGATGGACTGAGCCAATACTAAGTCTCATTGAAATCAATAGTACTTTGATCATTTCCCCAAATGCTGGGTGAAATTACTTCACTACTTCCTGAACTGATCAAGAATTTGCATCTCTGAGAGAACAAATAATATAAAACGTTGCTTTAAAGAGGTTTGCTTTCCACTATAAAGTTCTAATGAACTCAATGTAATTTCTCTCTGTATGGAAATCAGTCCAAAAATCATAGTGTCCCTTGCAAAATTCAAGTATTTCTGGCTTGACTAAACAAAAAGCAACAATAACAAAAAATCTTGTGCTATTTTGATAAATTTGTGTGTAGTTTTAGGGAGAAAATAAAACTTGAAAACCAGGTAAAATTTCTATAATTTCATAAAAACTGATTTGGCTCAGCTGGAATTATATATTAAGGTTTTATGTGTCTCTCTACTATTCTTTTTTTGTGTTAGCATCTTCCAAAGAAAAATTCTGACAAAAGAGATACCCTGGATAAAGGGTAGTGTGCTCCAAATAGCAGGGAAAATACATTACTTGGCTGACAGCTGACCTGCCATTTATAATTAATATCAGAACAGCAGTAAACCAAAATGACTACTTTTCCACCTGATATAACTTGTCTTCTGTCTTGTCCTCTTTAAACCTCTTCCAATGCATTATATCTACTGGCATATCCTTCTAAAATCCCTTTCAGTGTTGTGTTTTGATCTCTTTAGCCAGTTGATCCCATTTTCTCACAGTGTAATTTTGTTTAACTGAACAATGTTCTCCTAATTAAGAAATAATTAAAGTGGAATTTCACTTAAAATATCTAGATCTTACCTTCTTTCCTGTTTTGCTCAGGAAGACAATCTGTTGGAACAGCTGTGTGAACAATAAAACACGCCTTGTATTAAGAGGCTAAATTGTTTTAACCATAATAAAAGTTATCTTAGTACTGCAGATACCCAGAAAGATCTTTTCACTCTCCTCCTTATCTCTTTTAAATCTCACAGAGAAATGAGAAATCTCTTCTTATATTCTCCTGGATCTAATCTACATACTGTCAGCACTCTTGGCTGGCCTCAGAAATTGACACATGCAAGAGAATTAAAAGAGAAATAATAAGATGAACTATTAGAGTAAGTAAGAAGAGAAAGATATGGATATTTGTGAAGAACACGCACAGAGCTTACAGTGAGATAGAAAATATGGCAGTTAAGGGTTGTGTATGCATTTCTTCCTATATTATAAGGACATAAATATGAATACTATGTTTGAAATCTAATTAGATATTTAGGAAGAAAATTCTGTCAAAGACTTTCCATGCTACTATTTGTATTCAAAATGTAATATCAGTGGAGGGAAAATAGTTCAGCACAGAATCTGAGTGCCCTTGGCTATCTTATAAATAGATATATAAAATATGTAAAAATATATACATCTATATATGTATATACATATTATATATTGTGTATACATATAAAACCCTTTGGTACACCAAGTCAGATCATATTAGTAACAACAGCAGGCTACCGTTAATTTAAACTTTCATTAGGTTCCTGCTAGTATCTCTTCAACTTTGTCATTCCCTGACAAGCAGAAGGGGAAATGATGTGACACTTTTCATTTTCCAGATAGGCTACATTTAATAATGAAAGTAATGTTTTTAAACTATGATTTGAATGGGAACTTTTAAAAGCTTTTTAGTAAGTGAGGTGCAAGAATCCACCTTGTGGCAGAGCTGACCACTCAGAAGTTAGGGTGAGGAAAATGAAAGACAAGAAAATTAAGGATTATTTTAGAGAAAAATAAGCAGCTCATATGCATATATGTGTATGCATTTCTTCCTATATTACAAGTACATAATTATGAATACTATGTTTGAAATCCAATTAGATATTTGGGAAGAAAATTCAGTCAAAGACTTTCCATCCTATTATTTGTATTCATAGAATAGAATCATAGAATCATTTAGGTTGGAAAGGACCTACAAGATCATCAAGTCCAACCGTCATTCATGCCCACTAGACCATGGCACAGAGTATCTCGTCTATGCGCTTTTTCAACACCTCCAGGGATGGAGACTCAACCACTTCCCTGGGCAGCCTATTCCAATGTATGACAACCCTCTCAGTAAAGAAAGCTTTCCTAATATCTAACCTAAATCTCCCTTGCCACAACTTGAGGCCATTTCCTCTCGTCCTATCTCCAGCCACTTGGCAGAAGAGACTAACACCCACCTCACTACAACCCCCTTTCAGCTAGTCGTGGAGAGTTATGAGGTCTCTCCTCAGCCTCCTCTTCTCTAGACTAATCAGCCCCAGCTCCCTCAGACGCTCCTCATAAGACTTGTGCTCCAGGCCCCTCAGCAACTTGGTAGCCCTTCTCTGGATACGCTCCAGCACCTCAATGTCTTTCCTGTAGTGAGGGGCACAAAACTGAACACAGTACTCGAGGTGCGGCCTCACCAGTGCCCAGTACAGGGGAACAATCACCTCCCTGCTCCTGCTGGCCACACTATTTC
>JAOBAS010000029.1:19265846-19279610 GCA_025311575.1 Elanoides forficatus
TAGGCTGGGGGTGCACAAGGAGTTGGGAGGGGACACAGCTGGGACAGCTGACCCCAGCTGACCAAAGGGATATTCCAAACCATACGACATCATGCTCAGCAATAAAACTGGGGTAAGGTGGAGGTTGGCCAGGGCTGCTGTTGGTTGGAGACTGGCTGGGCATCAGTCCAGCTGGGCATCACTACAACCATCAGTTGGTGGTGAGCAATTTTTTTTTTTTTGTCACTTTTTTTCCTTCATTTTGGTCTTTTTATTCTTTGTTGTTTTATTTTTTCTTTTTTTCTTTTTTTTTTAAATTATTAAGCTATCTTTATCTCAACCCATGAGTTATCACACTTTTACCCTGCTGATTCTCTCCCCCATCTCACTGAGTGGGAGAGTGAGGGAGCAGCTGTGTGGTGCTCAGCTGCCTACCAGGGTTAAACCATGATGTTGCTTTATGTACACAAGTGTGCATGTGGATGATTCCTGTGAAGTAGCTAAGATGCTATAAATCCATATCTCTGCTTGCTTTAGATGTGATTTGTGTTGCCCTCCTCTAGGTACACACATACACTAACCTGTTCCTTGTGATGCCAGATGCTGGAAAGCAAATTCCATTGATAACTTTCAAATATGTCACAAATAAGAGATATTAATATATTCTTCACTTATCCTACTACATTTCCCTTTAGGGTTTACAGCAGTGGATCTAGATGGCCTCCCTTTTGCTGTAAATAGCATATTCCTGTATGGGAACCTAAACGATTAATCTACTGTTTGGAATTGCCTGGATTCTAAAAATGAGCAAATATTTAGTCCCATAAGCCACAAAGAACAGCAGAAAAATACAGTTGTGGGGAAAGGCTGATGAAGGGTTGGATGCAACGCCAGATTTCTGAATGACATGGGAATATTTCACAGTGGTGGGATTCTTGAGTGCAGTCAGACAGCAAGAGGGATCTTTATATAACATATAACTTCTATAAAATGGTCTGTGAAAAATTTGACATTAAAAAGTCAGATGAAAAGCATAAACATGAAGATTTTAAAATAATCTTGAATGTAGGCTGTATTGTGCTATTAGCATTTTTCAGTGGTTTTGACGGTCATTTCCTCTTTTAAAAAAATCAGTGGAATAATATATCAATGTATTCAACATAGCATAACTGTACTGTATAAGTAAGAGCAATGTTCACATTGTCAATGCACAATACCATTTCAAACTGGCATATTTTTATTGCACTTTGACTGGTTTTGTTAACAGTTCTGTGAAGCTCTTACTTACGTAGCCAATACTAGAAGTACATTATTTTACTTCTTTTATCTTCTGGTATAAACTTTGGAAATGTAAAACAGTATTTTTGATTCTGGAGTTCTTCCTCATGCATAATCATTTCAGCTCCCCAAAACCAGGTGTAAAGTGCTACTGCCTGAATAGCCTATTATGGCAAACTCTCAACCTACTTTGCACAGATCTGAATGATTACATAAATGATTATACAGAGAAAATAATCTCATAAGGAAAATAAGTTAAAGGGGAAAAAAGAAAGAGAAAAAAAAAAAAGCGGCACATTCTTCCAAAAGTGGAGCAAATGGTTGGTAAATTCGGAATAAAATAGTACTTACCTAGTCTCCTTTCTTCCACAGCTATTTATCCTCAACTACTGTTTCACTTTAATTCTTAATCCTTAAACACTGGGGAAAAAAATTACATTGATTTAATTGGAATGAGACTAGATCCTTTTTTGTGAGGTGTTTTGAGTTCAAGTCATTCTGGGTCAGCATTAAGATTATTGGCTAGGTCAGTATGTTTATTTCTTAAATCCAACGAGGTCTGCTTGTATTATGTACTGTTTCATTCTTATCTTCAACACTTCCTTGAAGTGCTACTAGATTTAAGTGACAGAAAAAGGGTTTGAAGAGTAGATGATAATGTCATCTACATTAAAACAAACAAACTCAATGTGAAAAATGCAGTTACAGAAATAATTATTTTTCTCCTCCAGTTTCACAAAAATCATTACACTGTATTATATGTTCCACTTAATAATTTTGCTTAATGCTACAAAAATGTATTTCATTTGGTACTAAAGAATAAATGGTCAATGACTCACATATTAATTCAGGAACATCTGCCTGCTTACAGATAAGAGTCAGGGGAGGAAGGCAACTGTGTTGAAGCTCTTTCTTGAAAAGCAATGTTTTCCCATATTGAAAAAAAATAAATATGCAGAAGTAGCAGTTGATTAGTGGATTGACATTATTTCTCAGATGTCATTATGTGAAGAAATGCTCAGGTACTTTAAATCCTTGCTGTGTCAGTCCCCAGTCTTGAAGTATTTTGGAATTGTTGATCTTTCAAACTGTCAAACTGCTGATAGTCTAAACTGAAGAAGTATATGAAGTTCTAGCAATTTGTCTCATGGTGAAATTAAAATGACCTCCATATTGTGTTTGGCTTTCACTCTGTTTTGTCTTGTGGATTTTTTTTATTTATTTATTTTTTCAATGATTGCACAAAACCAACTTATTTATACTGAGTTCTTGTAAGGTAAGGAGAAAAAAAAGAAAGAAACAAAAATGTATGTAATCCTGGAACGGAATGTTCTCTATTGTGAGCTTAAGAAAAAAAAATGTGGTTGTTTGGCCCAGATTTTTTTGTTTAAACATAAACTGCAACCCATTTTTTGCCACATTTATAGCCATGTATGGAATTGGTAAACATTACTGGGGTGGGGGGGCAATGTAATTTCTGTACACTGTGGCTAAGTCAGTCTCACCCAAAGTGATTAAGTTAGCACAAATGGTAATGTATAATGAATGTATGTTGAATGTGTAATGCTCTTCCTTGCAGTACTTGTTATCAGAAGTAGTCAACGCCAAAATTTTATTTTCACATACAATGTATTTTATTCTAATTACATTAAATTAATTTGACCAGAAAAAGAGAGATAACACTGTGTGGAGAAAGTGAATGATAGTCTACAAACATGCAGAGAGACAAAATGGAATTAGTTTAGAATTTTTTTAATGATTGTCCTTTGTAATAGCTGGGTGGGGTGGTGACTGAGACTGTATTTTCAATTACTCTTCAGGTCATTAATGTTGATTACATTCTTCTTCTAACCATAAGTCTTTATTTAATGAAAATGTATGCCACCCACTAAGCAGGCATGTAGTTAGGGAACAATACAGCAGGATTTGATTGCCCTATTAACAATAATCATCATGAGACTTTGGGAGTAATAATTTAATGACTTCGTGCACTCTTGTGCTACTTTTTGGTGGTGTTCATTTAGCATGTACTACAATGATATCTCTAATGAAATTAAAACTTGCCAGCAAGCATTATTAGCTAGAGATAGGCAGGTAATGAAATACCAGACCTAACAGGGCTCCAGCAACTGCCATTAAAATATCTGTGGACAATGTAACTTAATTTGAATAAAGCAGGGTGGCCTCTTAGAAAGGTAATAAATAATTTTCAATGGCTGATAGGGTTCATGTGGAGGAGATGAGGGGGAGGGAAATGTTTTGTTTGTTTGTCTTTCTCCTCCTCACAATTCACAGTCATTGCCAGCCTTGTGGACAAAATGCAAGGCAGGTGGCACAGAGCTGGAACTGACCCAGTCAGAGAAAATCGTGGGAGAGCTAAAAGGTTCCCTTTTATGGGGCTTACAAGCAGGTCAGCTATAAAACTCTCACCTGATGGGTGCAGCTCTGGTCACACTATGTTCCCTAAAGAATTCCCTCTTCTGCACCCTGAATTGACTGGTGGAAATCATTTTGCAGAGGCAAAAAATAAGCTATCGCAGAAGACATTTTACTCGGTCTTATATGAAGAACTAGAGTTAGGGAAGGTACTTGCTGTTGTTTGTGCCTTCAACGCTTCTATGCTCCAGAATAGAGAACCTTGTGTCTCAATTACCTGGTTGCATGTTTGCACACATTTTCTCCTCGCTCAACTAATTCTCTGAACTTTATCATACACATTCAAGCTAAAGAGTACACTTAGTAAGGTTGTACTAAGCAGAGACCTGCTACTGAAAAAATGCCAAGCACAGAAACACAGTGTGCTCTGAGTATCCAAAGAATGTGGGCACACAAGAATGAGGAGTCCATTGCCTGAGTAGTGGTGTGTGAGGTCAGCTGCATCCATGCCCACAAAACCCAATGTATTTATTTTTTAAAACCTTTCTTCCAGCATAAAGCACACTTCAGTCAGTATCTAAAAAAAAAGAATTTACTCTTTTTGTCATGTTGCTTGATATTGTGTTTGAGTATATTGGTCCATCAGTTGAGACTCTGTCAGTGAGTGGGTGAGTACTCCTGCTCCATTCCAGTGCAAAGTTAAACTTCACTGCGGTTTGCTGAAATTAATCTCTGCAACACTGGACTGAAACTCTCAGGAGACTTTCGCAAGGCCAATAACCACATCTTGGCTTGGAGGCAGTAGCTGATAAATGAAAGGCTGTAAGGAGGTAGCTTCCTAGAACATCACTGGCATAACTGCTGATCAGTAAAGCTAGTGCGTCTCAGTGTGAGATCAAAGTATAAGTCACTTTCAGCACTGGCTGAAGGTAAACATTCCCACTTAGAGCTGAGAGATGGTATAACAAGCTGTTCTTTATTATATACCACTAGTTACTAATTGCCTTGGACGCCGAAGTTCATACTTGGTTTGTTGTCAGTCCATCAACTGGTCGTATCACAGAATGGAGGAAATTTAAGCTTTCCAGGAGGGCTTATTGACACCCAAAGAAAACAATGGAGTTTTAACCTTGTGATGTTAAACAAATAAATTTTCAGCTCACATGTAAGTATGGGCAAACCTAATAATGCGCACATAATACAAAAAGGCCATGGAAGACTTTGTTGTCCAAAACAAGCCACAAGGAATACCTAACTTTCCAGTAAAAAGGGAATTCAGGCTACCACATGAGGTCAAAATAAAATGTTTGGGATTGTCCTTTATCTCATTTATGTTAAGCTGATTGGGTATTTATGCTTTGCTCTGTACTGGTGACAAAACCTCACACTATGTATGTGGTGCAGTAATCTCCTAACTAGTGCAGTGTAGCAGCTTCCTTTGGCCCTAGAGTTTTTAATACTGCTTTCACTCTTACTAGCGTCCTTCATATTGCCTGATGCAGTTGGTTAAAGTTCAGTTTCTTGACTTGCACCTGGTGATAAAGTTGTGGATTATGTGGGTTTTGATATGACTCTATAATCATGTTTTCATTACACTTGAAGCACACATTTAACATTTTTCTGGTTTTATGTATAAGAGAAATTGTGCTTATACTTCAGAAAACTTTTCACATCATCTCTTTAAACTGCTGTGGGTAGGAATACTTGCAGAGTGGGAAGAGTGAGAAGACTGTAAGTAGTTAAAAAGTAGTCATTGAGAATGTGCTGGGTTTGGCTGGGGTAGATTTAATTTTCTTCATCATAATAGTATGAGGCTATGTTTTGGATTTGTGCTGGAAATAGTGCTAATAATTCAGGGATGTTTTCATTACTGCTGAGCAGTGTTTATACAGAGTCAAGGTCTTTTCTGCTTCTCACTCCACCCCTCCAGTGAGTGGGCTGGGGGTGCACAAGAAGCTGGGAGGGTACACAGCTGGGACAGCTAATCCCAACTGACCAAAGGGATATTCCAGACCATATAATGTCATGCTCAGCATATAAAGCTGGGGAAAGATGAAGGAAGCAGGGCATGTTCAGAGAGATGGCATTTGTCTTCCCAAGTAACCGTTACACATGATGGAGCCCTGTTTTCCTGGAGGTGGCTGAACACCTGCCTGCGCATGGGAAGTGGTGAATGAATTCCTTGTTTTGCTTTGCTTGTGTGCATGGATTTTGCTTTACTTATTAAACTGTCTTTATCGCAACCCATGAGTTCTCTCATTTGCACTTTTCTGATTCTCTCCCCCATCCCACCATGGGGGAGTGAGCGAGCAACTGGTTGTGGTTTAGTTGCTGGCTGGGGTTAAACCACAATAGTGTCCTAGAAGGTACTAGGAATGTGTATATACTCTTGTTATAACTTTACAATATATGCCAACCGTCTCAGCAAAACTCCCTACAAATGTAGAGAGTATACAACATAATTCTATATTTAATGGAAACATAGAATTCTGTGTTTAATGTAAATACAGAAGCAAAAGTAGATATCCATATGATTAGGGAGATTATACTCAGCTCTGCACTGAGGCTTGCCCTAAAATTTATTCAGTGGGCAGAAGAGTGCTGTTAGCCACAGCCCTTACACCATGACCAGACTTGTTCTGTGCGGTACTTGTAGGCCAAATGCTTCCAGTAACCATCAGGCTAATTGAATATGCACTGTACTGGTGTCCCAGGAAAGATGAGAGTCAGGAAACAGTGGGTGCTATTAGAACAACTTCTGCTACCAGGGCACTCTTTCCTGAGTGGTTTGTTCTCCTGCTTATACCTGGATGGGCACCTGCCTGCTTGTGGCAGAAAGAAAGAGTCCTTGAGTGATAAAACAGCAATCCCAGATAAAAGTTTGGCCTAGATGGAAGGGAAAAAGCTTACTAGCATTCTTCTGTGAAAAGGTTCTTGGGAACTCTCCAAGCTTCAAGTGATTAGAAAGGCAGGTTTGGTACCTGTTCAAGTAACCTGTTTGTCACAAATGCCTCTTCTTAACTGAGATGAAGGCACAAACTCACTGATTTTGACAGCAACTGGAATCTAGTCCTTCAGCAATGCAGGTTAAAGTTAGAGGTTAAGTATCTTACGTATCTTTTTAGGTCCAGGTTTCTGTTTTTAAATTGTTTAATTGTTGCTGCTCTCCAGTAATGTCCATTTCAGTAACTGATGCCTTATCTCCTTATTACTCTTAAGATCACTTAGCATAGGAATAAAACTGACCCAAATAGTCCTTAGTTAACCAATTGCTATCTGGCAAGTAGTAGAAAAAGTTTCATTGTATATGGACTTTTTATGATGTATCACAGGAATTTGAGGACAAAACCTAGTACTAAGCAAATACAGTGGAGAGCAGAAGGAGGTATCAGACTGTATAGAGCTTTCCAACAATACACACAACAAAAATTTTGCAGAATTCTCTCGCAGACTGTTACTCTTAAAAATGGATAAATGTGATTGCCAAAAACTAGCTGCTGTGCAAGCTTATAGCTTTGCAAGAAGGAAAATTCAACCTGTTAAGTCTTGTGACTGTGGGGCAAGTGTCAACACAAGATTAGATGAGACCCAAAAAGTGCAAAGAAAAAAAAAATCCATTCTAGATGCTACGTCTTGTAAGTCAATATAAAGTATATCAGCATTAGAAGGCAGTATAACAAGAAATGTTATGAATATCAACCACAGAAAGTGTTTCTTTGTATCCCATAAATTCACGCAGTACAGTCTGACTGGCATAAAATGTCAAAGTTAAAGTCAGCTTTAATAAACATAGTATTTCACCCCTGATGCTCACACCCAACCTGATGTTTTCTTCTATTCACAAAACATCATAATTTCAGGTCAAACAGAAAGGGTGTTACTTTGCAGTATTTATCATGTCCAGGAAATATGCTGATGACTTGTGTGGCATGATTCTGGTCACACAATAGGAACTACAGTGCTGCAGTGGTGTCTATTAAGACAGGCTTTTGGTCACTTCAACAAAATTCTGGTTTATTGGTTATAGTGGGAGAGAGTGTGTCCCTTACTATGAAAAACAAATGAAATATAGTTTCTATAAGAACTTTTTGTCTTTTTTCTTTCTTTTTTTGTAAGTGTGGTTCTACAAGATATGTTCCTAAGCTCAAGCTATTATTGCATAATTTAACTATCTATGTAAGCATTCTTTGCTTAGACTCAGAGCCACATAAGATATGTCCTGTATTTGACATATATTTTATCTTCATTTGTATCCAGTGAAGAGATGTCAAAAGGTATTTAACCCACTCAAGTGTGGTATCAGATGTTTATTATACAAAGTGTATCCATTGTATTTCAAGAGTCTTTGTCTTACTTGTTCATATGGTTGGTCTTTATTTTCTCCCACTTCAAAGAGTTCTATGCATTAATCTAAACTTTTATAGGAAAAAAATGTGTCCAGGCATTTTTCACCTGCTGCTGCACAGAGCACACACAGTTTTGAAAGGGTACCATTTCTGTCTGGTCCTGCTAACCTGTCCTAGCTCTTCACTTGAGTGATTCCTCATCTTCTGTCTGTCATATTAGGCAGAGACACCTTTGTTAAGCACCAGGAACTGACTTGTATGATTTCTGTTAGATTCCTCCCTTGATTACCCTGTCTATTGGCAACCTATATTGCTTACTTGAGAGTATTTTCTGAATATCTAAGGCAGATACCAAATAGCTGTATATAAATCTCTTCCATCGAAGAACTCTAACATTAAGAAAATTAAAATCTGTTTTAGTCATACAATGTTAAAACTGTTGTTTGACATTTAAAGGATTGTTTGGTGCAGATCTTCTACTGGATTTAGGTTGGGTTGCTTTTTGAATAATATTTGAAAGGTAAATAAAATCTACAAGAGAATTTTGGAATTTTCTCTCAGAAAGTGAAAAACAAAAAGAAGTTTGTCTGATACTTATTCACTATAAAGGCTTTGATTTTTAATTCCTGATACTTCCCAGAACTTCTAAAGCACAAAAAGAGAATGAAAAGAACTTGGTGATTTGAGGTTTTAGGGTTTTAATAATGTTGATGATAATACAATTAAAAGTAGTGGGAGGCTTGGTAGGTTCAGCGATTCTATGTTACAACTGAAGAGACAAACCTTAGAAAGCATGATATCTCTTGGACTTTAATTTTACGGAATGAACACACTAATTCAATTTACTAATCTTATTTAAAAACTCTCCAGACTGGGGTGGGAGGGAGGTGGGAAGCCACCAACAACAAGAAAAAATACATGGAAAAGGCAACAGAGGGTTTTTTATATGATTAAGAAGTAAAGAGAACACAGGTGATTTTAGGGTGTTTTCCTTTTATGTTTTGCATTTTCATAGCTCATGTTATTTGCTCAATTCTTTGGCACAGAACGGTGATTACTATTCTCTTATAGATGTAAACACTGTATATTCTTTAGCTTTGCAGCTTCTCTAATTTATGTTCTATTTTGGTTGTATTTCTAATATCTCTAGAGACTTAAACACTTTTCTTTCCTGTTTATGAATTTCTTCCATTCATAGTGCTGTTGAAATAAGGGGTTCGGAGATTAATTTGTATTGGTGCATCTCTTTGTTGCAGGAAACCATTTTGGGCTTGCAAGGGGAGGTTACTTAGCCATGAGAAATGTGGTCCAGTTTAGGATACTCATAACCTCATTTGCAACCAGCTGGGGGAAGGACAATAGAAGTAGTAGTGGCACATAGCTTGCAAAAACAGCAAACAGATGGGGAATAGTTGTTTTTTAATCTGAGGTGGAATATCTGATGGAATAGGCAAGGACTGTGTGAACTTCCCAGTAGCATCATTTGCCAGAACTTTCTTGCACCTCAGGTATATCAATGTAGTACCATCTACATTAATATCATACCAGTGGTGGTAGAATGTAACTAAATCCTTCATAATGTATGTACAGCTAATTGTTCTCCCTGAATAAGAGCAGTCTTCCTATATTTTTATGGTGTCAACTTAGGCAGTTTCCTACAACTACCCACACAGATATGTGATAGTAACAACCAGGAAAAAAGATCAGATTAGAATCTTCTGTAGAAGGTAAAGGTTTTGGAAATTTTTTTCAGTGAATATCAGTTATTAGCAAAGCAGTGTGACTGAAAACTGGTTATTTTCAATGAATTCATGTTTCAATATTTTATTAACAAAAAAACTTGAATTTTCATGTCAGTGTGTTCTGTGCAAAAAACAAATTTTGTTCTATTATGAACATTTTAAAGACTCATAGTAAAAAAAAAAAAAAAGAATCAGAATGCTTTAACCAAAATATTGCTTAGACTCCAACTTTTAAAATTTGTACTGTTGAGATACTTGAGAATTTCACATATGACAAAAATTTCATACAGCAGAAAAGATTTTTTTTAACAAAATCTCCATATAAAAGTACTCTATTGATGGAAGAAAAAGCCCAGTTAAATAAGTTATAATGCAACTCCAGCTAGTCTACCAGGGAACCAAGTACCAGTGATTCAGGTTCATAACCAGTTTCTTAAGTCCTTGTTCCTTCTGGGCCCAGTCTCTATGTTATTCATTAAGGGTAATGTGTTTCTTAAACTGTATCCAACTGGCTCTTTCTATGGGCTTTTTTTATGTGTGTGTGTACAGCTGTTTATATTTTCAGATGTCTGTATTTAGACAAGAAAAATATAGATGTGGAAAACATTTGATTATCTAAGCACCAGGCTGATTTTTTTTTTTTAATGCATGCTTATGTAATGTATTGGATATATATGATCCAGTCAAGATACACAGTAATGGATGCTGATAAATTCCTGAGGAACCAAAGAGCACTGGGTTTGTTTCCTTAAATAAAATACAAGTCTTCATCAAGATGGTATGAAATTTTTACGTTCTTATAGATCTACAAAGATTTTGAATGCTTTGATAAGAGCACTAGGAAAACATTTTGTACACACTGCCTCTCCACAGACATATCTTTGCTCTCTGATCTGACCATTGTTGCCTTTAACAGCATTAACATTAAATAGAGTTAAAGCAAGACTGCCAGCATTGTGAGTGCACCTGGATCTACTGCGTATCTCAGTCATGTCCTGATATATATCCAGGTCTCATTCCCGTATATCCTGATCCTGCCTCAAGCCCAGTAGAATAGGTAGAATTTGTCATGTGTTTCGGCATGTTGCTTAGTCTAAACAAAGTGGGAGACCAGGACTGTGACTTGTATCTGCTCTGAAGTTTGGACACAGCCGGTGACTTTTTGCAATAGTTCACCATTCAGGTGATTCTGAAGTATGTTGTTGCACTTACTATAAATCTTTTTTTCTTCTCTTGAGTGTAGACCCTGTTCCGTATTAAATATCTTTAAAAGAAAACCACCTGAAGGTAGATGATGGGTGAGAGAGTGAGAATATTGAGTTCAAGAGTTTAAAAATTAAAAAGGCTTTCAAATTCTAAACAAGTTTTCATTTGACCACAATCTATATGTAAGCATAAAACCAGACATTTAAAAAAAAAAAAATCTATAAAGGCTGAACTTTCGAAAGAGAGAACACAAGGTGAGATGGAACAGAAATAAATAGGTTTACAAACACATTTTCTCCCTACCCACTGTGTCCTGGCAGCAGATATTCTTCTTATGGTTTCTTCTCAGCCTGGGAACAAGATAATTATGAGAGTGGCAGCAAAGTCCTTGCAGTGCTCTCCAAGTCCTCAGGAAACACTTCCTTTCTGTTTTCCAACCTGAGGTCTAGCGGGGTGTTTCTTCCCAGCAGGGTTAGCCCCAGCTGCAGGATCCACACTCCCCCAGTGTGTGCATTCACACAGCACCCAGTGAGGTGTGTGCCCAGTGCCTCTGCTTCTCAACCCCTCTCTGTATTCAAGGAGCTTTTCCCAGCTCAGGATATACTTCTGTTTTAAGGAAGGTTCATCCCGCTGTTGCTGCTAGAGATTCCACCTGCCCCACGGGGCAAAAGCTAAAACAAGGTAAATAGCCCTTACAAATACCTCTAGAGGAATATAGCACAGTAAGCTGTGAACAAATGAACAGAATGGATTCAAAGATGTACTGCACTTTCTTCTCTGCATACGAATTTAGCTAGCCCATTCCCACCTGTAGAAGGAAACAAAATGCAAGAAGAATCACTTGAACAGAAACATTCAAGAAGGTCATTGCAATGCTTTTGTTTGATGTTTTGGTGTTAGGTAGTGAGAATGGTCTCTGCATTCCATTTAAAGGCTCATCTTTTCCTGATCACTGCTAGCTTTCATGCTATATATTGTGTAATCTAAGGCTGGCTGGAATTTCAGATCATAAAAAGAAGGATTTTGCTGGAGCCATAATAGAATGTGGCTTAGCAATTTTTGTCATTTTTCTTGGGTTTAACAACAGTTTTGTCCCAAGCCAAGAAATTTCAGAATAAATTGTCAATTCTACTGTTTTTTCTTTTCTTAACAGAGCTTACACCCTGACTTTATTATTTCCTCTAAAGCCTTTAAGCTATTTAGCATTGTGCTATCCTATGGTTCAGAGGTGATAGTAATACCATGTTGCTGTGAAGATAATGGTGACATTGCAGAGATGAGTAAATACGTGGTGGATATTACACATACTTTCTCTCCTCCCCTAGTCAAAGAACTGGAGCTAGGAGAAACAGAATAATGTGTGTATAACCCTTAGGGAATCACTGTGGTCACTCCTCTCCTAATTTTATTTTTTCATTATCATTGATGTTTCTGAAAATGGAGCTTTGTTAAAGACTTCTGGCTTTTATCAGTGGGCTAGCAAAATAAGGTTTTCCTGAGGGATAATGCATATGAAAAAAAAGGAATTCTGTGAAACACTGTAATAATAATGTTTTGATGGTATCTTGTAAGATGAGACAGGTTGTGGAGTAATGTACTACAGAGGCTATTTAAGAGCCAGAGTCTAATGTCTTTACTCACTTTCACTTCAGAGCAACTTGTCCATAAAGTGCTACTCTGTGAGTAATTCAATTGCTACTTAAGAAAGGAAGGAGGGCTTTGTAGCTAGGATAGTCAAGGAACTTGGACTCTTAACTTTCTTCCTGTGAAACCTTGGAAAAATGGTTTGACCAATCTCACAGATTGAAAACTCACAATATTATGGTGTCTCAAACTTTTTAGCAAGTTTATTTTTGCACACATGAATGAATGCCTATTATATATTATCTATCCTTACACTTTCTCACTACGCTGTTCTTCAACCAAATTCCAAACTTTTTCTCATACTCTAGCACTTGGACTGCCCTCTTCCAGGGTCCTCAAATATGCCTCAGCTGGAACCAAATCTTAAGCTGACCTGCGTGTTGCAACCTGTCAAGTTACTAACAAACACCAGTCTGGTTGTTTCACACTCTAGAGTGTAAAAAGTCCCCAATTTGTATGCAAAAGTCAGTGTCTTGGGGCTAAGTCTGCAGCTCCCTAGCTTCAGTTTCTCCATGGGCAAGATGATAGAGAGTCTGCTGATTTATAAACTTTGGCAGTGGCTGCTATGTGGCAGGATCTCAGCAACTCACAACTGTTTGGATAAAATTTGTCAGTAACTCAAAGGTGCTGTGAAGCTTCTCTGTAGAATTATAAATGGCTTAAAATAGTACATCCCTAAATTAATTTCTTTGTTGCGAATCAGTGCAACAGCCACCAGCTGCAGGAGCAACTTTATGAAATAAGAATAATGACAATCAAATCTAACGTACGCTGGAAAAGGTGACCTATGCATAAGTCTTTAATTCTAGCTCCTTTTTTCAGTTTGTGGTAATGTATTTATTTATTGCCAGAGATGCTAGTAGTACAGTGAAACAAAATGAAATCTACTTCTAATATATCTTCAGAGTCCCAATAGGGTAGGTTTTGAATCACAAAATAAAGAAAAGAAAAAAAGAAATAATGGTACACTTTGTTTTTCCCCCTGTGGATGAGATTTGTAGTAGGAAAGCAAACGTCAGCTTGCTAGAAAAAGTGACCAGCCATCCACTGGATATTGCCTTTTTATCTGAAGGGAAAATAGCTTTCCTTTTAACTAAAACTACTTTTATTTGTGTTAAACATATGCATTAACTCAGTAGATTCTCTGCAGCAGGTCATAAATTATATATGATACAAAATAAAAAAAATAAAAA
>JAOBAS010000029.1:19284129-19302490 GCA_025311575.1 Elanoides forficatus
AATCAAATATAAACAAAAGATAGAAGAAATAAATAACATCCAAATGGTGTGTGTGTGTGTGTTACTGTAGGTTACACAGAGAGAGGGTTTGAGGGGATAAAAAGTTTAATTTCATTGGAATGTAAAAGGATATCAAAGAAATTCATTCAAGTTCCAAGTAGAAGAATAAATATTTTTCAAAGACTAGGAGTCTGACTACACTGAAGCTAGAATTATATTAGGTTACTCATGCTTTATTGTTTGTTCCTTCTCCAGATTAGTGTTGTTTTGTGATGATATAGCCTTTGGAGTGTTATTCACATTGAATGAAAACAATATCATGTTGCAGGAAAAAAGTAACCATACAATGAATTGAAAATGAATGTTATATTCATTTTAGTCACATGTTGATCAGTCATTGATTGTGACAATTTAGACTCATCATAAGATTTGGCCTTACATTAGGAGTTTATGGCAGAAGCTAAGATGCTGAGAACCCTTACTTGGATATTACATATTGTAAATGCTAAATAATACTTAGAGATCAGTTGCCGAAGTAAGCTTATTTAAATTTAGAACATTTTTTTGCATGCATTTTTAGTTGTGTTTTTCACTCCACTATTGCAGTGCTTTGATTGTGACTGTCATGTGTTAGTGAACTCTTGTGAGTATGAAAATAAGGAAAAAGAGGAATAGACCAGTCACATTATCATGTCATATCTATGAGGTTCAGCAAGAATATAGCATGAATAACATACATAAACAGTGTGGACTTTTATTATCTACAAAGCTATTCCAGTTCCAAATTACCAGTTAGCTACAAGCTAGAGATCAGCTAGAGATCAACTGACTTTTCTCTGCCTTAAATTTTTCATATTGCAACTTCTGTTGCTCACTCAAGGTTTTCTGGGTTGGAATGAGTATTTTAGAACTTTGGAAGCAGAAATATGTATATAAAAACTAAGATATACCTGTATCTAAGCAAAGTTCAGAGACTCCTGCAACAGAGTAAATTACTATCATCAGAAAAGGGTGACAGAAATTAACTTACTCTGTTCTTTTACCTAGACATGAGTAAGCAGATGAAAAAAAAGCAGTAACAATGGCAGATTTCATAGGAACTGATAGTACTGAGCAATTCTAGAAGTCAGATCTTGAGTCTAGACCTGAAAAAAATCATAATATCTGCATGTGGCAAATCATTGTTTTGTAAAACCTTTTTTCTGGCAGTGCTGTTGAAGGGATTTCTGCACATGAAGTAAAACTAAGATAAAGCTTTAAGTTTCATTTACCTTTTTAACAGCACATCATAAGAAGCCATTTGCAGTGCATACAAAAAGGTAGATCAAGCTTATGAAGCTCAGGAGTAAAGCTACGTGTTCATAAGCACCATCTATTGGCATTTTATCTATTAGATAGTTCTATCTGTATAGATCTGGAGCACTTCTGTAACAACTGTTATCAGAACTAATTTGGGAATGTCAGTGGATGTGTCTGGAATTTGAATTGGTTTGCATACGCACAGTTACAGACCATGGGAAGTACTGTCAGGGTAGTGAGCTGGGGTATCCATGTGTCAGCAGTGAGTGCTGGATGCCTACCACTTACTCTGCAAGGGCGACCTTCCCTCAAGGAAGCATCCAGTCAAGAAAGTCTCTGAATCCTGGTTTTGGTATCAAGAGCTCAAGTTAAGTAATATCACCTGATGGTTCCAGCCACAGATACAGCTTCCTTCTTTGGGGGCTGGCTTATTCTTAGGTAGTTTTTCCCAGGTGATAGCCCTGCAAGGTTGGTAGATGACTGGGCTAGAGCTGATTTCCAGTGAGCATTCCTCTGCTTCAGGTGCTAGCCACTCACCACTGTGGTTACTATGTTCCCTGTCTCTTTTCCTGAGCAGCTTCTAGAGAGCAGTCGTTTCCTCCCATCTCCTTCCCAGGTTATGTGTCCTGACCTCCACCCACAATGCCACTGGGTGCTGAGCTCCTGAGGAACCACAGCTTAATCTGGTACAATGACATAGTGCAGCGCTGAGATTCCTTCTTGGGCCTCAAAAACTGCAGACAGATTAGAGACTCACTGGCCTTGGTGTTTCCTAGCAAGTTAAATGGGCCAGAAATGGCTCTCCAGCCCTCAGACCAAGTAGCACAATAGCTGTTCTGTCCAAAAAGTTAAATTCTTTGTTGTTCAAAACACTTTTGAGCTGCCCAGAGAGATCAGTCACTACTCCATGCTAGCACCTGAACCATGCCTGAACTCTCTCTGGGAGAGTGCTTGCTGTCCAGGGCCAAAAGGAACCAATAACTTAACAGTACAGGCAATTGCTTGCTGGGGTTGAGATCCCTGCCCTGGGTATGTTCATCTTACTGTCATAGATACAGTCTCCCTGACTAGAGGTGCTAACGGGGTAGGCCTGGTTGTCAAAACTCCCTGTGAATTAAGGCTCCATGATGTCTACTGAAGGACATTATGCCTCTATACAAACAGAGTAGAAATTTAGTTCATTGCCAATACTAGAACGGAAGAATCATCAGTTCAAACCTGGTCTAAAAGTTGTTGGAGCTATGCCTGGTCTCTACTGATTATGGCCTCTTACCTTCCTACCTTGTGTAAGCGAAGGATGAGCACAATATAGTGGAGTTTTGCCACACCTCACACAACCCTCCCTCCTCTGCAAGTCCTCTATACTAGACTGGCAGATGAAGCAGGCTGTAACATTTCTGGCTTTATGCTAACAGGCAGCATCGTTCCCCCTGCCGGGTAATCAAACAGTGCCTAGGGCTGGAGAATAACACTGTATCTGGCTTCTTTCTTACTCTCAATTCTTCACAGCAAGTGTCTGTGAAATAATGGAAAGTATTACGGAGCAATTGGTTTTCATGATTTGTTCATACTGATGGCAAAGCGTTCCCTAATTATATAATAAACATCTGTTCTGCTTGATTAAGTACGCTCAGAACAGAACCATTTCAGAGTTTTCTTTCACTTGCTTAACCAATACAAACATCTTAATTTTATTTTTTTTTTTTTAGTGGTCCCTGCAACGTGTGCTGACCTTCATTTGACAAAACTAGAATGACAGTAAGGAAAATAAATTATTGAAACAAAAAGCTGGTTTGTAAAGTCTTTAAACTGTCCATTGAGATGAAGCACAATAGCTCAGTAAGAAGATTTAGAGGCTACCATTTAGTCTTATGGAAAATTCTTATGCTCTTGAAAAACTCAGGTTTGATTTGTGTCCTTCCTTGCGATCAGTAACCATAGCTAAAATGGTATCAAGTTTCTAGCTCTAAAAGCCCCAAAAGGAGAAGGGGTCAATTCTTTGAGTTTTGAGCTTTCTTCTTTCAAAGACTGGAGCCATGAGAGGAAGGGAAAAAAAAATACAACCAATACAGGAGCTGTTTACAACATTGAAATACATCACACACTGTTAGATCAATGGACTGCAATGGTAGGAATCTTTTATATGGAAACCTACAACAGCCCTACTAGGACAAGTTACTGGTGCTGCAGGGTTGGAGAAGAAATTTGTTCTTTTATGCGCTTCCCCAGGAAAGTCCTAAGTGTCCTGAAAGCAAAGGGCAATCAATAACCCATCAGATATAATGTAAAATTGAACTAATGTGCAACCAATTAGGTACCATAACCATTCCATGGAAGTACCAATTAGAAATAAAAACAGTTTAAGTAATTAAGCAACCTTTTAAAAGCACTTGAGGTTTGGAACTATTCTGTTTTTGCAAGTGGCATATTCTAACAAGAAACTCTTGTCAATAGCTGCCAGAGATGCATAGCTTCAGATGTTAAACTGGGTTATTTCCACAAATAGTACCTCAGTATAACTACTCTAGCATATTGAGTTCATCTAGATATCACAACAAAAAATTTGTCATCTTCATTTAAACACATTTCTGGGGTTCCTGAAGCTGGTTTCACATACCTACATGTATGAGAAACACAATGAAGACAGAAGGTATAATAAGATCTATTTCATGAAAACAAAAATTCTTATTTTATATATTAGGTTCAATTTGCTGTCTGCTTCACCTGCGCAATACCTATGAGAATCAATTAGAGTTTTGGGGGAACAGCTGAGGGAGGTATTGGTCCTTTTTATTATTATTTATTTTTATTTTACATCACAACTGAGGGATTTTAAATTTAGAATTTCAACTAATTTTTGTTGTTTTTCTTTCCCCTTTTTCTTTTAAGGAAATATCTCCCAGAATCTCTAGAGAACAGAAGATAGAATTTAACCACTTTACCTACTTTGTCTCTTGGATAATTTGTGGCCAAATGCTGTTTTCATTTATCATGACCTAAGTGTGTGTAACACAAAGATTTTTATTGCTTCTGTGTCATAAGAAAAAAACATTATCAAAAGAGTAGGATCTGCAGGTGGAATATATAATTTACTGAAAGATTATTACAGCTGGTTGAAAATATTCTGTGCAATTGTGTAGCAGAAAAATGAGTATTTTCAAAGTCTGGTGGTATTGAATTTTTGTTTTGTTTTTCTAATATTAACTCTCTGTGGATAACTTTGATTTTTTTTTTTTTTTAATCAAAAAAGCACAATTATAAACCTGAATATTTTGCTTTCACATTAAAATGCTTTCATTTGTTTGAGCTACCATAAAGACCTCGGTCAGCTGTGACATGGTTGGTTTGTCTGACTCATTTCTTATGACACAAATTACTTACTGAACTTCAAATATTAGGAAAAAGATATCTACCCTGCCTCAGAAATACCAGTTACTGTCCTCTGGTGTGAGTAAGGATACTGATCTAGTCAGGCTAGTGTACTGAGCAGATCATGTGAATTCCAGATCCTGCGATTTGAGAAATGGAGTCTTTGCTGTTTAAAATAGGAAATCACATGATGAAACACAGCTCCTTTGATAGTGTTGCAAATGGCAGGAACTAGAGTGCATCTGCTTAGGCCAGCCAAGTCCACCATGAATGGAAGGTTTCTACTCATTAAAAATGGAAATTGCAAGACCATATTTAAGTTCACAATTTATTACAGCTACACTAACATTAAGTATGTTTCTGTGTACAAGAATTACCGTAAATATCCTGTTTACTAAACAGAGCTTCTCTAAGCACTGAAAAGACTGAGGGGACAGATCTCATCCCTGTCAGAGAGCATTATTTGAATTCTGCAATGTTGTTAAGCCATTGTGGGCAGCCTCTCTCTCACAGAAAGGAAAAATGAAAATTAAACTCCAGTTTAGCAATTCAGGAGCACCTCAAAGGGTTGTGTTGGAAAGGGGAAGAACTGGATTCCAGTCTGTAGTTATCAGAGAGGAAATGGAAGAGCAGTAATAACCACTTTTGGATTTCCTCTTTCTGACTGAACTCCTACCTTTCCATGTGGAAGCAAACCCAGAGCAGATTGGGAGAATCCTGTGCCTTGGAAGAACCAGCTGCTTAGAGGCTGTTGCTGGGAAGTGAGTGATAGGGGTCAGTATCCCTACAGCAATCAGGGCATCAGACTGTGATCTTCAACTTGCTCAGTGAATGCTTTACTAGATAAGATGTCAAGACAAACTTTGGTCCCTGCCAACATATGTGTAGGTGCTTCATATCTCCCTTTCTGAGGTGTCTGTTTTTCCTGATGGACTACATAAAAAGTCTATATCCTATAATATTACAAGATTTGGATAACTTTCTAAAAGCCCTGCTGTTTCTCAGCCAGAAAATACATTTTTGTGTGTTATGCAGTAAGGAAGATTGAATAATTGCTATGATCTTAAATGGTACTTAAAATCTTGTACTGAAGAGTGTGGAGGGCTTTTTGGAGGCGACTATCAAAATAGAAGCCTCCTTAGATGTATTTATTACTGCAGAGAAAAGGATATGTCAAATAGTCAGGGAGTTCCGATCCCTGTGTTTTATTTTTGGAAAGCATCAGAACTCTTATTTCTAGGATTTTTTTGTTCCCTAAGCTTAAAGAAAATTTGTTGCCCAGTGAACCTTCCTTTCC
Organism: Elanoides forficatus; assembly: GCA_025311575.1. NCBI lineage: Eukaryota > Metazoa > Chordata > Aves > Accipitriformes > Accipitridae > Elanoides > Elanoides forficatus. The sequence continues at coordinate 19,290,095 of JAOBAS010000029.1, forward strand.
CAAGCTATCTTTTTTGAAACACTGCATATCCCAGAATGTAGATTTGGATTACATTTATGTAAAAGGGGTAAGGTATGATGTGTGGGCATATGGCTACTGTTCCATATATAGATTATTACCCTCAGCAGTGTTAACATTCCAGCTGCAGAGATCACTCATGCATATGTATAGTCCTCCAGGAACAGAAAAAGTAGGATTATTGTGTGTGTCTGAAAGTCTTAATTAACAGATTTCAGCAGGGCGAATGGTAGGTAAAACTTATTACAAGCATCACTTTAGTAGTATATCTGTGAAAAATTACATTATGCAGGAGGTGGACTGTATAATTACAATGGCTTAAAATCTTATGAAAAGTGTTATCCAGTATTTACTGGGTAGAGATATATGACATAAATTTTTGAGCAAGATGAATACAGAGCTGAACTGGACTTCAACATGCCTGGAAGCAGAATTTGGACTTTCTTTTCTTCTGCTCCACTTGAATGAATGGAGTCAACAGCAGAAAATGTGAGCTTTTTAGCAGGTGAAGTGCAGGAAGACATTTAATTAAATTAAAGCTCAGAAAATGTTAAACCTATGAAGGGAAATACTTTTTCTTGGCTCCATGTAATTTATTTTCATCCCTTCTTGAATGCATCTCAGACATAGGTATATGACCAAGCTACTGGACCAAACTAACCAACAGACACATTTGTCATCTGTTTTGCAGCAACTGTTAACTGCAGTAACTGCTCGGGTGCTTGCAAACTCCTTGCTGGAAGATTATCTTGCCAAACTTGTCAAATTCCTACAGATTTATATCACAGAAATTGAGCATTGGCATTGGTCCATTCCAGCCACTATTGTCGAGGTCTGTGACACTACTCTGCTCCATTCCTTTTGATCACAAATCGTAACGGACATCCTTCCTTCTGACCAGAAGAAGAGCAGGATTAGCAGAGTCCATATCGCTAGTTGTGGTTTATTGTCTGGCAGAGAAAACCTAGCTGCTGGATGGGCTTTTGAAAAGGCTAATAGAATTCGCCTCTTGTCTACGAAGATCGTCAGCCAAAAAGGGCCAGTTGTGTCCTGAAGGTCATTATCTCACTGCTGACAAGACTAGTGCTGTAGTCTTATCTTTTTGACACCCTTTTGTGTAGATGATGTGTCCATGGTGATAGAAAGCCTGCAGCTGTGTGGACATGCTGGCTGTTTCATTGTCTTTTTCTCCCTATGGAACTCTTGAATTGGAGGCCTGAATTCTCCTCTTCTACTTTTTGGTAGCTACTGATTTTTCTTTCTCTTATGTCACTCCTTTACCCAACAATCAAAAGTGTGATTTTGTAAGAAAGATCCTGCTAAGAACCTTTCCAAATGTCTAATTCTGGTGGCAGGAGCACTTCCCCAGTATATTTCTTACTTATTGGTCACATTTATCATTTGACTCCTACTTCAGTGCTATGTGCAGATAATTAAGGGCATAGGAATTTGACATGAGGGTAAGATAGTGTATGTGTGATGGACCATGCCCACAGATCACTGAGGGATCTATTTTTATAGATTCAGGGTCGTCCAAGGTGCATATGAGTGTGTTCTGTTATATGCTGGAAAATTTTTCCACCACTTCAAGGTTTTCCACTTTAAGGTTGCACTTGAAGTTTTTCTTGCTTGTATTCCAGCTATATCTCCCTTTGGACAGTGCAGAATTCTACGGAACTGTCCTGAAGAGCATTGGCAGTGACACTGTGATAAAATATGCTTCTGAGTACACAGTTTATGTGTCTTTCAACAGGTATTTTTGCACTTGACTGTATAATGGAATTCAGCTTTTTAGTGAAGGGGTCTGAAAAGTTTCTCACCTTTTAAACACTTTTCCTGTTCTTTCTCTGTTATGTTATTAGAAATCTCTACTTAGTGATGTGCTGTTTGTTGTTTTGTCTTATTTTAATGAAATGGTATTCCACATATAGTACTACACAGTTGATTGCTACATTTATCTAGGCTTCAGTTTTGGAGTGGCCTGTGGATGCACCCAGGAGTTCCAAGTATCATGTATTTATGAAAGCATTAAGTCAAGACAAATTGTTTTGAAATGCTATACAAATAATGATCCTGAAAACTATATTTCACAGGGTTTATCTGTGCATGTGACAACTGTGCTAAAATAATCTGAGAGTGCTCCTCCGAGTGAAGTTACTGCTCTCAACACTCCTGACAAACAAAACAATTTCTTTCTTTAGTAGCACATAGTCCTGTTTTATTGTGTCTCTTTCTTGGCAACAGGAATGGGTTTTGAGGGGATGTCACCTCAATGAGATCCTGTAGCACATATGACATTGTGACAAACAGCTATGTTGTAGCATAGAATGTGACAGAGACTGTGGCACTGTTCCATGGCCAGCACTGTTTAAAAAACCAACCAACCAAACAAACAAACAAACAAAAAAAGCCCACCACCACCAAAACCCCAAAAAAACTTTCACTGGAAACAAACAGTAGTTTAGTCTTTAGAGAGAGACCTAGAAATCTTCAGGGGGGGCTCTCAGTCCTTGAAAGTTATATGAAACCCTTTTCACACCACCCTACTTCTTCCCACCCCAAGAGGAAATCTCATTCTTTGTACAAAACATATTTCTTTACGTTGGTACAGTTGATTTTAGGTTGCAGATTATAAATGTAATGAAGAGCATTACTGATGAAGTTAGAAAACAAAAGTCTATGCTGACATTTGTGGAACATCATTGCCAACAGGCATATGTAAAGATTTACTGTTTATAGCAGTGGTAAGCTATGATGCTGTGCCTCCAGCTCACGGGAGCTGTATATTTTGTTCTTTAATGCTCATTAGTGTTGTAGGAGGCTCAGATTTTAAAAGGGTTTGCCTAGGTAGGTTGTCAGTTGGTGATGAACATAATTGGTGCAGTGAATCTTTCTGACAGCTCACAATCATAATTATTTTCAGAATATCAACAGAAGAGCTGTAATGCATGGTTTATAGCATTTAGCTGGTGGTTTGTGCAATGGTGGGCTTTGTTTTGCAGCTATATCTACCACACCAAAGCAGTTTTCTATTCTCTCACCTTCTGTGGCATTCTCCATCTGCAATCTGTTCATATGACATACTCCCAAAGCTGTGGGACTCACTAAGATTGCATGGATGTAGCTAAAATCTACAATTTGGTGACAACATTTTTAATTATGAATTTCATAGCTATAGCATCTCTCTATAGAAACCAAAAGTTTAATTACACAAAAGCAATGATAATTAGGGAGGGAGATACTAGGGCATGAGATTAAATAAATCTAATAGGGAAAAGTTATTCATTATGCTGGCTACTACCAAATGCTCATGAAGATTTCCCTTTTCTCTTGGTGAGATGTAATGGGATGCACCTCCTGCTCTTGGAGCTGCTGCTCTGCGTTGGCTTGTGCCTGAGACTTGCACTGGGGCAGCAGCCAGAGCCCCACTCCACGCTCGTGGCACTTGTCCCTTGTGCTTTTTCCCTGGGGTATGAGGTCTGTCTGTCAGCTATGAGCCCCACAAAAACAGCTCTGTGCATGAAGACCTCTTTCAATATCTGGAGATCAGCAGTCTTGTGGGCCAGTCTTGCAACTCCTTGAACTTGTGCAGTGCCTGGGCATGGGCAGCTGGCTCCTGCATCAGGTCCTGGGATAGGTTGAGCAGGCTGGCCATGCAGAAGGCCAGAGACAAGGCCATCTCCTCAGGTACCGTCTTCTTGCTGAAGAGGAGGTGGTGGAGGTGTTTCTCCTCCAGGCAGCAGCACATCTGCCTCAAGCTATCATCCAGCAGCAGCAGGAAATTCCTCTTGTGCCAGCTTGATGGGGGGATGGTAACTAGGAGTTGCATCACAGCTGTCTTCAAGGCATGGGTGGAAAAGTCTGTGCCCACCAGTATACAGGTGCAGAGCTGCAGCTACTTGAGGTAGAAGTTGTGCTAGGCACATCCGGCCATGTGCCTGAAGAGCTTCATCCCTGTTACAGTGCAGCTCTCCAGTCATGTCGTGCTACTGGTAATGTGGGCCTCTACTTACTTGATGGTCAGGAAGGTATCTGAGTCATCTAGCCACAACCCAAACCTCACCTCTATGTAGAGGATTCTCTTGGAGGCATTTGTCAGCTGGAGCTTTCAGGAGCAGCTGGAGGGCAGCACTGTTAGCCAGCAGTGCCATGACTGAAGCAGAACCTGACAGGGTGCTTTCACCAAAATCTGGAATGAGCAGGAAGTTTTCTCCACGTTGAGGTAGGAGCCACAGCAAAGGGTGTGTAAGAAGCTGGGCTTCTGATTTCTCCTCTGCTCATCTTGGCGGTGGTGGAGGAAGAACTGCATGTCGAAAGCAAAAAGAAGGGCTTCTATCAGTTCACAGGTGACAAAAGGAACACTAGGGAGAATGTGGGCCCACTGGTGAATGAGGCACAGGATCTGGTGACACAGGACCTTGAAAAGGCTGGGGTACTCAAAGCCTTCTTTGCTTTAGTCTTTACTAGAGAGGCTGGCCTTCAGGAATTCCAGGCCTCAGAGAACAAAAGGTAAATCTAGAACAAGAAAATTGTACCCTAGGTGGAAGAAGTTCAGGTCAGGGAATAAATAAGCAAACTGGACATATATAAATCCATGGACTCTGATGGGATGACCCCACGAGTGCTCAGGGAGCTGGCTTATGTCATTGTGAGGCCACTCTTGATAATCTTTGATCACAGTGACTGGGAGAAGTGGAGGAAAGTAAATGCGACTCCTATCTTCAAGAATAGCAAGAAGGAGGATCCAGGGAACAACAGGCCAGTCAGCCTCACCTCAGTTCCTGGGAAGGTGATGGAGTAGCTAATCCTGAAAAACCATTTCCAGGCACATGAACAACAAGAAAATCATCAGGAGTAGCCAGCATGGATTCACCAAGGGGAAGTTGTGCTTGACAAACTTAAAATTTATGATGAAATGACTGGTTTGGTAAACAAGGGGAGGGCAATGGCTGTTGTCTGCCTAGACTTCAGTAAGGCTTTCAACACTGTTTCCCATGCAATCCTCATAAAGAAGCTGATGAAGCAGCTGGATGAGCAGACAGTGAGGTGGACTGAAAACTGCCTGAATGGCTAGGCCCAGATGGTGATGATCAGTGGCACGAAGTCTAGTTGGAGGCCAGTAACTAGTGGTTACCCCAGGAGTCAGTATTGGGTCCAATCTTGTTTAACATCTCCATAATGAGCCAGATGATGGGGCAGAGTATACCCTCAGCAAGTCTGCTGTTGACACAAAACTGGGAGGAGCAGCTGATATGCTGAAGGGTTGTGCTGCCATCCAGAGGGACCTCAACAGGCTGAAGAAATCGGCTAATGAGAACCTCATGAAGTTCAACAAGGGGAAGTGCAAAGTCCTGCAACTGGAGAGGAAAAATCCCAGGCACCAATATATGCTGGGTGCTGACAGGCTGGAAAGCAGCTTTGCAAGAAAAGGACCTGAACGGAAGTCTTAAAGAAGATGGAGCCAGGCTCTTTCAGTGGTGTTAATTAACAAGACAAGAGGCAGAGCACAAAAACTGAAACACAGGAGGTTCTGTCTGAACATTAGGAAACACTTTTTCTCTGAGGGTGACTGAGCACTGGCACAGGTTGCTCAGAGAGGTTGTGGGGTCTCCGTCCTTGAAAGTATTCAAAAGCTATCTGGACATGGTCCTGGGCGGTCAGCTCTAGGTGGCCTTGCCTGAGTAGGGGGGTTGGACAAGAAGACCTCCAGAACTCTCTTCCAACCTCAACCAGTCTGTGATTCTGTGAAGTTGCCTGTTGGAGCCTCTACAGGGAAGCTAATGAAGGAAGAAAGGTGAGAGACTCATCCTTTTGATTTACTACTTGTGGCTTATATGCGCAAGATTATCTTTCTTGAAGTAGCTCTATGCAATTTTTTGTTTTCCTTTTTGTATCTCACTGAATTAACTTTTAGGCTTAGAGGTACTTGGGCTATATACACAGACACAGATGGCTCGTGAAGCATAAAAAAGACAGCTATAAAGAAGAAACTTTGTCGCTTTGTCTTCAGAAGTGATTTTTTTCCCTGTAATTTGTTTGCTGAAACATCTAAATATTTCTAGATTGTGTCTACTGTCCCCAAAATATACAAGAAAATGGCATTTTTTTGCTTGGAACTTGATGCAGTTTCTTGAAAACTAAAATAAATCTGTTCATTCATTACCCCCACCAGCCCTTACTGACATAGAAGTGATGCCCACAGAAATAGAAGTGCTTATTGCCTTGGGTGTACTTTGTACTCCTAGTCTTGAAGTTCCAGACCAAAGAAATCCATTTATTGTCTTTTTCTCTATTTTATATATTAATGACATATTACTATATATTATGTATTGAACATGTAGTCTTCACTTGACAGAATACAGAAGATCTTTAACAAATGCTGTGAACATGAAATCTTTCCACTGTACTTGAGTACATGAATGTCTCAAGGAATTTCTAGGTAGGCTGTTTTCTCAATTTTTCTGTGAGAAAATATCAGAATATTTAGAAAGTGGCTGCTTCACATTCAGAAAAAATAGGTCATTTCTGGCTTTCTGTAAAATATAGTATGGAGTCCACATTAGTGCTCTGAGTCAATTTTTTCCGGCCATCTTCAAACCACCACATTCATCTGCCATTTGCTTTTAATTTCTCAATATTTTCTACTGTATAAAAACCACTCACACATGTGACATTGCTCCTACTGGACTTATGTTATTTCCCATCTGGAAATAACATGTAAAATTATCATTTGTTTATATGAACTAGAAAAGAAAAGCAATAACTTTTTACTTTCATTCAAAACAAAACTGCCATATTTTCAAAATTACAAGAACAAAGCATGACAAAAAGAGGGTGCATTGTCATAAAAAACCCCACCCTCTAACTCTCAACAGATGTACTCTTACTTAAAAGCAAAATAGACCAGAGAACAGATACAAGACTCTATGAAAAAGCTGGATATATAATGGGCACAAAATATTATAGTTTGCAGACCCATCACAATAATTTAATTAATTCTAGTCCGTTGGGTTTTGCACTGATTCACAGGCTTGGCGTATGACTTTTAGGACTCAATACAGCATGGTATTAAAGCGATTACAGTGCACATTGCTGACTTGAAAGATATTTCAGTAGGGATAGCAGATAACTGAGAACAGATTCTTAGGTGGTATAATTTCTTGTGGCTCTAATGCATTTTAGCTCTGCTGATTTACATCTGCTGAGAATCTCGTCTATGGGAATTCCTTGATGCTCAGTGCTATCATTCTGACACCTGCCAAGATGTCAATAGGAGAATGTACCATAAAAATATCACTCCTTGATAGAAATAAATGTAACTTTAAGATCAGTCATTTGTGTTAGCCAGATTCTGTTCTCATCTTAATAGAACTTTTAAATATCTGTTTCACCACCAGGATAAATGGCTGAGCATTAACTACTGAAAATGAATGCAGAACTATAAAACTTCAGTATAATCATATAATTTATTTCTTAATTTACCATTAGTATAGAACCAATCTTCTGTTGAAGAAGACTGTGTTGGCAATTGGGTGCTATACATTTGACATGTAGAAGTAAAATCTGTATTCTTGAGAATGCAGTCTGATGATGATTTTTATCATCATTTTTAAAATACCTCACAAAGGGAAGTAATTCATTATTATCTTTATTTTATAGCTAAAGAATGGGATGTTTAGAAAGGTGAAGTGACTTTTTCAAGAAAGTCAGTAATGGGAAATAAATTATTGTTAAATTGACAGTGATATTTTATAATAAATGTCATTTTATAAAACGACAAAATTCCATTACCTTCAGGGAAGTCAAAATTTCCTTTGGATTCTTACATATAACCCACATGTCTAGTTCAGCACCTTATTCACAAGGAAAAGTATTCTCAGTCTTTTGCCTAGCGTGGAGCACACCTTTTAATAATAATTCCATAACTTCCCTGGGACTGAAACCAATGATTTCATTAAAAAACAGGGTTAGAATTTGAGTTCATCTTGTTAGCTTTAAGAATAGAAGACTTGCAGACCACATAATCTCAGGGCTCCAAAATCAACCACTGGCTCATGGACAGCTGTTTGAGAGAGACCATGTTAAAATGTACTACTTTGCAGTAGCTTGATAACCTGTGGTTTAGGTATCCTTAGGGATTTCTAAGCAGTTCTTGACCTTTGTTCACAAATCTTCACCCCCGGTAAAGTGGTTGTTGACTGTGACACAGGAATCATTTCTGTGTACACTCTAACATGTAAGCAACTGCAGCCACATAAGGATGTACAAGTGTGCAGCTGTAGACAGTCTTAAACTCCAGCAACTATACAAGATGAAACCTGGAAATGGTGAGCCAGTGTAGTCAGCACGACTGAAAACGAAAGCAATGTACTATGGCCAACCCCTACATAATCTTCACAGAATGAGGAAGGATTTCATGGAAAATAATGGGGAAACTTTGGAGGCATATATTTGAAAGACTTCCCCCAAGCATTGCAAATGGCACAAGAGGGAATGCAAACATAACTAGTGAAAGATGGCAAATTACTTCCTTGGAAATTGCTACTGCTTGTTGTAGCAGTAGTCCTGAATAGTTCTTCAACATAGTACTTGTAAAACAGTATTAGCTTACTTTCTGCAGATTGATTATCTCTTACAACATGTTTTTACTTACCTGAGTAGTATCTGACTTTCTGAATAGCTCCAATGGGTTCCATAGTAGTGTCTGTTCAGGAAGATTTTATTCTGAGTATGAAACTCAATCTGGAGTTTCACAGCTTTAGGTTTTTTTCCTTAGTAGAATTGTCAATGAGAAGGCCTCAATTTAAAAAAAAAAAAAAAAAAAAAAATAAATTTCACTTCCAAAACTGACTTTATATAATGGATACAACAAAAATGTGCCATAGCCAGCCACTTTGTTAACAAACAGAACAGTATTATTTCTACAGTAGAATGACACAGTTGGTGAGGAAAGTCACACATCCAGTCATAACCAGTCAGTGTGTATTGGTGGCACAGTGGTACCCACTGAATATCTGCAATTGCTTCTCCCAAAAGATGGAAGATCTGGCCACTGAAGGGAAATCTTTTGGTCCCAGACCAGTTATTCCATGGCATGGATTACTTTTTTTTTTTTTTTTTTTTTTTGGCAAGTGATGTGTTTTTTTGAGGAAGGTAAGAATGTACTATTTGGCCCTCTTAGGACCTACCTTGTCACCCTTGTCTTTCCTTGCTACTTTCTTTTTCCTTTTCACTGGAGCTTCTACTGCTTCCCTTTCATTCCTTCCATTGTGGATTTTTCTGGCAGGTTTAGCATCATGCAGCTAAAACCAAATCAATAAACCTAGCATGAACTAGCTGAGTAAACCTGGAGTAACTCTGACATTTCTGTTTTGTCTTCCCTTGTCTTCTGCATTTCAGGAGTGCTGAGCTAGAACCATTAGGCTGTTTTGCACCAAACCTGAATATGAGCTTGTTCAGGGGCTCCATGTTGTGCTTTGTCCATTGTATCCTAAAGTGTATATCACATTCCTTTGGGGGTGGCGGGGCTAAAAAGAAAAAAGAGACAAGAGTTAGAGTAAATACTTCTGCAAGTTACAGATGAAACTCTATATAAGCTATGGGGATCACATCCACAGATATATAAACCCACATAGCTCTTCTGCTGATCCATACAGAATTTTACTCAGTATTGGTTACAAACGCATTTATTGTCTCTGCCTCCTGGACTCTTCTTAGAGCTACAGATAACATAAAAGTTTTTTAAGGTCCTCTGCCTCTGCATACCCTCAGCCTTTATAAGTAAGGTGTTTCTCAGCAGAAATAAGGGAGGCACACACAGAGAATTTCATTATAGGTAAATTTTATGTATGTGTTTACACTTAGGTTCTTTAGAAAGTTATAATTATCTTTATTTGTTGTTGTTAATGGAGGAAATCTGATACCAGATCAGTTAGACATGCTTCTTAAATGAGTTGCTTTTTATAGTACTATAGTTTACATGCGACTTGCATGCTGCATAGCTAATTTTTTTTCTTTAAAAATGCACTGTTAAGTTGCAGACTTTGTTATCAGAAAGGCAACCCAAAAAGTCTCTTCCTAATGGCAGTGGATTTTGGTATACTCCAGACATCTTACTGGTTCTGTTACTCTATTAAATGTATTTTCTGTATACAGAACAGTTAGTTCTGTATACAACGCATCATGTAAAGTATATGGTGTGTTTTCACTAGAGATGGAATAAATTTTCAGTGACTTGATAGTATGTTTATTATATTTTAATAATATGACTTTTTGTACTTAATTTCCTTGTGATCAAGTTTGATTTATTTGAATTAATCTTTTCAGTGTTGTTTTATTACTAATGGTTAGAAATTTCTTATTAATAAATTGTTTTCCAGTGATTTGCATTTGGGAGGGGGGGGCAGGGTTGGTTTTCTTGATTTTCTGTGGATGGATAGATAAATTCTTTCAATGGCTACGATGTAAATTAAAAATAGTTACACTGAGGTCAGTGGGTTGTTACATGGAGGGGAAGGGTAGATTTCACCATGCCACACCATAGTTAAGAAAACACAATTCTGTTGTTACCAGAAGATGTTTTCCAACACATCTTTAACAAGAGGGAGGCTGTTCAGACCAATTTTATTTTGATGACTATTTCCTTCAGACTTGTTTGACAGATATATATTGATTTGCTTTTATTTTTGTTTCTTCTTTTCTTAAATATATAAGCAGTATCATGCTTATATATGCCTATTTTTCAATGATTTAGAGTAGTACAATCTGTAGGTCAGAATTAAAAACCAAAATCACAAACATTTGAAAAATACTTCACAAACAATCTAATTACAGCATAGTTCCAGCCTTTCCCTGTAGGACTCCTCATCAGCAATATTCATAGAATATGTAAACACTTCACCTTAAGTAGGGAGGAAGCAATAATCCCTGGTCAATTGGTCCACAATCATCATTGCACTATAAACAGCTGGTGGTGAATAACTATCATCCTTACTGAGAATTGTAGCACGCACAGAACACAATACTTGCCAACTGTTGTGTGTATCCCTTTGTTAAAATATAAAATAACCATTTTCAGTTATAGTGATGTATCTGTGTGTTTACAAACAGTTTCTTAAATTAAAAAAGGAAAGAAAAATATAAAAAGGAAATGGATTAAAGGTCAGTAAATATTCTGGCAACTCGATTTTAAAGGGAGACATGAAATAATTATTTGAGACATGGGAGGGAATAACAAATCAGAACTAAGGCAATTATAGCTATGGAAGTAGGAAAGTTTGAGAGAGCAAAAATAGCCAATACCTTTAGAGTTGCAAGGAAAGAAGGGGGAAAAGTGAGATAAAATGCTATCTGTAAGAATAAACATATTACTACTTTCTATTATAGATAGTAAATAAAATAAAATATTATTATAAAAATATTTGACTGTTATTATGATGAAGTTTTCCAACTAATTGCAAAACATTAGGCACCCAGTTCACCCAGACTAAGACATCTAGTGCCGTTTGAGACTGTCAGGGCCCTGAGTACCCTAATAGGCTTTAATGGCTGTGACAATCCTCACCTGGGACCACCACCTGCACCACTACCCATGGGCCCATTTCAGCTCACGCCAGGGCGCTAGTCTTGCTCTACTTATGCTGCTCTTGTCCATATCCCCTCCTGGTTGAGCCCTGGTTCTGACTCTTGCCTTTGACTGGTGCTCACTGGCCTGTTTGTGTGATCTGTTACTGTCAGCACATGGCTCTGCCCCTCTTGCTCAGGTACTGTGCTGTGTTGGGGAGGCACTACTTGTGCTGGGGTCACCCTTGGCTCCTGGCTTGTTCTCCCTTTGTGGAACAGCCCTGCTCTTGCTGCTCCCTGACAGAGATGTCCTAGTTACGGCTTGACCCATGTAGTTTTCTCAGATATGACATCAGGCCTATAGATGATCTGTGCCCTTTCATAGTAGTAGCTGGAGGCAAGATGGGATAACTGATGACATCTCAACAAGCTCCAGATGCTGGTGTGGAAACAGTTGATTTGATGCCTAGCTGTGATGTGTTTCCAGAAAGTTTTGCTTTGAGACTGGTCACTGTTGTGATTGAATGCTTACTATGTTCCTTAAGCAGAAATATGGTCTCCATTTGAACATCTCCATTAATGGAGAATTAAGTTCACTATTTTGTGTTTATGGCTTTTTGCAGGTGTCATATCTCCTACTTAAATACTTCTGTTACAATTGGATCTATGTGGTATTTTTAATTGAATCAGAACTAATAGAGAAGAACATGGATTTATTTCATTACACCAGTGGAAGACATTTAAGTAGAAGCAAAATATAGTTAAGGACAAAATTGGCTCCTGATATCAATTATCTACTCTGGACCTGCATCACTC
>JAOBAS010000029.1:19309079-19321902 GCA_025311575.1 Elanoides forficatus
TTGGGTCTGGCTGAGATGGAGTTCATTCTCCCCATAGCAGCCCTCGTAGTGCTGTGCTCTGCATTGGTAGCTAGAAACGTGTTGATAACACACCAGTGTTGTGGCTACTGCTGAGCAGAGCTGGCACAGCATCAAGGCTGTCTCCCCAACACTTTTTGCCCCCCTTCAACAGCAGGCTGGGGCTGGGCAAGATCTTAGGAGGGGACATAGCCAGGTCAGCTGACCTAAAGTAACCAAACAGATATTCCATACTATATGTCATCAGCTCAGATATAAAAAATAAGTAAAGGGAGACGGAAAGGGGGACACTTTTAGCCTTCCAGAGCAACCACTACACGTACTGAAGCCCTGCTTCCCAGGAAGTGGCTAGACATTGCCTCCTGATGGGAAGTAAAGAATAACATCATTTGTTTTCCTTTGCTTTTGTGTGCGACCTTTGCTTTCACTACATTAAGCTGTCCTTATCCTGACCCATGAGCCTTTTGTTAAATTTTCTCCCCCCATCCAGCTGAGGAGGGGGGAGTGATAGAATGGCTTTGGTGGGCACCTGGCGCCCAGCCAGGGTCAACCCACCACAGTGGCCTGCACCATAACTAGAAAAAAATATTCTTACACTGGCACAGTAAAACATTCCTAGAGATGAGGGGAATGTTTGGGGGTTTTTTTGTTGTTTGTTTTTGTGTGTTTTTTTTTTTTTTTCCTTCAACAACATACAAATTTTTTTGCAAGCATCCAGTGCAGGAATATGTATATATATAATTCAAGCATTGTGGTCTACTATAGATATTTTATCTATAGTTTCTCTATACAGATATTTAAGTTTTTCAAGATGGAAAATAAGAGAATTTCATAAAGGAACAAAACCAAGCAACAGCATTTTTTCCCTTTCTCTATAGACGTATTAGAAGGAGAAACTTCTTCCAGGCTGTCTTCTATTTAACTTAGAAAGACATTGTGCTCTTATACAGGAAACACATCTCCTGTATTTCTGAGAAAGTAGCCCTCTATAGTTGGCACAGTAAAGTTCCAGGTCTGTATGCAGAGTCCTTACTGATGAAGTAGGACGAGAAAGTGTTGAGTTCCAGTAGCAGTTCTTGGGATACAACCCAGGCTTGTAATTCCCTTCTAAACAAGAAAAGTCCTCTTGTCCTGTTTCTGAAAGGCAACTCCTGTGGACGTTTCCAAAACCTTCCTGAAGGCCACCTTCTGCCTAAGAAACCTTGCATTTCCTAGGAAATCTCTAAAGCAATATTTCCTGCTGATAATGAGTTACCCTAAAAGATTAGCCAGGGACTTGTCCTCCTTGTGTTTGAACTGAGCTGCTTCTGTGCTCTATTAAAGCCAAAGATCTATGACCAAGCTTTTGGGTATGATTTTGATGTTGTACCACAGTCTGGTCAAATCTGAGGTACTTATTTTTGAACGAGTAAGTTACCTGACACCTTTTACCATGAAATGATGAGCCTCATCATCTTCAATATCAAAGAGTTTCAGATCAGGCTGATGCTGCAGTCTTCTAGCAGAGGGTGTGTAGAAAGTCATTGACAAGATAGCAGAAGCGGGGTGACATGCACTGTTGTGAGCAAAACTGCGCTAGTGTTTGTATAACTTCCTGTGCAAGAGGTGGGATGATTTTACTTACAGAAGTGCAGTGATGTCAGTACATGAGATATTGTGCTGGGTTTGGCTGGGATATAGAGTTAGTTTTCTTCACAGTAGCCAGTATGGGACTATGTTTTGCATTTGTGCCAAAAACAGTGTTGATAACACAGCGATGTTTTGGTTACTGCTGAGCAGTGTTTACGCAGAGCCAAGGCTTTTTCTGCTCCTCACCCCACCCCACGAGCGAGGAGGCTGGGGGGACACAAGAGGTTTGGGAGGGGACACAGCTGGGACAGCTGACCCCAACTGACCCAAGGGATATTCTATACCATATGATCTCATGCTCAGCATATAAAGCTGGGGGAAGGAGGAAGTGGGGCATGATTGGAGTGATGGCATTTGTCTTCCCAAGTAACCATTATGTGTGATGGAGCCCTGCTTTCCTGGAGATGGCTGAACACCTGCCTGCCCATGCGAAGTGGTGAATTAATTCCTTGGTTTGCTTTGCTTGCATGCATGGCTTTTGCTTTACTTATTAAACTGTCTTTATCTCAACTCACAAGTTTTCCCATTTTAACTCTTCTGATTCTCTCCCCCATCCCATGGTGGGGAGACTGAGTGAACGGCTGTGTGGGGCTTAGTTGCTGGCTGGGGTTAAACCACAACAGATATATACTAGGAACATGCTGCTGATGTAGTATAAGAACATAATTTATACTGTAAAATGTTTGCAGTATAAACATAGATTCAGACCTAGCTGAACAGTTTCTCCTGAGTGAAAAGACAAATCACTTGTTTATATTTGAATTAGGTCATTCTGATAATCTGGGAGTTTGAGTCAAAAATGGACCTCCCTAGTATTAGTTCATAAGAATGAAATTGTAAAAGTAAAAAATTAATGCACCAAATATGTTTCTGTTTGTTGAAGGACCTGACAGCCATTGTAGGAAAACATTTCCATGTTTATTAGACATACCATAGTATGTAATTTGTTAATAACCCTGCAAGGAAGTTGGTTATATTTGTTGCAGGGGAGCACTGGATGAAGGCTACTTTTGTTATTGAATCCTAGCCATATACTTGGGGCCCATCAACAAACTGTTTTTAAAAACAAATAAACAAAGACAAAAAACCCAAGCCAAGCAACTTCTGCCCCCTCCCTAAACTCTCAAAATAGATAGTGACAGATCTTTGGGCTGGAAGGAACAGCTACATCATCCAGTCTGATCTTTATATATCACTTATAACATTGAATAGAACACTTCCATTGATAAAAGCAACTTGTCTGGATACCATCTATGCTCCAGAAGAATGTGCAGTTGTGAACTGAAGACCTCTGGAACCATGGGAATCCTTTGCTCTCTTAAGCAGCTTATTCTGTTAACATATTTATTATGGGCCTAGTTTAAAAAAATTAAAAAAAAATCCAATTTCTCAGCTGAATTGTCTGTTTTCAAGCACTTATTCTTCCTATACCTTTCCTCATTGCATTTGCTTTCTGTACTGTCTTCTAAGGATAATTGCATGCAGTACATGAGTCACCTATCTTTCTTTTGAAGCTGAAAAGAAGCTCAGTTTCTAATATTACTCATTGTTAGGAATTGTCTCCTCATCTCAAAACATTATTTCTAGTCTCCTGATCTTTGTTTGAATGGTCTACTTCACAAATTGTTCCATCTCGCTTTACATGACTTTTTCTATCCCCAGTTACCTTTCTCATAGTTTCTAGCATCCACTGATGTTTTCAGGAATGATTCCTCATCCTGACTTGATGAATAATGTGGATCTAATATTGATCTGCGTGGAACACTCTTAAACTGCATATACCCCTAGCATCAGGGAAAGGGGGTTTGTTTCATAGTGTTTTTCTCCAGCATCTATATCCGTTGCCTTTATGGCTACACCTGCTATGCTTTTTAGCAGTTGAAATAGTTGCACAGATAGCATAACTTCCAGTAATAGTCACCACGTTTTTGTACTGTCAGAGTATGGCGTTAAAAGGTGAGTGTCACATAAAAAGTGGAAATAGTTCAGCCCAGGTTTTAGTCTCAGTTATTTCATGCTGCTTTTACATTCAGGTATGCTATGTCCAAGGCACCGGGTATGTTCAGATGTTTTCAAAGTCTAAATTCACCAAAAGAAGCACAAATAATAGAATGTATAAATAGCTCTATTTGTTAATGCTAGTGTTTCTTTTGCGCAGAAGGATAATTTTTGTAATTTTCACTACAGCTACTTATTACTAGTAACTTCTAGATGTTTGCAAGTAGGAATGATACATTCATTAAGGTATCAAAATGAAACATATCTGTCTATTATTTTGGGGGATCCTGGGCCAGTGACTTGCCTGTGGAAATGCTTGTAATATACCTGCTGATTCATTATCTGGTAGTTCAGAGTTGATGCAGAGTTGATGTACACAGGCATGTAAAATTCTGTTGAACACTGCTGATGTTTTGAATATATATAATCTGGAAACGTGGATCTAAAGAAGAAAAGATATGATTCGTCAAGTACCAGAATGGAGCTAAAATACAATGGGAGCATTTTGGTATACGATAGAGACAGTACTCATCAATGTACTGAGGGAGAGCTATAGGCATGATAACAACAGCCAGGGAATAACCATGTTTCTTTTCCTGCTGTATTCATACTACTCTCTAGCAATTTACTTTGGACACATAATAAAATCTTGGATATCTACGCAAGGAGGAAGATATATCTGTATATGAATTATACCTCAAGGAATTATGCCTCAGCTTTGCCGAGTTCCATGATGTAAACACCCATTTACTGTAGCCCAACAAACATAAGATTCAAGAAACATTCATTTGATGTGAACACGTTATTTTAAGTTAGGAAAAGAATAAACAAAACCTAACTAGTGAAGACTAATAGAGAATAGATCATTAATTTGAAAGAATAGCAATGAAAGATGGAAAAAGTTGACCAAATACTTCTCCATAAATATTAGATAAATAGATGTATCTGCCCATCACCTACAATGATAGCATCTTAGTGCTTTGTGTACTCAGAGAAAATGCCACATTACTGTATACTGGTACTTGCTTCTTCTGTACTTTCACTGATATCCACCAGAAAAACAATAACTGTTTTGCCTAGGTCCACTGGCAAAAAAAAAAATCCTGGCCTCCAAAATTGTAGTCTCACCTTGTTGAGATTTTCTGTTTCCTTGCTTCTGCCCACTTCCCTTTGTTTACAAGCATTCACAATATACTACATTTTTATCTTGGCTCCCTTTACATTTAGGGCATAATAAACCCTCCGAAGCAAAAGTTCCGGTCTTCACAGAGGAAAGAACCATTCTTGGTTTAGTTTGAGTTGTTGCTCAATGTATTTGTTACTGTATTTAATACAGTTGTATGTGAATTCTTTATTCTTTTTGCACAAAAATAAAAATGAAAATTTTATTAAATGTGTCTTCTAGCTAAATGGTTTTTATGTGTGCAACTTAACTCAATGCTAATATTTCACTACATTTCCTGGATGGACCTGGTGGAAAAGATTATAAACGGTATAGATCTATAAACAGGATTATAAACAGTACAGAACAGTATAGATAAAAGATATGATTTGTCAGAAAAGGATGTGAATTAAAGATTTAATGTAAAATGGGGATAGTTAGCAAGAGGTTTCCAGAAGCAGTAGAAAAATTATCTACAGAGAGAGATTTTTAAAGATTCTTTAGAAATACATTTAATACTGAGCTACTATCTAGAGAATGACTCACAAACTGAAGTCTGGTATTGTTAAGTGAAAAAAAAAAACAATCTGAATATTACCCAGAGTCAGTTTACTCTGGAGCCACAGGTCAGTTGTCATTCTTTATCGCAGAGAAAAATGTACTGGAAATTCAGCAGAGGATATTCAAGCCATAACGAGTGTTAGACAGCACAGTTTGTTTTGGGTGTTCTTTTGGTCTGGGTTTTTTTTGCTTTTTTTGGTTTTGGTTTGTTAAAAAAACACAAAGATATTATGAAAAATATCCATCTCATGTTTTGGTTTCCCTTGTGATCTCTCCAACAATGCCACACTGGATGATTTATCCCACTTTAAACGAAGATATGGCACATCAGAGATGATAACCAGGAGACACCATTACACCATAAAGTAATTAGCACTACCCCCATTTACCCCCCTCCTTGTGAACAGGGTTTTTCCCTTATGAGAGCAGAGGAGTAGTTAGCTGTTCCTAGGCTAACACAGCTGGGCTTTGCAGGGCCTGGAGGGAAAGGAGCTAATTTCCAAACTGAGCAGCTGCACATCATTCTTAAGAATGATTTAGCAGTTTTCTCCTCATTTAAACTGAGCGGGTTCCAGAGTTTACTGAGATGCTCAGACTGAGGACATGTAATTTCTGTGTGTATGAACACATATCAGACAACTTAGGACTCCCTCAATTCCTAATTGAATCGCCAGTGCCAGTTTAAGAACAGTGAGTGCAATGTACTGTTAGCATAAGATAATCAGCCAGCCACTTACAGTAGTGAAGTGTGGTCTCAATGAGTAATGTGATGGGAACTGCGCTATAGTACTCTATTGTAAAGGGGACAATGGAGTATCAGCCAATGGAAATTTTTTGAACTATTTTTGTGAAGTTTAATTTCAATATTTTTCTTTCAGCCAAATACTTGTAAAGCAAAACATTTCAGTTCCTCCTAAGTCACTTGAAATAATTAGAGCAGGCATATTTCTTTTGAGCTACGGAGTAGTTAAAATCTTAAGGTCTTACAAAAAGAAACAAATAAATACTTACATAGAATAAGCTTGGCATTTACAAAACTCCTTGTAAATGGTTGTGAATTGAGCAACTTGTCAGGGTGACTTTTTTTTCCTTCTGAGCAGTTTATTCCAATAAACTGGTGTTTTCTTATGAAACCAAAGGTTTTCTTCCTTATCGAGATTGCGTAAGTCTCAAATTGAGGTCTATGAATTGTACTTTTTTTCTCAGATGTAAACTGATGGCCTAAGCATTTAGGAGACGTCCAGTTTCTAGGATCTTCTACAGACTCTGCCACTACTGTACCAGACTTGTCTAGAGTGAAACATAGCTCTTGGCCAAAGCCTAAATTTACTTGTCCTGCTTTTGTCACTAACTAATGTCTGATGGAGACAAGTGGCATGTATATTAGCTCATTCTATCAGTCAAGATTTATAGGTATAGCTTACCCGTCTTGCGAACCTCCCAATATATGCAAGCTATTTGAAAAAAGAGAAATTTTTGTAGTTATTAAAAATTACATGGTATTAAGAAAAATTAAAATTATTGCAATATTTATCAAACCTCATTAGCTAAGTAAGATGAGGAAGAGACTCATCTCAATTGTCTTTGTAGACATCAAGTGAGGAGAAGATTGCTTAATTGGGAGATGCACAAAAACCCCAAGAAGTTAAAACTCAATTTCTTTTTAAAAGCAGCAATTTAACTATTTTTAAAATGTACTAGCAGAAGAGAATTATTTATATTTTCCTATCACTTTACTTTAAACTTGCAATCTTTACAAGTTTCCTAATGCATTTGTGCCCCTCCCCCCAGAAAAAGTATCTAGACAATATAAAAAAAATGAACCATATAATTACCAGAAGGTGACCATTAGAAATCCATAATGGTTTTTATTTATCAACACTTCTATTCATTTGGAGACTACTACAATACTGATGATTTTAACTTCTGAAATATCTGTGTCCTGACTATTCTTCTAAGCAGTGCATTTTGAGGTGTCTCCAACTTTGTTGAAAATATTACTGCAAAAAACTATTTTCTGAAGCATCAGATGGGTGGTTAATGTTTAGGAAAAAAATCCCTCTCAGCTTTATGTAGTTCTGAATGAATTATAAACTTTTGAAATAATCTCCTCTTTCAGTCAAAGATTCTGTGTAGAATACAAATAATGGGGTTTCTATCAAAAAAGACAAACATGAAAACCTATGTGTTCCAAGAAGAAAGTATTTTTATTCCAGAGATTGTGTACACACACTTATTAGAAAAAATGGCAATAGACTGACCTTCCTAAAATGAAATCAACAGCACATAACGTCGACTTTTGTACACAATTAAGTAAGTTGTAGGCTTTAGCAGGTCTGTTAGCAAGAAGAGGTGCATTAGGGTAAACAATGTGTGATTTAAATTTTTTTTTTCTTATTTTTCTTTTTTCTCATTGAGAAACCATTGTACTACAGAGTCACAGGTGAAAGTGGAAAAAAATAGAAAAAGAAGGCATAGGTCTTGACTATATAAGTACTTTAGGAGAATCGCAATGCCTTAAGCAAGTATCTTGGGATCATCATGGTCCACTGCAGTACAGCAGTTCTTGGGTGGCCATAGGACTGACTGTAAGCACGGTATATTATAGAAGCCAATATATCTGTTCTTGAAGGTATCATCTTCTGTGTAAGCCTTAGCATATTCTGTAAAGCTATGTGATTCAGAGGTCTTCAATACTTCTTCAACAGTACTACAATGAGAACTTCTTGCAAGATTTGGTAATCCTTCAACCTGTGTGCCTGCTAGAATTGAGGGCAAGCTCTTTCTTCTTTCCTTTTGAAGTTTGTTCAGATTTTTCTTTGTGAAGGAACACAGGAAACCTCTCACATTTTTTTATGATATGTTTCTCTGCATAAGTGTTATTGGTGACTTCTGTGAGTTATTGTTTTGATATGAGTAGCTTAAACTCAGCAAGAACTGTGTATGAATGTGTACAGATCAGGGGCCTGGGGAAAGGGATATAATTACTTGCTTTTAAGATATAGGTTAATTATTACAGATTTCTTAGTAACTGTTATACTCATAAACACTTGTATGTATCCTCAGGAAATATGCTCAAGAATGAAAAGCTTCAAGAGCAATGGTGGTAGGCAATGAACACTTGGTAATTTTAAGCATCCAGTATGTGTGCTCATGCACAAACATATATGCACAAGTATTTAATTTTGAACATGCGTTTGCCAATCATTGCCCTACAAAACTAAATCCTATGGATTGTAACTAAAAGGCCAGGTAAAGAATAATTTTCGGGTTCTGTAACAAAAGACTACTTGCTCTTTCTTTGCAGCTTTAGTTCAGTGAGAGTTCAACTGAAAGCTTCTGGAGAGGTTCTCAGATGAGTGAATCATAAGGATTCAATCTCTTTAAAGCCTCTGGAAGAACTGTGAAGAAATATTGAAGCAGCATGACCCTACAAAAAGTCTACATGTATGTAACAGAAACATGTTGTAGTGTTACATCTCACACAGATGAGCTTTATTAAGCCAATAGGGTTTTTTAACTTTCTACAAAAACACAAGAGCAGAAAAATAAAAGTGACCTTTTGTTTGTGGGGGATGAAAGGAATGGGAGGGAAGGAAAGAAACCATGTGGCTTTAGGGGTTTTGTGTTTGGGGTTTCTTTTAATGGCATGTAAATATTTCCCTGAACATTTGAAAAATCTCATAATGATTTATGGGGGTTTTCTGTATCCCAAACATTTTGGGTTACAGTCTCTTTTGAGCTATCCTTGTGTGAAGGCAGAGAAAAGGAAAAGAGTTTGAAAAACACTTACATAAAAAAGAAACAATAGAATCTTTCTTTTTTATTTTCTAACATGGAAAAAAATGGTTACGTTTTCTGTGTACACTTCCCCTTTATTTTGGTCATAAAATATTGCAGCTGAAAGATTATTTTATTTTCTTTTTCTCTATTAGATGTCTTTTAACACATGGCCCACCCAGGAAAAACTAATTAAATTCTACCTCACTGATATTTTTTTATTGCAAGGAACTAGTATTTGTTTAAAAAAGTTTGGGTAACCTAACTGTATTCCAACAACCAAATATAATGAACTGACTTCACTGAGAATTGTTCTGAGGACATAGAATCCTGTAACAACTGCAGTCTCAGGAGTAGCTGAACAGTCACCAACATCTTTGCCTGATACTTTTGACAAAGAAAAAATATTAAGGGTTTTGGAGGGCAACAAAAAAGAATTCGTAGAATGATTTTCTTCTTTGACAAGTATCCAGCTAGTCAGAGCAGGGAAGGAGATTATGTCTAACTAGTATGTGTTTCCAAGGCAGAGGAGTAAAGCTAGCAATTCTGTTTCCTACCATGCTCAGTGCCCTTTAAGCAAGCAAACTACAGGTTTTTTGGGCACTGAACTGGTAGGCAAGCTATCAGAAAAGATGGAGGAAGTAAATTTGCCAGTCTTACGCTGAATGAAAAACTGCTTTACAGTAAGTATGTTATGACTGGTTTTTTCCAACTGTATTGCACTATCGTTAATATACTACTGTCATATACAATGGCAGAGCTGGAATGGAAGTGGTTCATTCCAGTTAGAGCTAACTGTTGCAGACTGCTCCTTTCCAACTCCATCCTTTCTGCTGGGAGTTGCACTACCACTGCTTGCTCTGAGAGAAGAAGCTCTTCCTCCCACTGCTGTCTCAGGTCCAGACAAGATCACATTTTCATGGAGAAGAGGAGTAATACCTATTGAACTAACTCTATGGCTGCCTTTTAAGCCAATTATATTAATATTCTTTTAGCAGCTCACTCCCGCATAATAATAACTAGGTTTTATGATGAAATATGTATAAAGTCTGGAAAACAGACTGCTATGTGTGCTTACATTTTCTTGATCATTGTTTTGATGGCTGTCTCTTAGTATTCAAAATCTGTTTTTGTTTACACTGATGTGAGTTCAGAGTGACTTTTCTGAGATGCATCAGGTATATATTGCTGAAACTCATGGCATGATTTATCTGAAAGGTTGAAATAACAACAAAGAGCTGTATATATTTGGTTAGTTGGACTATTGCATGCCTTCTTATTAGCTGATTCTTTCTCTTCTTTAGAGTGCATGTAGTGCATAATGAGGTACAGGGGGAAGACATGGCAGCTATTCTCAAGGGATTTATGTAAATAAGAAGTATTGGCACTTTTCTCAGCAATATTAAGTTTCTGAGCAAAATGTTAAATAAAAAAGAGTCAAGGAAATGGTGCATAAAATGTGCATGAATCAGGTCCTAACTCTATAATCTAACTCTTGGGGAACAATTAAGGCTTTACAAAGTCTCAAGGCATTTATCTGTCACTTTTTCTGGGACAAGGGGAATTAAAAAAAAAAAAACAACAAAAAAACCCCAGCGTAATGGAAATCTTAATTATACATACCTAATTATGAAAATTTCACAGAATACAAGTGTAGAAAAAGAAAGCTTCTGAATGCCAATAATGCTGCTTATAAAATACCATAAACAAGGCTGAGAGCTTGGGAGGACCCCTGATGGAATCATTCTTTAATCTTCTATTGGAAAAAGAAGCATAATAGTAAGGAAAATTAAAACAAACCATCACAATTCTGCAAGCAGAATTTTAGTAAAAGGTAAATGTCTTTACCCATAATGGAATCAAACACAAATGTATGTTGTGTATCGGCTGTAATTGCAGAGATTTAGAATGTTTGTATATGAAGTATTCATATTTGCAAGGAATGAAGTAGTAGTAAATTACTGTATTTCCATACCAGCTAGCATAATATCCTGCCTCAGCTGTAATCATAATCTTAAGAATTCAGAAAGATCCAGATTTTTAGGCCATATGTATAATCCAAAAAGTTTTAGCGTGGAAACTGTGGTATCCTGAGTAGGAATATACATCTCAGTGTCTAAGTATACTGAAAAAGATGGAGAGTACTGAGTGGTGGATATAAAATTAATTAAGCCATGAGGGGCTAAATGAGCAGAACATGGTGGGGGAGAAATAAAAAAAATATTTTAAAGTGAAGAAGTGCCTTGCCTCCATGATCAATATCACCCATCAAGAGTGGTGTTGAAGCGGATGCCCATGGAGGAGCTGTACTGGGGACCAGTGAGGGTGTTGGGGTACTGGTGCAGGAGGGCAGCCTGGAGGAGAGCAGCTGGGCAGAAGGGCAGGTGGTGAATGATGGACTGTCTCACTGGCTGTCTGGGGCAGGGGCAGTCTTTGGATGTGGTTTGGGGGAAAACACGTGTCTGGCTTTTGGCTTGTTTGTTTTTTCTGGGGAAGATAGGTTGATACAAGAGACTGTTGAGCTCACCCTTCCTAAGGCTACAAAGCATGGTTTTGAACAGCAAACAGCTGAGAAGAATAGGGTGAAATCCTGGTCTTGGTATAATGTTTCCATTTTTAGTATAATAAAAGCTAGCTAAAAATATATATATATCTATTAAAATGGCATGTGCTTTGGCAGTCCTCTGTTCATGCAGATAATACAGTTTCACTATAGGCCTCATTCCTTACTTCATGAACAACCAGAAATCCAAGCAGGAGTAATTAACATGCACGGGATGTATGTTTTACCTTTGTAAAATCTTCTGGCTTTCGTTGGTTTCAGGGTTGGGACTACGGAAGAAACACTTTGCCAGGACTAAGCCTCCATTTATTCCACTCAATTATCAGTACATAAATGAGGCATTTGCATTAAGAATCTAATTCCCCCTCCCTAATCAAAGGAGAGCGTGTGCCCTCCACAGATCCTGCTTAGATGCTGGGGTGTCTCCACCGTCTGTGGGCAGAGCTTAAAACAACATAACTCTCCCAGCTGCATAGATTCACATTGGCCACCTTACACGCAAGCCGACTCCAATGTCTTTGTGGAAATGTAAGTCAGAAAAGAGCACTAGTGACAATACTTCCCCCCGGCTATGTTTGGTTGGGGCTGGGTACACTTGCTGTGCTCGTGGAGCTAGCAGCCCTGGGGCCATGAACACCGCTGGCCCCGGGGCGGGGGACATGTCGCCAACAGCCGTCGGGAGGCTGGGATCAGCGAGGAGGGAGCTGGTTGGGGTGAGACAGCGAGGAGAAGCCCCAACTTGCCAGGGCTGCAGGGGTGGAAGCAGCTCCCACCATGAAGGCTGAAGCACCTCCCAGCCTAGGCCCCACCATGGGTGGCCTATCATGGCTGCCTCTTCCTCAGGGAGGCTGAGGGCAGTGGGACCCAGAGGTGCATGGGAAGGTAAGTGTGAAGCAAGGAAAAGGGGTGCTACCAGGCAAGGCATTTTTCATTTCCAAGGGGGTTTTTTGCTCTTTTCTCTTTTCTTTCTCTTTTCTTTCTCTTTTCTCTTTTCTTTTCTTTTCTTTCTCTTTTTTCTTTTCTTTCTCTTTTTTCTTTTCTTTCTCTTTTCTTTTCTTTTCTTTTCTTTTCTTTTCTTTTCTTTTCTTTTCTTTTCTTTTCTTTTCTTTTCT
>JAOBAS010000029.1:19331954-19350218 GCA_025311575.1 Elanoides forficatus
AAGTTTAAGTATGTGAATTCCCGGTGCTATTGGTTTTTTGCAAGGGTCTTGCCATGTGAACAAAAATACCCCCCCCCCAGTATTCATAACTAAAATCTGTGAATATTCTTCAGTAGAATACTTAAGTATGTGTACTCCCTTCACATATTCAAAGGTTTTTCTGGGAACTTATTGTACCAGAGCTACATCTTGAGGGATGTAGGGACACAGCCAGCAATGGCATTTAATGAATTAGTGGGTACAGGAAGCAGAACATAGCTGTATTACACAGGGCTAACCCAGCTTAACATATCCTTTTCATTAATTTACTGCAAGCTGCAGATACATCTATGGTAGGCAATAATAAATTGAACTCCAGACCTAGCTTCCTTTTACTGTATGGGGTAAAGATACCTCTCAAACTTTGAAGCACAGTATAGTAGGGATTACAGCAAAGGAAGGGAAGTAATGCACTGACTGAAAATGTTACTATTTAAGCCTACATGGACAAACAGTTGTCATTCTGTGGCAAAAACCACTCACTAAAGCTTTAGTGAGTAGCCTAATTAGAAAGGTAACAGCCTTCAGTGAAATCCACTGAATTCTCAGGGCTTATTCTGTCAAGAACTGGAGTAAAATGGATCAATCTTTATGATTCCAGAAAAATCAAACCCTGAACCTGATCCTTCTGATATGTCCAGACTGAAATTAGATCTCAGGGGTTTTTTTCATTGTTAAATTGTGCGGCGAAAAAATGTACGTGATACAACTAATACGGATATTAACCTATGTGATATTTTACCATGATGATTTATATATATGTATAACAACACATGTATATACCTATGTAAAAAATGTGTTTGTTTTGTTTTTATAGTATAAATCTATTGAATGATAAAATCATGGTGAGCGTAATTAAAACCACTTAGCAGTGGGTCAGTCTGGTTTCATCACTAACTTCAATGCATGTATGCAATGTAATGTATATAATATAATACATATAATATATACTTTATTTAGTTGTTTTTCTTTTTTCCCCTGAATTATCACTGAATCATCTTGTTTTCTGTTTAACACCTGTCATAGAAGGTATATTATTAAATTCCAGTACAAAGCTGACACTCTACCAAGTACAACATGTTTCTGTAGAAGGAAAGCTAGTTGCAAAATCAGGGGAAAGAAGACTCTACTGAGTTATGGTCTGTGCAGCTATTAAGACAATTTAGGATAGCATGAATTTGATTTGTGTAGGTATGCCAGTGGGAAAACAGATTCAGGCTGTGGGATTTTATATTGAAAGCTATTGCATAGATAAAATGATTTTCCAAAGAATGTCTTTTAATCCTATTTTGAATTTCTTACCACAATTTTAAAACTTCCCACCAACAAAACATTTTTTTTTTCCTTAAGAAATGTTACAAAAGAAACAAGTTGGAGTCCCAGGCTTGTCTTCGTGGGCCAATTATCTCTTCAGTCATGTAACTTAAGAGTTGCTGAGAAGCTGCTATTGCTCTGGAGAGCAAGGAAGATACCCAGTGTCCATGTAATGGTCTAATGGAGACTGTCATTTTACTCCTGTCTGTTCAAGGAGTCTTGTTCACTAACAGGCCACATGTGTAGCTGTTGCACACAAACTGTCGGCTTTCTGCTGTGCAGTTGGCAGACTCTTGGGAGGCACTGCAAAATCTGTAGCGCTATATCCTAGACAATTATATGACATGCTGCTACAGGCTTTTCTGATATACCACAAGGTAATTTCTGTTAATGAATGTCGGAATTGTAGATGCTCTGCTGCTGAGCATTTTAGACCACACATAGAGAATTCCAACAATTGGCATGCATTTGTCTCCTTGTCAATCAACAGTTTTATATTCTAACCTATACTTAATCCTTTTCATTTTTTAATTTCTGCATAAGTGTGAACCACACGCTGCAGAAATATAGCAAACAGGGAGAGCATCAAATTCTAGTCTACATACCATTCCATAATGTGTTTGACTTAATTAATAAGCTAAGAACACTAATTTGATAATTCCAGGGATAAAGTAAGTGTCTTTTGCCCCTCTGACAAGGGCAGACTAGGTGAAATTTGAAGTGTCTTGTAATGACAAATCTAACAATAATTATTAAGTAAGAGAAATAGTTGATATTGTTCAGACACATTGTCTATAGGGCAATTGCAAATCAGTAACTGTCTTTTTCTAACACTTTTCTGGTCTGCCATTGAAGGGTTTGCCAACTTTGTTCTGTATAAAGAAATCCTTCAATATAGAGGAATTTAACTACTGAGTTTGTAAAGGTGTTTTCCCTTACAGGTTTTAGTAAAAATGTAATTCATTCCTCTATGTCAATAGCTTTCACTCTGCAATCTTCAAGGAGTCATCTCGTAGGTACATGAGAAGCAATTTTAAAAAATAAGTCTACGTGCATGAGGCTTGGATTTGCAATACTGTGTCTGTACCATCATTGACTATTTTAATTTGCAGACTTAAAAAAAAGGGGGTTAAATAAACTAGCTTACTGCAGAGGTGTGGAGATACAAGCTTTCCCACTGTCCAAAAGTTTAAATAACAGAGGAGATAACAAAGTATGTAGTTAGTTAGAAATTCTAAATTATGAAGAAGCTACCAATTAGTAACTTGAGATATGTAATCTCAGCATACAAGAACTACAGTAGAGTTGCCCAGTACTAAAAGCAGAAAGTTGTTATTTCTTTTAGTTTATATTCTAATATATACTGTACAACTGACAACTTTCTAACAGATTCTCCATAAGCACATACTAGAAGATATTTTCCACACTGAAGAATTAATGTTTCCCTTAACCCATGTATATGTTCATGCTGCTGTTTCCAATTTGCTCTACACAGTCTACCAACATCTGTATATTGCAGGAGTAAGGTCTGATTCCAGATTGAATGAAAGTTGGAAAATATTATTTCAATTTTACAGGAGGAGACCAGACAGAGGATGATTAAGTGACTTGCCAAAAATTCACACTACAGAGCAGAACAGAAAACAACTGCAAAGGTAAGTTCTTTAAATGCCAATTTTATAAAACATGCTGTAAGTGTCGATCATCAAGTGCACCTGAAAAGCCTGAGCATTCATGATGATTGATTGCATTAAACACTGCCTGTTGTGGTCACAGTGGACTTTTCTGATTTATATCGCTTTAGGATCTGCTCTGAGTTCTAGAAAGTGTTTAGTAGAAACATCAGCTTATAAACTTTATCACTTTTCTGGAGAAAGCATTGTGAAAATCCTTTACAGAACTGTTTATCTGTTTCTGAATAGTGGAATGAGGTAATTTTGTACTTCACATTTCCAGGAATATGCCAGAAATTGAAAGTCTATGGAATGGAAAACTCTGTGATTTCTGAGCTTGTTTCATTACTATTCTTGGAAAAGATAATGCTAATTCAATCCAAATACTCCATTTCAATAAAACTAATATTTTTATTATTATTTTTAAGGTATATTTTCTGTAAAAGAGATGTTCTCAAATTAAAATTATATTAAAACAGAAGTCCTAATGCTCCATAATGATACAAAAGACAAGTATGTTTTTGCTGAATTAAATTTGTCAGAATAAGTACATTCTTGCAGAATGTTTTCATTTTGGTGAAATGATGTCTTCTGACAAGAAAATATTTCATTGGAAAGTTTTTGACCAGCTCAGATTGCTTCTGAGTGTACCTACTGTGAAGCCAAGACATTGAGGAGTACTTTCTGACTTTTCTTAGTATTTGACATAGCCAATATAAGAGAAGTTATTAAATGCTAAAGCAAAGCTAAAGCTTGTGCTGTAGAGGCATTGCCCAATTAATATAATTAATGTGTTTTCAGTGCTGCTAGTTTTGATAGCTTCTGAGACTGCAAATCAGCCTCTGTTCTTGCTGTCATGCATATCACCAGCAGATGTAGTGTTAGTGCCATAGGCACAGGCCAGATAATCCTGAATTTGGAAAGCAAAGAATGTCATGTAATTATTTTGCAGCCTAACATAATATGGCCTGTTTGGGGAGCCAAAAATATGCAACTACATCTTTTCTGTTGATGTTTTACAATGAAGTTGTCAGCTAGATAGCAGTAGGGTGAGGGAGGCAGTGCTGTGCAGAATGTATGTGTCCTATAGTGACAACCCACAACACAACCTACAGACACAGCACAAAAGAGCACAAAATAACTCTTCAAAGTAGACACGTTAAGTCAATGTCATTAATGCGTAACTGAAAAATGAACAATACCTTTATCCATCCTGTCAATCTTTCAGCAGCATAAAGAAGGCAAAGAATTGCCTGAAGACAAAGAGTGGAAGAGTCTCCTTCCTCTTAGAGGAATTCCAGGTTGACATCAGTGGACCTGAATTCAAAAAACTTTGAAGGATGACTCCAAATACCAAACTATATATTTTCAGCCTGAGGCTATTGTCTCATTGAGCCTTGCCACCTTCTCCTTAGTCTTTATCACCACATTTTAATCCTTTGTCTTTCATACCATATCATATCATATCATATCATCACCTTCCTGTTTCTCAGCCTTCTCCCCCATCCCCGTCTTATGTTCTGCTTGTTTTCCAGTTTTCTCTCACAAGGCCAGTATCATCACTCCACTGCTTACCTGCTGTTTTGTGTACTTCACATTAAAAAGACTTTTTCTGTGAAGATTAATGCATCTACAAAGATACCTAAAGTGACTGATCTATACTAAATTGCTCTATGCCCTGTGTCTTACTGATTTGTACATAGCTAATTCAAGAATTCTTAACAGGCTACTTTCAAGTCAAGACCATATTTAAACTGGTGCAGAAGTTTTACTTTCATGGCCCACATCTTGAGTCCTCATGTTTGTTCCAAACCATTTCTCTGGATCCTCTCTTAGCATCAACGATAAATTTAAATACCTACTTTTTAGGGAAGATTTTTGGTCTTTTATATTGCCAATCACAGTTTTGATTCCCGAGTTGAATAAAATTGGGTAGCATAGTAGTTATCACATAAATGATGGAGAGATTGCAATTGAATGACTGACGCCATGATTCTAAATGTTACCCATTTCCTTCATTTAGATTAAAAGAAACTTAAAATCTATTGAGCACTTGATGACAATGTTGACAATGGTAACAACTAGCATTAGCAGTAGCCTTGTTAGCTGCCTCAGGTATATTTTGCAACCATGAGTGGGGAATGATAAGGGATAGCAAGAAAATTAGTTCCGGAAACAATTTTTCCAAGATGTCATCTGAGCTCTGAAAAAATAAAAATTTTTGAGTTGCATGTATGGGTCAGCTATAACCTTTCTTCTTTTAAATTCTGGCTTTTTCATGTCACTAACAGTAGCACAAGAAGACTGATGATTAGTGGGCAAGTTGGCTTGTACCAGAGACCAGAATACAGGCTTTTTTTGTAACTGAATAGTACAAAGAATAAGACAGTATCAGGCCAACAAAAATTATAGATGAGAACCTAAAAATCAATAGTACAAAATAACAATTCCCCATCTTAATGAGATAAAGTCAATGCATATATGTTGGCACAAAGCAACCTGCTACTCCACTGCTATCGAATTTTATTTTAGGTCTATGGTTCAGGAAAGAAAACTTTTTAAAACTTATATTTTTGAAATTCAAAACTTCTCTAAAAGAAACTAATTTCTTCTTACCTGTATGAATCACAGTGAGCGAAGTGGTAGATTACATGTTACAAATCGATACTAGGCTTTAGATGTTATTACAGAACCATTCGAGCCAGGCTCCTTTTGTTAATGATATCATCTGGATTCTGCAATGATTAAGAACATAGTAATACATTCTTCCTCATTCATTACCTTACAGATAATAACCACATATTTGATTACATTTGATTATATTATAAGCAATATGCTCAAACTTATCATGTATACAAAAAAAAACAGAGAAAAGCTTTTTGAATGTAATTAAGGTGTAAAAGAAACTTCTGTTTAACAAAAAAATGTTTTATTCATAGTTTCTGGCATTTTCTGTCAAAAGAAAGAAAGGAAAACTAACCTCCTGCCAATAAAATGAAAAAAGGCAGGAGGAGGCGGGGGAAGGAGGCTTAATATCTGACAAAGGAAAATAATAGAGAAACAGATGTCCTTTACCATTTCTAATACCTTATTTTTCATCTTAAGGCAGCACAGAAAGATATTGCACTCTTTGGAAATTTTTCCACTAGCTTGTGGTAAGTAGCAGACCTGCTGATTCACTAGTACTGTTTTGGCTTTATCTCCCAGTGTTTTTCTCAAATGTGTCCGGATAGTTTGTATCTGATCTTCTCTACTTGTTATGCAAATTATTAACAGGTCTCCCAAACCAGAGGAGGGAGAAAGTCCTGAGAGCTACACATGGCCATAGCTTCTTGATACATAATTCCCTTGGTATTTACACGTTCAAGACATCTGTCTCACTTTGTCTGCAGTTTTTAAAGAGGCAGTATCATGGTGCGGTGTCAAGGGAAAAACAAAACAAAATGTGACTTTAAACAACAGAAAAAAAGAACTGGAAAAATGCTGGGTAAGAGTTGAAACTCCTTAGCTGGTGTTAATATTTAAAAGGGTATTCAGTTATCCTCTAGACTCTTCTGCTGTTTTGTGTCCACAAGTAGCAGCAACAGTGGTTTTATTATCTGGTCTTTGCGTTTGTCACTCTCTATCATACTATTTAAACTACAAACTGTTAGAGTTTACAAGAACTGAAAAATATTTTCTTCAAAAGATTCTTTGTAATGGAGTAGTGTTGTACTAGCTCGTATTTCTGGTGGCTGTGCAGGTGATAGGAAGCTAGCCATTGATGAAGATTTAAAGACTGAAATTTTCTGTGGGGCACATGAGAAACAAGGCTAAGAAGATCTATCATGTTTGAATGAGATTATTCCATTAACTGAAGACTTTTCTAGTATTGCTTTTAAAAAACTGTTTTGACAAGGACTCACTGGCTATAGCGATATATTAACTGGAAAGGAACACCATAACATGCCTTTCATAGAAAATACACATCAAGCTCTGGCATCTGTCATTTGTGTATGCAATATTTATATTGCATGTGTCATTATAGTATCTAAGTACTGTTCAAGGATTGAAAATATGAGTTATTTCTAAACCAGGAGCATTTTAACAACACAGAGTACCAGTTTAGCATCTCAACAAAGCCAGATGACAAAGGAAAGAGGAGTTCTCAGAATTAATACAGTCCATGCATCATAACCAAAATCCTTAAAATGGATTTAACAGATACTAGGAAGCTGTGTAGTGGTAGAAGCCTGGTATAATGTACTTGTTTACTTCTTCTGAAGAGTAAAATATTCAGAATTTCAAAATGGAAATACTTTGTGATTTAAAAATGCTTTCAGCTAACAAATACAGAGTTAGGCAACACATAGTCTGCAGTAAATCTGAAAGTTTGTTTATAATTATAGCAAAACGTAGTACATTACAAACCCTATCAATTTCAATTACTTCATGGATTTTCTTGGTTTGTTCAGTTTTACCTAAGACATATCTGGAGTTGTGTATCAACAGCATATAGTTTGGTAATTTCTTGAGAAGTCTCAGTCAGAGTGAGGTCTTAGTGGTAGAATACAATAGTTAGATGCCTGTTCTTTATTAAGAGGATTGAGTGGAAAGTCTAAGTTTCAGAGAGGAAAGCTCACCAGCATTTAAAAAAAAAACAGTATTACATCTTGCATTTCTCCTGACTTCCCCAGATTTCACTACACATCTCCCAGTTTGCATCCAACCCCATCTCTCTGATATGCTCACTGGTATCCTCAGTGGCTGGAAATATATAAGGAGCTATGCTGCAAACCACTTATATTAGTTTCAAAACTTTACATGTGCATATCTGAAGTAAGAGTGATAGCACTGAACCCTGAAAGATCTTGTTTGTCATTGGGATGACGTGCTTAGGGTGCAAAAGTTGCCTATCATTAATTTTTGGGACTATTTCAAAAGGAATGATTGATGGCAAGCTCAGTGTTAGCCAGAACACATTATGTATGCCACATTCAGCAATATCCTACATGGATGTCTGGGTTTTTTGCTCCAAGGTCACACTGGTAGCCACTCCGCTCCGGCTGATGGACAGAGTTGAGCTAACAAACCATAACAGTATTAGACAAAAAGTCTGAAGCCAGTCTGGGAAGGACAAAGAATTTCTGTAGAAACTACATATTGTTGGTAAGAGGTCACTACTATCATTCAAGGAGTCCAAACAATGAAAAGATTATACATTTAGGTCATTTGAGAGCACGATAATCTTATACATTTCTTAAGAATGTGAGTATATCTATATGAGCATTTGAGTTTGAATTTTTTGAAACAAATCTCCTATCTACTGCAAAAAGTTCACATCATGGGACAGTCTCCAAGGGCATGAAAGCATGAATCAGGTTTCTTTCAGATGAGGTCATGGCAGCAGATGCACTCCAGGAGTGTGCCTGGTGTGTTCTAGTTGCTAATAGGCATGCAGTTCACAAAGCCAGAACAGAGCTGAAATAAAACCTCTTGAAGCACAAGTAATTTTGATGTCTCATTGTCAGCACAGTTGTTTTGCTCCTCAGATCTTCTTCATTTGGGCAGCACTAATCACTAATATAAAAATAGCCAGTGGCTGTTTCTACATGTAGGATAGTAGGCAATCTATTTTTGTGTATGTTCACTACATGTATGTTTAATAGCTGCCAGAGCTAGTTGCTATATGTAATTGAAAATCTACAGGACTGCCTGCATGGACACTGCAATAACCTTTCCCAAGGACTTTCAGAATTTTCTACTAGTGGGACTGGTAGAAGGTCTTGTAAGTGACGCAAGAAGTCCTCTGGGCTTCAATGATCTGGTTGTGACAGGCCCTGACACTGCCCATAGCTTTGCCTAAACCTTTGTCTTAGAGGACTCTTTTTCTCCAACTTCACTTCTAGTTGACAATTACCCATGAATGGCTCTCTGTGTTGTGAGAAAGTCCCTTCAGAGTCCTTAAGAAAATCTTTCCCTTTCCAACATGCAAGACTTGACTGTGGGCAGGCTCTCAGAAAGCTCCTCATCTTTTAATACATTCACAATGCCCGTGTGCTAACAACTAGTTCTCACTGTGCCTGCACTTGAGTGCAACTAAGAGAATCAGCTAGCAGAGATATAGCAGTTGTCACAGCAGTTTCCAGGCTGCTTCTTCAGGGAATTTCTTCCATATGCTTCTTCTGCAGGGATCATCCTCCTTGGGGGAACTTCTGGCAGCTTGCTGCTGCAGATGAGGGTTCGCTTCTGGAGGCTTTTTTCTATCAGCTCAGACAGTCAGCTTGTGTTGGCAGTTCCTGGATTTGGGGGTGCCTACACTTCTTGTTTCCAACTGGCTGCTGCTACAGCTATTACTGCAAAGGGGTCTAGAAATGCTGCTGAAAACTACTCGTGTCTGCTCATCTACGGTGTCAGCTTGTCACAGGGCACAGTCTCCAGCACCAGCTGTTTGGGGACACCTGAGGCCTTGACCCAGAGCTCCCGCTGGGAGGAATATGCAGCTAGGAGTATACATACCTTCAGCTGCAGGTAGTGTGCCTGGTGCCTCTCCATAGGGCTGGGCTGAGTGTGTCCTTACCTTTGGGAGGTGGGCTGTGGTTGAGACACTGAATCACCAAGTGAAGGAGCTGTGAGTGGAGATGAGCAGACTGCATAGTACCAGGGCAGATGAACAGAATATTGATGGGGTATTTAGAGAGACATTGCAGAACAAGAGACATTGCAGAAACAAGAGTGCAAGCCCCATGGTGGATGGAAGGAAGGACAGCTAGTGCCTGTGCTCAGAGGAGGAGTGGAAGGACTACCATGATGAGGAAGGCTGGAAACGTATGGGTTCTGGCAGCAGGAGGAAGGCTTCTTCTCTGCCTGCAGAGCTGCAGTTGTAGAACAGACACAATGCCCTGGGAACAGGCTCAAGGAGGGACAAGAACAGTCAGGGC
Source organism: Elanoides forficatus (assembly GCA_025311575.1). Classification (NCBI taxonomy): domain Eukaryota; kingdom Metazoa; phylum Chordata; class Aves; order Accipitriformes; family Accipitridae; genus Elanoides; species Elanoides forficatus. The sequence continues at coordinate 19,341,901 of JAOBAS010000029.1, forward strand.
AGGCATCAGAGCTAGCTGAGTCTGAAACAGGGGGTCTGCATGAAAAGGAAAAAGTGAGTGATAGCAACCCAGAAGGCTCCAAGAGTGTATTGAGGACAATTTCTGTATGTGAGTGATCTATGAGCCAAGAAGGGGAGATATTCTGCTGGACATGTTAATCACAGCTAAGGAAGAGCTGGTCAAAGATACAAAGGTCAAAGGCAGCCTTAGCAGCAGTGACTGTGAAACTTCCTGAGAAGAGTTAGCAAGACAAATAGTAGAGACACAGCCCTGGACTTCAGTGGAACAGGATTCAGCTTTTTGAGGGCTCTCTTTGGCAGAGTTCTGGAGGGCCAAGGTCAGAGAAGACCTAGTTAATCTTCTAGGACAACCTCCACAAACCAAAAGCATGGTCAATTCCAGTGTGCATGTATAGCAAGAAGGCCTACGTGGATGAACAGGCAACTCCTGACTGAGCTCCTATACAGAAAAGAGGTGCATAGAAGGTGCAAGAGGGGATGAGCTATCCAGGAGAATTACAGGCACATTGTCTGAGTGTGCATAGACAGGGTTAGGAAAACCAGAGCTCAAGTGGATTTGAAACAGAGGAACATGAAATAAGAGTGCTTCTACCAGCAAAAGGAAGGCTAAGAAAAGCACAGCTTAATGAGGCAGTTGACCAATTCTCAGGGTTTTGAGTGCACCAATAACCCTTAATTGCTCTCACCAGACTCACCTGTGATACCCCACCCACACTCTTTGCTCAAAGGCCCAGGAGCCCAGTCTTGCTCTGAGCTATGTTATAAGTAGGTGTCTCTGTTCAGTTCTCTTTGCTGCTGTGTTAACTTACTGACTGAATGGACCCCAGATCTGTATTGTATGTAGTCTTTTTTCCAGTTCTGGTCCTGATCCTGCCTCCTGGCTGGCTCATGGGCATATTACAGGTCACCCTGGCCTCATTCTCTGCTGTTCCTGTGTTGGTGTCCTGGACAGTCCCTGGATGTGACTCATTACCTTGATTTTTCTGAGTCTGTTGGCAGAACTTGCTGCTGCAACCAGCTTGGCTGTACTCAGGTACAGTGAGACTGTATGGGTTTACCCAGGGCAATGGTTTCAGGACATGGTTTAGTGGGCATGATGGTGTTGGGTCGACAGCTGGACTTAATGGTCTTAAAGGTCTTTTCCAACCTAAATGATTCTAAACAGTTCTATGAAATTGTGGCTGTCAAACATATTTACCTTATGTGATGAGATCATGGTTTGTGTAGGCAGCGGGGAGAACAGTGGATGCTGTTTACCTTGGCTTCAAGCTGCTAAATATTTTTTACTTTTTTTTTTTTTTTTACTGCTCACTTTTTCTATGATAAAAGTTCTGTTTCACTTCCTCTGTTGCTATGTACAGTGTGTACAAGCAGATAGAGATGCAAAATGATTGGTTAATCTTAATTCTTGTAGGTATCTCTGTTAATTAAAAATAATATGATTGGGTTAGAGTAGATGAACCTGAGTGTTCACTGAGTAGATATATGCAAGAGTATGCCTTCCCTTTTTAAAAGAAACTATTCTAGTAAAAAAATTGTAGACTGATTTATTCTGTTCCTCTTTAGTGTTGTTGTTTTTGTTGTTGGGGAAAGGAAACTTTGTACTGATGGTGTGAGAGTATAAGGAAGACTGTAGTAAAAAAGTCTGAAGTTATTAACAATATGCTTTACTTTATTTTTCACTATACTCTGAAGGAAGACCTTGAGGTATTGTTAGGGACAAAAATGCAACAAATAATATGAAGGCCAGACTTATCTGCATTGTAATTTCTGACATAATTCTAGACAGCTGTATTACTGTAAATTAAAAATGTGAACAGTATATTTTGCATTTATCACCACTGAAGCTTAAGTCAGCATGAGTCTCTGGAGATAATAAACAACCTTAACTTTTTGTGTTTGTTTAGGTCCCTATAAGAAAGAGGCTAGTGTCACAAAACTCTCCTTCTGTGTGCCTTAGGGTTTGTTTCCTTTGATGTGTTTTTTAAAACCTTTTATGAAATTCCTGAACTTCTAGCCATTGCTATGGTAGTATTTTTTTTTCTATCTAAATTTTCCATCAGCTCTCATGGATATAGATTATCATCTTGAGTCATTTGATACGTTCATATTCTCTAATGTATCAGACCAAATCTAGAAAGTACTTCCATTTGCATCTTGGCTATCTACATTATTGTAGCTATGAAGAGTAATAAGTGGCAGTAGCCTGCTGTTTAGATGTTAGTGACATAACCTTGTATTCTTTCTTGTCAAGTTGTCTGTGTGATATGGGCTGTAGGTACCTAACCTTAACTTCCATTTCAAGCTATTATATAGAGAAGGCAAACTCTTCAGTTGATGTGGAAAATACTATTAATTTCAGTGGAGCAACTCTGCATTACACTAGCTAAAGGTCTTCTCAGTTCTCAGACTAACATATATACTCTAGAGGTATCAAATTTAAGGCATTCAGTCCCTTTAGCTTGTGCTTTAGATTTAGCTCAGAAACATCTGTGGAATCCTGTTTGTGCCATGAAGATAAAAGGAAATTTTGCAAAGAGGTGCTGATAGGAAGACCCACATAATTCTTAGGAAGATGGGTTTTATATGACCAGGTTTTATTTACATGATCTCTAACTTCAGTTTATTCCCTTATTGGTTACCCATGTGTTTAAGACCACTGGTTTTTTGTTTGTTTGATTTTCCAGCAGAACATGTCTTCCATCTATATGCTTTCTGATGTGCACACGAATGGGAACTCATAAGGCTGTGTGGCACCAGCTGCTAACTTATCATTCACTGTCCAGATCCGGGCAGATCCAGAAAAACAAACAAACAAAAAAATCAGTGGCTTCAAGTTTTCTGCTAATGTGGTCTATATTTTCTCTGGTTTAAATATTTCAAGTAGAAGTGATTATTTGCTATTTTCAACTTTAGGAACATTGTCTTCTGAATGATTACAGTCCATATATGTTTGTTTCACTGCTACATGTTACCTCCAGCATAGGTTTAATTAATAATTAGGATTATATCATCCTAATATTGCCTGAGAAAGGCTCACATTTCTGTTAACTGACTTTGGTTCAGTCACTACTGGCTACCCCATAAAGAAATACAAATTGAGGATGATAATACTATGGAACTAGTACCACAACTGAAGCTGAATCATAGTAGGAAAAGTCTTTTGAAAGGTCCATGGTATTATTGTTTTTATACTTGAAGATGGGACTTTCATCCATTCCCTTGCTCTTACATTTTTTACCAGTGACTGCTTTCCTTTCCCTATTGCAGAGTACTCTTACCTTGTGACTTGGAGAACGCTGAAAAATACAATATTTTATTAACTAGTTTGCTTATCAACTTGGTTTGATGCCAGGCTGGGAGTTGTGGATGTAACTCACTAAAACTCTCTGCTGGGATTGTAATAGTGGAAGATTTAGTCTCACTAAGTACTGGAGGTCCATGCTTTCCAGTCCACTTGCTTTGTTTTTTTCCTCTCTTTCTCCTCATAGCAATCTAATAGCTGATACATCATGATGTGTAAAAATGGAATTATTAGTTGCATTAAAACTTGCAGTATAAATAGCACAATATAAAATGAAGATAAACCTCCAGAGAGATTCATATCCCCAAGCTTCCTAATTACTCTAACTATGAAGATATCTCCTTCAGCAGCTTCCACTGGTTCGAAGAGGTCATGGGGGAATTAGCTAGTGCTATTTTTAAAAGTCAGCAATTACAGCCTCCATCTAAATAATCATGAATTACATCATCAGCATTCTGCCCACTGCCTACACAAGAACATTTTCCAACCCGGGCGATATAATAGGTGGTAGTAAAAGAAACTTCAAATCAAAAAGGGTCAAAGGAGCTTAAAGATATGGCTACTTATAACACATTAAAACCTCTGCCTCTATTGGAGACTTGCTGCATCTGAATTCCAATTTGACTTAAATTTTTTTTTTTTAACTTCAGTTTCTTATAAATTAATGCCACAGTAAATCTCTACAGAGTATGTCACCATTTATAATTTCTGGGAGTTAATATTAAGTAGATGATTTCAAGGATTTCTAGCGAAAGTTGTATTTCTTTCTCTCCCAACTTCTTCTCTGAAAGATCTATTCTTTCAAAGTGGGTTTGGCATTTTATTGCCAAGCATTCTTTGTTCTACTGTTGGTGATTTGCAAATGTTTTATGATTTGTCTGCTCATATGATGACCTATAAAAATACCTATGAGGTATTCTTTTAATGTAGCGTGATAATATAAACAAAAGATCTCTTAGAGTGTGCCTGAGATTTACTTTTATTTCTTATTTGAGAATTTCATCATGTCTTATATTTTTCCTAGTCTGATTGAAAGAAAATAATTTATTTTGAGAAAACAAACAAGCCCTTATGTTGTGTTCAAAGCCATTGTGCTGTTTTGTCTGGTTTTCTTTTCAGTGTTTTGAATCTTTGTTCATAATATACTTAAGATGCACAGTCTGTTTAATATTTGTATTGCTTACAGTTCACTAAACAGAAAATAAGCCTGTAAGACTTTTCTTCTTTTGACAACTTCACAGGGTTCAGTTGCTTATGAGCATAGCCTGAAGTATACAGTAAGAGTTAGACAGTCTAGCATCCCTACTTAGCAAATTCTAATAGTGAAATAAATACTTTAAAATGAAAAACTGGATACTACACGTAGTTGGAGAGGAGGGCATATATACAAAGAAGTTGCTGTAAAAGTGGATCAGAAGTGTATTCTAGAAAGTGATAGTTTAAAACTTAATCACTAATAAGGTAGTAGATAAGAAAATAAGTACTGAAAGATGTGGGTTTGAACCTTCTCACACTGAGGGCAGGAAAAAATGAAATTAGGCACAATACTTCCCTGGAGCATGTACTAACCATGAAGTAAATAGATAATGTTTATCTGTTATAATCACCACTTAAAAAAATGAGGGAGAAGCCATGACTTTATTTCATAACTTGTCCATCATGGTAATGGTTGGGGTGCTCTGAGCAAGACTAGTGAATGCAGTCTTTCAGAAGACTAAGTTAATACCTGTTTTTCTTGAGTGGGGTGTTTTGGGTTTTGGTGGTGGAGGGTTTTGTTTGGGTTTTTGCTGGCTTTTTTGTTTTGTTTTCTTGGGTTTTTTTCTGGTTTGGAATGTGAGAAACATTCTATGCTGCATCTGTTCTGCTCAGTAGACATGCTCCAGGATTTGATTCTTGGCTCCCAGGTAAACTGGATTATGGCAGTGCTGCTCAGGGTGACCTTCAGCCTGTATTTGTGCTAACTATCACTTGATTCTGGATCTCCTCTCAGCCTCAAGTGATACCTGATTGGCCTAAATCATCTCCATTATATACAAGTAAGTTTTTTGCCTTTTTTATTTTTAGTTCACAGCACCTGATATCATCTGAGGGCTGTATACAACCCATCAGTGTAGCCCTGCAGCATACTGAAGATATGTATTGATCACTTGCAATGCAGCGTGATGCATATGGGAATGTTTGAGGGTGGAAAACCTTCTGGAGTAATAGTTGTGGACTATGTAAGGCTGAGTGAGTCAGAACTTGTGGTGGAGTGTCTATAAAGTCTTCATGGAGTATTCCCTGCATCAACTTATCATGAGGATCTCATCCTAAATATGGCTAGAAATGAAACTAAGACTTATTTAATCTGAATGATCAGGGACCCATTATTGGGGAGTACAGTGGGGGACTAAACTATTTGAGAGTGTAGATGTGCCTACAGAGCTCTGGGAGACTTCTAGCTGTGAACAGGAACAGTTTTCTAAGCACCTACGCTATATCAAGTCTCAAAGAGTAGGTGCCCTTTGAGTTTAAGACAGCTAAATGATGATTTTAATTTCTTTATTACAGTTTGGTTTGGGCCTGAATTCTACTAAAACCATATTTTTAGATACTGAAAGTTAGATCTACTTTTATAGGTAGAACTTTGTTCAAGCCTTCAAGTGCATGAACTGAAAAACTTAAAAAAAAAAAAAAATCTGAAAGCTATCAGTTGGCAACATAGCTTTAAAAAAGAATTTGAAGTCTCTAAATACAACTCAGTCAGCTCACATTTTGGTACTGTGATATAAAATGTAACAACCAGTGTCTTTCAGTGAGATGCAAAAATTCAACATATACTCCAAATTTCAAGAGCTCAGTGCAGCACTCAAAATGAATTTTTACCTTTTTAATACTGAGAAATGTCTCAGAAGGATCTTCAAGTGAAACATTCTTTCTTAGAAGAAAGTCTACTGCTTTGCTGGTAAACTGATTTGGAACTTTTTTTTTTTTTACCAAAGTCAGAAGCTACAAACAGCTGCATGTAGACAAGTTGAAAACACAACTGGTAATATTTAAAGATTCTGGAGTACTGATGTGTTGGCTAACTGAGGCATTTAGGGCTGTAGATGTTGAATGACATAGATGAAGTTTCCTGGTTTTCTTCTCTCTGTGTCTGTAGAATATATAATAAATAATGGAATGCTTACTATTATGTTGGTGTGGCTTTGGGGGCGGGGGGGTGGATTCTTTCTGGTTTGTTCTTTGTTGTTGTTGTTGGACCTTCCTTCTCAGAAGTCTGCAAAAGCAATGTAGTTTTGACTTTTGGAGGGACTTTTTTCTTTTCTTTCTCTAGTAGACTTCTGCATGACAGTAGCTATAAAGTGATTGCACAAATTACACCTTATGCACTGTCTCATGTCCATTACATCCATGATGTGGAAGCACAACTGTTTATCCCCTTTTGAAATAGCACTCTTTTGTTTGCTTATTCATTCAACATTTGCTTACTTTAACTGCTTTAACGCTATAGTTACAGAAATGATCTTCAAAATACATAAATTAGAATCAAGTTTGTTACATTAAAAGCAAAGATATAATATCCATCTAGAGCTGACAAATAATTCCTCAGATGACTTGTTCCCACATATGCACACCTCTTGTTCTTTTTGAATAATTTTGGAAACTTTTTTTAAATGAATGTGTTTGCCCAGAGTGATTTGACAAATGTTTTTGTGAATATACTTTAGCTTCTGAGTTTCCCTGAGTGATTCTTGATCTGATTCTTGTCATTTGCTTTGCATGTGCTATCAATGAGCATGGAGCACCTAACAGTTTACTGTCTGGTTGTATTATAACTTCTAAAATCAGGTCTCCAATGAATATACTCATAATCTGATATTTGAAATGCATGGCTTGTAAATTTCCCTTTTCTGAATATTCAGACAAAACTATGTTTTGTAGAATGTCAGTGGTTTTTGTATTATTTGCTAGAATATTAACGAACATACATGTACACACATTAATATATTAACATTTTTGTCATGGTTAGAGTGGCTTGAGGAGAGATAACAGAAAAAACTGTAAGAAAATAACCTGAAATTTCTAAATTAATAGATTCCTGGTTTATCAGGATTATATCCTTCTTGCTTTTTTGTTTCCTGTGGCTTTCTTCTTTTGATTGAACTAGAAGCATTCAAGCAAGTTAGTATCCCATGTAAATTGAAGGACATGTCAATACCAATAAATGCTACTCCAAGTCCGTTATTTTTATGTAGTAGACACAGAAGATTTTAGAAATTCAGCTGCAGCTATCTGGATAACTTTATCAGCTATTTATCAGTTTAGCACAGGCATTCCTACTGAAGCCCACTAAAATGGGAAATGGCATAGATGATGCACCCTCAATACTATAGGAGTGGACAGTGTAGCTTTTCCTGTAAATGGAGGAAATAACTCCTCATTTTTTCACCCCTTACACTATGAACAGACACAGCTTCTTTAGATTGTACTCAAGATGTGTGGAAGAAAGAAGCAGGAATTTAAGACAGAATTTAAACTTTAGAAAGAGGCAAGTTTTCTTGATTTATTTCCCTTTTTGGTGAATGACCTTCAGTGTCATTCAAGGGAGATCATGAGTTGCTCACTCCTACTACAAAAGAAACAAATGGCAGAAACTAGGCTTTTTGGTTGAGGCTTAACAGATATTAATGCTTGAGGCAATAAAGATTTCTGAAACAGGATTATGAGAGTTAGCTGCCACATACAGCTGGACCATGTGTCTGCTTGTGCCAGATCCTGAACTTTTATTGTGTCCATAATGGACTCAATTGAATGTTATCCAAGAGCTGGGTTTGATCATTTATGAATGTCTATTGCTCATGCTTTGTCAGTTGTGCTATAAATAGTATGTTATCTGCTACTCTTAGCTTGTGCAAATTATATAGGTAGCCTCAAAGACATTTTGTTGAAAATAAAGGGGGGGTTGTGTTGTTTGGTTTTGTTTGTTTGTTTAAAAAAAAAAGAAAGACATG
>JAOBAS010000029.1:19350880-19361662 GCA_025311575.1 Elanoides forficatus
GGTGTTGTTGTTTTGGTGGTTTGGTTTTTGGTTTTGGTTTTTTTTCAGTTGTGCTGCCTACTTCATATAATTTTTATAACAGAACATTTTTCTATGAGCGACTAGGCAAACACATTTCTCCTAATCCTCTATCCAAGCACACTATAGTTTTTTGACATGGGCTCAAAATAGGCTGAAAAACCACTTTGGGATAAATTAATTACAAAAAAGTTGTTAGTCCATCACCATTTCTTTAACCATGTTTCAGTCGGTCTCTAAAGGATACCATGACTGTTGTTACCATGGAGTGATTGCAAAGGGGTGAACACATCAGTCCCACCTGTATGGTTGCGTGATGTATGACTTACATAGCTGATGAATTTTAAAGGTGTAGGAAATGGTAGCTCAAGTTATTGTGGCAGAAAACATGCAGTACACTATGAGAGCAGAACACAACCATCACAATCTAGAAGAACTGAAGCAATATTGACAAGAGCATTACATAAAAATCATGCCCTGTTTAGAGCTAGGGCTTGTGGTAGCTGAATGTTTTCCAGTGTGTTACCAGTTCGGTGAACCAACAGAGGCATCTTGTAGACTCTCCGGAAATAAAGTTCCTGGGAAATCAAAAAATATCCTGAACAATCTTGGGAAAATGTTTTCCTGTTGCTTTCTGTCCTGGTTTTTGCTGGGATAGAGTTAGTTTTCTTCTTAGTAGATACTTGAATGCCAGTGATTTGAAAAGGATCAGGTAAAATGGAAAGATACTTTTGGAGAAATTACATTTAACTAGTCTGTGTAATAAATTTTCAAACCAAAATAAATATTTAAGTGGTTCTGTAATATATAATTTGGTAATTGTTTGAAATAGAAACACCATGTATTGACAGAATTAGTTTTGGGGGGGACAAAGCATGTAGAAGTAGTAGACCACATCAAAATTTTTTCACTTCATAAGTCAGAAATGAACTTGCTGAACCTTGCTTTTTTTTAACCCTCTAATTTTTGCCAACATCAGCTTTTGCTTTTCCTCTTTTCCTTTCCTTTGTTTGAAAAAGTGTCTGGAAGTTGAACACAAAAAGCTGGGAAAAGTTGGAGGTAGGAAATTTCTGGAAAAATCTGGCACTCTGATCATAATATTTGACTAGGAAAATTATTTATTAGGAACTTCAGGTGACTAAATTATTATGAAGAAAAAAATGCTTTTTCAATTTGAAGAGGAAGAGTATCCCTTAAAATTTGTGTTCAAAAGATATATTTTGGGGAAATCAAATGGGAGTTCTTTCATTTTGGAGATGAGATACTTTTCTTCATTTTTTCCATTTAATTTTACTTTAAAAGCAGGCAAAATAAGTTATATCTAGCTGACTTTTCAGTAGACAGTAAAGTCTTTGAGTTGGAGCTATTTCTGTTATAAATATATACAGTGCCTCTAATGCTGGATTTCTGTTCTGAATAGACTGCTACAGGAATTAGTTCAGCAAGATTTCAGTGAAACAGTTAACATGCGATAAAACAGTATTAGATACATTTTTTGTATTACTTGACAAATTCTATTTTCAAATTATTCTGAAAGAAATGTTTTTAAAACTGCTTTTTTGTCTTTATAGTTCTTAAATTCTCAGTTCAAGTAATTGCTTATTTATTTGAGGCATTAAATACTATTGCCTATTTTTTTTTTGAAGCCTCAATTTTTTTATTTTTTTTTTAAAGTAGCACAGATCACTAAAATGTTAACTAGCTATGGAATATAATTATATATAGAGAAGAAAAACAATATGCAATGTAAACATTGTACTATTTATATGTTATATTATAGATATTCCACCTTTTTAGGCGATCATAAAAGACAGAACTTCAGAATTACTTTATTATTTCTTTGGCAGAAAATAAGTAGATAACTGTTGATTAAAAAGTTATTGTGTTTCTAAGCAAGAGTTTAGGGCCTCTTCATTATTTGAGACAGAATGTTATACCAATTATGACAGGTAAAACTCAATAACTATATTCTCTTCCTCCTTCTTCCCCTTCCCAACTTTATAGGAGGAAAAATTACCTGAGCTGGAGCAAGAAACAATTGTTGATATGAGAAGTTTATGCTAACAGAATCTTGCTTAAGCCTTCATCAGTTTCGGTCCCATGTATACATTTTAATATGTATTTATCTGTGTGTTAATAGAATCACAGAATGATACAAATGAACCGACCATATAAGTTTGGGGTTTGGGGGTTTTTGGGGTTTTTTTTGTTTTTTAAAAAAAAAACTTTCCCGTATGGGGGGTGAGGATTTTGAAGCATGTGGGATCAGGCAAGATCAGAATGTGGTTTGTGTTCACTCAAGTCAGGAAAACCTACCATAAGAGTTTTTTGGAACAGTGTCTTTTGGCCTGAAAGCTATTGATGACTGCAGCAGTAAAATCCTCATTTTTAAGCATAGATAAGAGTCTAAATATTCCCAAATTTTTTTCTCTTCAACCTTGTTGGCACTGACTTTTTTTTTAAAGCTCATAGTACAGATAGAAACAAAAAACAAAGTCCATACTGAAATCTTAAGGCAAAAGTTCTGTACTATATCTACAGTAAATACACTTATTAAAGGCAACTCTTCTTACATATTTAAAAATAAAACTTGCTGCCATGACCATAGTGGTTAAGCATGCAGTTAGTAAAAAATAGTAGGAATATATACTTACTAAGTCACAATGCATAGATGGGAGTGTTGGGACCTTTATAAGTTCAGTTCTTAATGTGGTCCAACAACCAAGGACTCTATATTCCCAGAGGTATTCTGTCATATTATTTAATATTCAAGACACATGAGTTCATTAGTAGAGCTCAAAACTCTATCAAATTACCTTTAGTAAACAACCTCAGAAAGACTCTTCACCTCTCATACTTTGAAGGCATACCAGAGGAGGAGGGGGAAAGAGCACAAAGGTCTCAAAAGCTTTGGTTTTAATTAGTTCAAAGAGCAGCCTTCCTGTTGAAATGTTATTGGCTATTATGGCAATCTCATTAAATAAATTTCTTTAAATTATTTCCTATGACAAGCCTCTGATAAAGAAGCATGTTAAATATTTGTTGCCCACTGCAACTAGTTCTATTGTGGCTAAACTGTAGAGGGAATAAAATAAATCACATTTGAACTCCATTTATTCAGATAGATAGAAGACTTTGTAAAAAGATTTTAAGGCACAGTGGCTCACAACAGAAACTCCTAGGGTTTATTAATTTTTAAAATATAAGCCTTTCCCTTTAATGCAATGTGTAGCATCGTGAGATGGCATGCATGTCATCATGTGAGGTGATGACCTTATACATAACTATACTTTTCCTCTAGAGTAGTTTGTGTGAGATGACACATTGAATACCGGCAAGTTTTTGATTACACTGGACTACATTTGCTTCACTGTTTCTTATAGATAAGCCCCAGTGTTTTAGAAGGTTACTCAAATGACTAACACACAGTTATCTTTCAACAGATGTCTTTTTATTTGGCTCCATAACACTTTGGCTAATACATATATTTAAGATGAATTTTTCTACAAGATTTGCTTAGAATTTCTCTTTTACAGCTGAAATTATGATGTATGTGCCCACATTGTACAGTAGAAGTATAGAAAACTTAACTTTCTGACATGAGCTAGTACATTTTTTATATATATATATAAAAATACATATATATATCTATACACACATATAACCAAGACACTAAAGTGCATTGCAGACTTACCAAGTGGGACTTATGTTTCTTATAGTACTTTTCATATTTTTTTTCTGTTCAATTACAACAATTGTGCAATCACAAAAGTAAACTAAAAAACCAAAACCAAAACGAAAATCAATAAACAAAAAAAACAACCAAACCCCCACATGCTGGTACTTAGCAGTTCCTTTTTGGTAATGCTGGAGCTGCTGGGGTTCGAGGATGTAATGAAACCTGTGAGCTTCTAAAGGCTTAACACGGAAGTTAGATCTCAAGTTAGATTCCCCGCCATAGGACCACTCCAAAACAGTTATTAATTTCTCTATACCTTTCTTCCTGTCAGTAAACTAGTGTAAGAAAAGCTAGAGATGCTTTACCTGTGCAAAGCATCAGCAAACTTTTGTAGCTTAACCCTCCCGTTCCATTCAGACTCCACTGGAGCTTCCAGGGAAGGACGATGATTGCAACTTGCCCCTGCTGTCTCTCTGATGTCTTGTGGTGTGCTACATGACATTCCCCACAGTATGCAAGGCTGAATGATTTCTACAGTGATTTCCTACAATAACAACTTTCTGTGTGAAGGTCTGAGGTATTGCTCAGGAGTTTCAATCAACAGATTTTTCTTTTCCTCTTACATTGTCTTATTTCTTCTCTTCCATCAAAGCCCATAACCTTGGAGTTACATTTGATGGAATTGAGATTTGTTTTAATCAAGCAATAAAGTTTTTGTGCTCTCCCAATAATTTAAGCTCCAATATATGGGATCTAGTTGGGATGCTGACATAATTATTCATGTATAGATATCTGATTAGGGAGAAAGTTTAGAATGGCAGCAGGAACCTGGAGGGGTAATCTGAAGATTTGTAATCCTTTTCTTTTCTGCAGTTATCTGCTGTCCCTAGTAAATATAAACATGTTACAGAAGTAAACTAGTAAAATGGTAACAGACTCAAGATTTCCAAGTCTGTTTTTTCATAGTTTGTATTCGTGCTTTTGTGCTTATCCTGTAGGATTGTCTCGGTCTGTATTCTCTCATCTGTACCATTCCCTGAAGCTCAAAAAGACTGCTGAAAGGTTTCCAGGCGCTTCTGTACTATTTTAAGAGCAGCTTCTTATTGTCCTTATTCGTTCATTGAAATAATATTCTGTCACTTCAAATTTTCCCTGCTCTTCCTCCTTCTCTGGCTTCTCTTTTAGTATAAAGCTAATGAAGATCCTTCCCTTATTCTTTATTACCCTAAAAAAAAAAAAAAAAAAAAAAAAAGGAAATTAAATTACCTTCATTGAGAGACATAGCAACTGTTCTAAACAAGGAAATGCTGAAATACAAAGAGAACCTGGGAACTGGTTGCTAATGTTAACTAAAGTTAGATGTTTGGGCAGATACCTTAATTATAAGAATAGTATTAGTCTGAGAACTTGGCAGGAGAGGAGAGAGATGAAAATGGGAGTGAATAATACAGCATCAAGGAAAGCTATGGAAGGGCAGCAAATACAAAAGGATATATTACTAAGCAGCTAATGGCATGGGTTGATTACAGTTCAGGAGGGAAAAGAGACAGGGGCAACTTCGCAGCAGTCAGGAAGTTTGCAACTAAGAATTAGATTGTTCACCAAGGAAAGGAAACCCATGTATTACATGGCCAGCTAGTTATGTCTGTTGAGGTAGGTATTTGTCTGACAGAATATGCCTTCAGACTAACTTATTCTCCATTGTAGGGTGTCACACTTCAGTACAAAACCAAACGTCTGTTTCTAAAAGATATTATACAGAACTTACAAATTCAACAGCTTTAACAACAGGGTTCAGTCCTTGCACTGTTCTACTGCTGTTTCTGATCCATTTTCCCCTCAGTGGCCTGCCTTGTTTTCGAAGTTTTAGATTCAGAATTTCCTTCCTACTCCATCTGCAGAAGCTGCAGTTGTCTTATTTTTCTTCTGTATTGCTGTACTGTTCTGCGTAAGCCTTGTTCTCGTAAGAGCAAGATTTACCTCCATGAAATAAAACTCGTCTGAGCTTCTTTTTTCCCATTTGGAAAACTATCAGCCCTGCATCGTGACCACTAAGCCATCTATGCTATGAAGTAATTTTAAATGTCAAGAAATCCTTCTGGTTAAATTTTTCAGGGACTTAATATTGATAGTGGGCAGTGATTTGGAGGCGTTGAGTAGCAGTTAGGACACTTGCTATTTCTTTACATCTATTTAAACACAGCCGTTTTAAGGGTCAGAACATTTTAGCAAGCTAGATAACCTTCTAATTACCACTTCTTCTCCAGAAGTACTATAACATCACTAGCATCTGATAATCTTGGGTTATTTTGTTGTTTGTTTGGTTTTTAAAAAGGGTGTTTCAAATACACAAACCAAGAGGTTTATAGCAGCTTAAGTGTAGCTTGAATATAAGGATATTAGGTATTCTTAGATCCTTTGAGTGTCTATGCTCAGTTTTTCTTAAAGAAGCTTCATTTTGGGGGGATCAAATAAAAAAAAAGGCAATAGATTGAAAGTGGTTGTAACACAGGAATTTTTTTTTTTTTTGGTTTTTTTTTTTTTTTTTAGAAATTTGTTTGACAATCTATTTGTGACTTCACATAGTAAAACACTTTGGAATTGAGTGCAGCTGAAGGGGAGGAAAATAAACAAGCTAACTAAATATTACTGCTAATTCCTTCTTTTATCTGTCATCTTCCTTGTGCTGCAAGCACATGATCATATTAAGAAAGAAACCTTAGAGTGCTGAAGATGTCAAGCTTTGTTATGTAATAATGTTTTATATAGCAGGTTTCCATCCAAGATAATGTGTTAGAAATGTTTGGTAAAAGAAAGGCTTTTCAGTCAAATGCATCATAAGGCTAGCATGTGCAGGTTTTGTTAGGCAACAGAACAAGAATGAACAAAGAAAAGTAGACTGAAACCCTGATCCTTTTCAGATTCAGCTCTAAAATGTCTTTTTAGCAGATCAAAGCCTCACAGTTGGATTAAACCTTTAACTCCTCCACTACAATTCTCCTTAGATCTTACGGATCATAGGTAGTTGATTACAAAACAACAGATACCTTCACTGCACTTCTTCCACATTGAGCCACAGCACTTACAAATTTAAAAGTTACCTTAATACTGCTGTATTTTCACATGTAATGGATTTTGGAAAAGGTCTACTAAAGTTTGCTAACTTGGATGCTATTCAACTTTCCAGGAGTTGGGAAGGTACCCGTACAGACTTTTAACATGAATACATTGATATTTTTCCAATAAGCTCGGTGTATTATCTTAAACTGCAATGTATGCTCTTAACTTTAAAATAAAGCTTATGGCTCTTAAGGCTTTGCATATGTACTACTGTGCTGTCAACTGCTTGAGGGAATTCAAGCTCCTACTCTGCAGTGCGTTGCTGCTGTTGGGAGAATACTGATGACTCCTGCCTGTGTAGCAAGATCTTTATGATTTGTTTTTAAGCCTCTCCATAATAAATATATGTAAGTACACACACACACATCCCATAGCTTGATTGGTATTTCTCTATTCCTTGTTTCATTTCTATTAACCTATGTGCATATTGACAAGGAGGGGAAGCAAAGCTCTTCTCTAGACAAACAGTAGTGTTTTGTAACTGCTTGAACTGATGAATGGCATGTATTTATAATTAACTGGTTTGTAGTAACACCGGATTGCTGTATTCGGGGATTCTTGCCACTCTGGCCAGCAAGTTTGCGATCGCTTGAGTGTCAGATAATTTTTGTCTTTTCTGCTCATTCTGATAATCACCTTTTTGGTGAAAGAGCACCTGGCAAAACACTTTCCTTTGTAGTGAACTTGGATAAACATTCTTTCTTTCTTCCTTCTCCTGCCCTTAATCCAGCTCTTCCTGCCTTTCCTCCTCAGCAGCTCAGAGATTCAGTATGATAGTGGGAAGTTAGGTCATATCTGTGATATATGAACAAGTGCTTAGAAATGCTCCAGGGAAGTGAGAAACAAAGCTGGAGCTTTGAGGAGACAACTCCTCTTCTGCAGCCCTTTAACCTACTTGAAAGGAGGGACATGTTGGGTCCCCACAACAGGTTGTGGACCAGCTGTGAAGGGCTGGTTGCTGAGGACAGCCCTTTACTAGGGTAAAACAATTAAAGAATGACAATTTACACTGAATAAGTTATTGTTAGTATTTCCCAGATGGGTTAAGTTAATAGAGTAGCAGCCTAATTAAAATATTTCCTGCATCTTGCTTTTATTCCTGCATGTTTGGGACAGATCTTCTGGGAACTGCGTGTGGGAAACTTGCTTGGTAACATTTCCTTCTGCGATTATGCGGTGATTTGATTGTAACGACATCATTAAAACATTGGCTCATGAAAAGACTGAATTCTGACTTGAATGCCTTCCAGTTCTGCACTTCTGGAAAATTTCAGGTATATTGAAATTCTCAGTTGTGCTTCCCTTCTTTTTTGACTATCTTTTCTGCTTTAATGTGACTTACTCTTTTCATAACCACCCTCCTGATCTGTGTAGAGTTTCTAAATGGTAGTTAATCAGACATTTCTGGTAGAATTTATAAACGAGATGAGCCTTTAATATAAAGGTAAATTAATGAAAGTTGGAAGAAAGAACTTGTGTGGTTAGGGTGGTCTCATCTCTTTCGCTATTAGCACATATATGCAAGTAAACCAAACACCTATTTGCTCTGGAACTGTCACATTTAGTTGTTGAGTCAGCAAGACCACATGTCCTTAGCATATGCATTAAGACTGAGGTGATCTGGCAAATACTTGCTGTCTTTTGGTTCTTACACTTATTCATCAATTTTGAAATACTTGAAATAGGGCTAGAGTTTTACTTTCAGTTTCTTCTTAAATTTAGACTTTTATAATAGGGGGGACCTACCCCTTCTTTCTCATTCTTCTGAAATATAACCTTCCTTTTATTAGAAGGCAAGAGAGTAGAGGCTGCTCTGATTCAGAAATGACGGGGTTGATCCCTCACTTCTGTGCCTCTCCCCTGGCTCACATAACCTGGCCTGACATGCTTATCTTCATCCAGACCAGCTGGTCCTTCTGTAGCTTAGTCATTTTCTCTCTGAAGTTTTCATTGCTATAAGACAGAAAGAAAACGCACACAAGTGTAATAGCTGTACTGTTCTGTTCCCAGGTCTTTGCCTTGAGATTTTTCTAAACTTTACTTCAACTGTCTAAACTTTTGTCTGCATCAGGTTTTCAAAAGCTGTGAAAAACAAAAAAAAAGTTAGAACAGGATTTGACTGGATCCTAGTCTTTTCTTCTCTTAAAGGGGAGAGTCACCTTATTAGGTGCAGTAATAGAAATGAACCTGAGTGAGGTGACTAGTGCTAAGTCAACTTCAGTATGAATTTTTTTACTTTCTATGAGAAGGAAAACAAATTGTAACCACAGGAAAAAATTATACCATGAACGTAAAATCTGCCATTTTCAGAAAGACATTTAATTTTTAACAATAGATAGAAACAGGTTTTTTTTTTCTCGGATTCTACCAATTTTTCTTCAAGCTTTCACGTTTTACTAGTATTTCATTTTCAGAATGCACCATTTCTTGTGGTCAGCCTCTTAGTCTATAGAACAGGAAATGCAGAGGAAGGAAGGTTGTGGTGCAGAAAGTATTATATAAGTAAATACTGTATTATATAGTAAATTCTTGTCCTTTCATCTGGTCCTGTAAGTGGGAAAAAGTAGGTTAGGAAACCAGACTGAATGAACATTTGCTTGGTAATTGTTTTGTAGTGCCACACTGATATTTTTTCTGTCAGTTTTCTAGTGCTTAGGATTTTCTAGGTAGATCTGATAACTTCAGTAAAAGTATACAAGTTTTTAAGGGGGGTGGGGGCAGATAAGCACACACACAGAAGTGGGTAATTATCTGTTCATTGCCAGTATTCTCTGAAGAACTTGAAGTTGCAGGTGTTTGGTAGCTGACACATCTTCAGTTGCTACTTTTTCCATATCAGGAACATTCTCTTGGGGAAGAAAACAGGAAAATCGAAGTATTTTTCAGTTAAACTTGTGTTAGCACAGGATATCAGTTGTATGTGATGTAGGGCATCTCTGTTCCTCTACCTCGTTGATTCCTCTTTCATTTGTTTTCAGTAAATGAGAACAATATCTATCAAAGATGCCTTACATTTTGAAGGTAATCCCTTTGGAAATGAATGAATGAGGCATGCTTTCTTGGGAGACAAAGTTTTAAAAGCTTTTTTCTCTACTATTTTCAAACACAGTATATTTTAATGAATAAGACCAACATTTTATCTTTCACCATTTGGCAAATACTGAGCTTCATCCTTTGTCCTCTGATTTCCAACTGGTCTCAAGGTGAGTAACTCAGGTGTTTTTGTTTGCGTACACTCAGGCATAATGATGTTTTCTGTATAGTTCTCAGAACTATACAGAACAAAGAGACTGTCCTTTTTACTGGAAGTGGGGTTGCAAAACTCCTCAGGTTAAATCCATTGTCCACACAGTTAACTGTGTATTGTGACTGCAGAATGAAAAGCCATACCTTTTGCTGTTGCTAGCTAGCAAGTGTAGATAATAGCTTTAGCAGTTTGATAGACACTTATTTGTAACAGCCTGAGCAGTCTTGTCACATCTTAATCTCTCTAACTAGTCCTAGTGTGTATGAGTATGTCTACTTATTCTTCAGTTGTATTGGTGAGGATGGATGTAACTTTTAGGCAGGACCAAAAAGAAAAAAAATTCCACAGCAACCCCACCTCAAAGAAGTGGCACATTTTTCACAAAACCAGCTTTCTAGAGAAATCTCTCCTCTCCAACATTCTCTCCAAAAGCCAAAATACTTTAAAACAGGGATGTTGTAACTCAAAGCAGCACTCTGATAATTCAGATAGGTTCTAATCTGGGAATCTGTGTGTCATGTTCTGTCTTCAGTCTCTCTTCTCTGATGCACCAAAGTATGCTATCCAGCCCCACATGTGATTTTTTTCAGCATGGAACAATCACTGAAAATAAAACCTTGCCATAGAATTTTGTTCTTGTAATAGAATCATAGAATCATTTAGGTTGGAAAGGACCTACAAGATCATCAAGTCCAACCGTCATCCATGCCCACTAGAC
>JAOBAS010000029.1:19387514-19401439 GCA_025311575.1 Elanoides forficatus
CATGTTTATGCATGTATGTGGTGTGTCACATACATTGTTTTCCTTTTTTTTTTTCTTTTTTTTTTTTTTTGTGACTTCTCCTACCTGGGTAGTATGTTCTCTGACAATTGTAATTCATAACTACATATTCCTGTATATCCTACAGCTGTAATGCTCAAAGAAATGATCAAGTCAGATCTTGCAAACTCAAGGATTTCATAAATTGATGTGTAGAAGGGAAAGAGGAACATGTAAAGACAACTTTGTTGCAGAAAGTGGTACCAATGTTCAGTACAGATCAATATTTATTTTGAGTTTCTATTTAGCCACTGCTTTTCC
Organism: Elanoides forficatus; assembly: GCA_025311575.1. Taxonomy (NCBI): domain Eukaryota; kingdom Metazoa; phylum Chordata; class Aves; order Accipitriformes; family Accipitridae; genus Elanoides; species Elanoides forficatus. The sequence goes on from JAOBAS010000029.1 coordinate 19,387,833, forward strand.
AGTGGGATTTGGTGGGGTAGACTGCTTCTGAAAGCCTTGTCCTTCAGATAAGTTTAGAAGTCATGTTGCAAGTAGTGGTATTCGTTATTACTCTGGGTTCTTTTCCACAGTAGTAAGGTTATCTTTTATTTACAATCTGCTTACTTAAATCCTTTTTGAATATATATTGTCTTGGCTTTTCAGTCTTTTCTGTAATGCTTTGTATCCCAGAAAACTCAGTCAGAACAGAAGGTTCAGCACTCTTACTAGCAGCAGGTTAGTCTGAACAGGGCATGGAAAGCATATATGTGATACCTGGTTTTGTTTCATTGTATATGCATTTTGTTACTAATGTAACAAGTATGGTAATTCTCCTTATAACCATGTGCTGTCAAATGGCTGTTCATTCTTGAAAGGAGATGCATCTTAATGAGGGCTAAAATAATTTATGTGCATAGTGGAATTTGCACAGTTATGTAGCTCTTTGAGAGGAGAAATACTCAAAAACATTTTTGTTTGTTTTTAACATGGAATATACTTGGTTTATTCAACTGACTAAATCAGCATAGGTACTTTATTGAGTGACTCCAAGTTACTTTTATGCACTATAAAATGAAGTTTGAGGTAGGAGTAACCAGTTTAATTGAAGAAAATGATGACTTAGGTTTTTTTCATTGTGGACAGCATAACATAAATGTTCTTCAATGTATTAATATAATTAGCTGCATCTTAAAGGAAAAGGGATTCTGCATATTTCACCCTGTGCTGAAATAAGAAGACACATCAATTCTCAGGAACAGATGTAGAAGCCTAAAAATAAGCTTTAAGTAAACAACTTTTTTTTTTTTTTTTTTTTTTTTGGCAGAGGGGACAGCTTCAATTTAAAAATTACTTTACTAAAGTAGGGCAATAGAGACAATAAGTTATCTATGGTGATATCCCAATTAAGAGGATTGGACTATATTAATCTGATAACCCATTAGCACTCTTATGTGGCTTTATCCTTCAGGACAACTTTCTTCTTCCTGTAGGAAAATGATTTGTTTTCATTTCTTCAGGGGATCTCTGGTTACATTGATCATACTTGGTATCAAATTTCACATGCTGTTCTTGAATCTAATTTAACATATATTTTAGTTTATGTAAATTCTAAACTTACTGTCTTTTCCTATTCAGAATTGTCGTATGAGATATTATCTCCATCCAGGAAACAAATCAAGTTCACTTCTTTTTTCACTGCGTTCTCATGTATTTTGTTTATCTGGAATAACACACTTGTTTTATTTTTTTTTTGTTGTGTAGCTGTCCGTATATTGTAAATCAGGGACATTCTGGTTTTTCTGACTTTTTCTAGGTCTGAGAAAAGAATTAATCTGCTCATGAAAACCTTTACCTGATGTCTGCTTTGCTGACTCAGTCTTTGGAGCAACCATAGCTGAGAATCCATTAAACCTTTCAGGCTGAAATAATTACTTTTCTCCTCATATGAGTATTTAACATATGAAAGTTGCTTGAGGCATATCCTGAAGCAGTTGCTCAAATGGAGCTGCTGTGTGTCAGTACTATACTAGCATATCTTCTCTGCTCTCTTCCCACACATTTTCTAGTGTACAAGTAGGACAGGAATGTGACACTGACCAAAAAAAAAAAAAGAAAAAAGGCCTGATCTGTTTGTTGAAAATGATTAAATGCCATGCCTAAAGATATATAGCCCCCAGCTGCCTGATATAGAAATGAGAAAAAACAATTTCCTACCTTTTTTCTTCAGTGACATTATGTTAGTTTGATATTTTTGGAGTTAATTCTATTTTAATTTGCTCCCTCATCTTTAACCAGTCTGGAATTTAGTTTCTCACTGGAATATCTTACTTTCTGCTTTTTAAAGAAATAGAATAAAAAAGAGAATTATGCAACGGTGTCAAATTCACAGGAAGCTCTTCACTTTTTCAGCCTGCTAAAAACTCTTCCTATAGATTGAAAGTGATCTCCAGGGCATGTGTTAGAATAACACTGCTCAAATTTAGATTGTTTGTTGGACTGTGCATCATTCACTTGTGTTTAGCTTTTCTGGGGGTTATCTTTCTATTCTCTTTTGTTTCTCTTTAAATGCATTACAGATATTTGCTGCATTAAGACCTAGCAAACAAACAAAACAAAACAAAAAAGACTAGGTTTGCAGTTTTTTCACTGATTTTTTTTTTTTTCTATTTTCCATTTTTTAGTACATTACCTTCAAAACTGAATGTACATGGATATGTTTTCTTTCTCACTGGCTGCTTTTTTCTGTCCGGCATGTTCACTAATTTCAGTCATAAGCAGAAGTTAAATAGTCATATATTTCCTTTTTGCCGTTTTTCTCTTTTATTACTGTCCTCAGGAAAAAATAAACATGTTTTTAAATAGAATTCAAAAACACAAATGAAGGAGCAAAATGTGTGAATTTTTAATCTATGGAAATATTCAACTATGGCAAATAATGTGAAAATGCTTGGACCCAGCAAGTTGTTGCGTAACATAGAAGAAGCTATGCTGAGGGTGATGGATCACCTATTTAGATTGAAGATAATGATGCGGAAATGAATTGTTCTGAGCAAAAAGGAAAACAGAATTAATTTATCCTACAGACACCATTTTGGTTTTGCTGTTGTTGGAAAGCTGAAACTGGCTGCCCTCAACCTGAAGGTATCAATTTTTGTCTCACAATATTCCATATCAGTTTTTGGACTGCTTTGGGGGATTTTTGATTTTTCTTTCCCAATCTTGCTTGGGCCAATATTGGTTTTGGTTTTGTGGGGTTTTTTTTCCCCTTCAGAAAAAGTTTCATTGGGAAGTATTCATCTTAGCAGCTTCAACTTCCTGGAACAATAGCAGCATCCAGATGTTTGAGAGACATCTAGTCAAACTTAGTCGGTATCACTAAGATGAAATTACTGACTTGCTTTGGCTTGTTTCACAACTGTTAAGATTCAGCTTGCTTTGAGCCCAATAGAGAGCAGATCCAGCATACAGTGCTCAGTCCCAGGAATATTACACAGTGTTACAACAGGCTTAGTATCTCTAGCTACTGGCTTGAAGTGAAGACATAGGCCTCCACAATGTCACTGAATCAACAACTGGAGTTGTATGGGTTTATCTGTGAAATGAGACTTGCTGCTTGTTTGTCACAATGTTGAGGTGTCAGACTTACTATCAGGTGTCAGGTTATTATCTTTGCTCACTAGGGCTGATTGTGTTGATGTGGAGGCACAAGAGCTTTACTGAAGGCCTGGAGTGTCAAAGTGTGGTTGTGACCTCAGTGGCTGAGATCCTTTCTCAGAATCACAAACTGGTTGAGGTTGGCAGGGACCTCTGGATGGCACCTCATCCAACCTGTCCTGTTCAAGTAGGGCCACCTATAGCTGGTTGCCCAGGACCATGTCCAGATGGCTTTTGAATATCTCCAGTGATGGAAAGTCCACAACCTCTCTGCACAGCCTGTGCCAGTGCTCATTCACCCTCCCACCGAAAAAGTGTTTCCTGGTGTTCAGACAAAGCCTCCTGTGTTTCAGTTTGTGCCCATTGCCTCTTGACCTGTCACTGGGCACCACTGAAAAGAGCCTGGCTCTGTTCTTTTTGTACCTTCCCTTCACGTATTTATACATATAGATGAGATCCCCCCCGAGACTTCTTTTCTCTACGCTAGACAACCCCAGCTCTCTCAGCTTTTCCTCATAGGAGAGATGCTCTAGTCCCTTCATTATCTTCTGTTTGTTTTACTGTCTGCAGTATGTCTACCTCTTGCACTGAAGAGCCCAAAACTGGACCCAGCACTTCAGGTGTAGCCTTGCCAGTGCCAAGTAGAGGGGAAGGATCACCTCCCTCGACCTACTGGCAGCACCCTTCCTGATGCAGCCCAGGATGCTGTTGGCCTCTGCAGCAAGGGCACATTTTTGGCTCGTGTTCTACCTGGTGTCCACCAGGACACAGATCCTTTTCTGCCAAGCTGCCTTCCAGCTGGGTGGTCCCCAGCATGTATCGGTGCTCACTTCAGTGCTGTGAGGGATTAACTTTTCTATATACAATGTAATATCCATAGTTATTGGAATTAAAAGAAACAAAGTGGGTATGGAATTTGACAAGCTTTTGGACTGCATAGCATGCCATCGCATCTGTATGATAGTATGTGTGCTGTGAAGAGAAAAATTTTCTGAAGGAAAGCTGCTGGCTAGCAACATCAGAACCCATTGAGAAGTAGAGCGAATATGCATCTACAGAATTTGAGAAGCCTCCACACCAACATTATTTAGAAATATTTTAACTTAAAAACATTCAAATTAGTATGATAATAATAATAATATTAAAAAAAATAGGCTTTGAAAAGACTTCTTTTATTTCTTGTGGATTTATTCTAGAGGAGAAGAAATGTGATACTCATGTTCTATTTGAATGTGAGCTCATTCTCAATATTCAGAAAGCATGTCACAGGCACCAAAAATGGAGACTTAATACACTTGATATTTATCTATTTAAAAGAACCCTAATGCTTATCACTTTTATTTGTTTCCAGATTTGAAGCCTTAAGTGTGTTCAGAACATATATCAAGCAAAAATCAAAGACTCAAATCATTGGAGGGTGGAAGAATACTTAAGATGACAATGTACTTGGTGTAATGTGTTGCACTTTCCCTGATTACCAGCAGTCAACAACTCTGGAGATGGGACCGGGCGATATGAACCCTCGGACTTACCCAATAAGGCAACACTTTTGAAACTTAACAAAAAAAATCCCCCAAACCACCACCAAGATAAATTGATGAATAGTATTGAACAATCACTTTTAAGGACAGTATTTTCTTATTCACACTCTTTCTTATTTACTACCAGCTTCCAAAGCAACTGAAGTAGGTTTAAAAAAAAAAACAAAATTCTGAAAGAATACTTGGAAACAAAAAGCATGACTTGATAAGCAGACTGGGAAAATAAATATGGTAATAAAATGATAATGCTCTACCAGATTCAGAAATGGCTCTCCTGGCTTATCCTTCCTGAAAAGTATTCTGCTTCCCACAAACTGTGTGGAATTTTTTGTGTGTGTGTGTGTGTGATTTTTTTTTTTTTTTTTTTTTATGTATCAGAGATAATGGAAAGAGCTCAATATCCCAGAGGTAAAAGGGTGTATTTCAGCAGATATGTAGTTTGCTTTCATGGTAAAATCAGTTTATAGGTTATATATATGAAACTTTTCAATATAAGGTTTTTTTCATGTGAATTCTTGGTTAGGTGTGCTGGCTAGTGTTATTATGTTTATTAAGATTTACTAGGCTTTGCTACGATTTACAGGGGAGAAAATCCTCCAGAATAGGAATAGTTGGTGTTGTGTCCCTGTGCATAATCAGGGCTTGAGTTAAATGGGAAAAAAAACCAAAACCAAACAACAAAAAACCCCTCTACAGTCCTAGTAGATGTAAATAAAACCTTTCTGATATTGCTGCAATACTTATTTAGAACTTAACCTTTGAGCCAGGGATGGGGTAAAACTCCTTTTGCTGAGAAGTAGCAGATGATTAAATATGTTTTGTAGACCTTATGTTCAGGACTACACACTGTCCAAATCTGTCATGGAAGGACTGATAGCAGTAGTTAGTTCACTACACAAAGATCCTGGGAGGTATTGACCTTTGTGTAATAAGTGAACTTCTGGTTGGGTTATTATTTATTTATTTTTAATTTGCTGTATGATTGGTACAATTAGTATTGCTAAGGGAAGAACCTGCTAGCCCATGAACTGGTCACTTAACACTGAGGTTTCCTTTTGCCTGCTTACCACAAGTCCAGATTCCCAACTATAAAGAGTTAACAGTGCAATGATACTAGTTTAGCCGGCAATACTACCCAAATACTGTTACCAATCACAACTGGTCTATGATGGGAAAGAGAATGTGTGACTGTATAAGTTTCTAACTACTGTGAAAGCAAAGAAAATGCAAATATTTTCAAGTGGGCCACATACATATGCCAATTATGTTCCAGCTGAACAGCTAACTGTAATCGGTGAGCTCTCAGCATCCTGAGTTTTCCCTTTTAAAAGAAAACCGAAATAGAAAACATTGATCTCATCATTGAATTCATTACGTGTAATATTGGCAATTTGATGTTTCTGTAGCCCTCATCTCAAATGTTTTAGGGGAGAGAAAAAGAGGCCAGCACAGTCAGAAATGAACTTAAACAGATAAATTGCACACAACTGTGATGTACCGACAACTTTAAGTGGCTGATTACAGCTTGCTTGCCTAGTAAGTGTAACAGCTGTGCTAAGATAGAAAGAGGCGATGATGATGTGCTGCCACTATTAAAATGACAGTAAACAAACTGGTTTTTCAGGTGAATGCTATTCTCAATTTCTACCTTATACACTATCTGAATAAGAGTTTATAGCATTTGTGTTACAACAGTGATCAAGCGCACAGTTAAAAGGTGAGTGCTTTTTTTTAATATACAGTATAGACTACTTTTCAGTATTTTACAGCCAAAATGGACAGAACTGCTAAAATAGACCAGAGGCACAGAGAACTGAGGTGAATTACTCAAGGTCAAGCAAAAACTCTTCAGAGAATAAGGAATTCAGCTTAAATCTCTTATCCTTTGCCTTTACCATAAATACATCCAGCAATTGGCTTATCTCTAAAAGCTGAGTAAATTAAAGAGGCATTGTCAAGTTTGCTGGACTCCCATTTGAATTACTTTTTTCTTACATCTATCTATAACCTTAGTGTAATCCTCTATTAAAAATACTTCATTTTCCCCCAGCTCACTATATGAATCATTATCAGCATAGAAAGGCTCACGAGGCTACCAACAATAACAAAGCCTAACATGTGGGTTATGAAAGAAAACACTCCGGAGCTCAAACAGATTCCTCTTTCAAGCTTCTCAGGAGGCATTAGAAACAACTGAAAAAAATATTATAAAAGTCTTACTTTCAGAGGTGTTGAACCGCCACATCTGTTGAAGTTCAGAGGGAGTTACAGATGCTGTACATCTCAGTACATCAAGCCAATAATTTTAAATACAGATCAATCATTGTCATCTTTAAAAGCATAACAATAAGGCTAATTGTATACTCCTTCCCCATTAACCAAAGAACATCATATCCCTTAGGGTATACTGTCAGAGGTGTTATTACTCAGGGCCAGAGTATCAATTTAAATGGAAGGAAACCCCCTAAATCCGTACTGTCATACAAAGGTTCAAATGCCAGGATCTCCAGAGAGAAACTTAAGACATGTGACAGCTTATATGAACACTGGTATTTAGAACTTTGATCTTGTAAAGCAACAACAGTTGAAATTTGGACTGTCTACCTGAACAACATGTGAAGACATTGAAGCATGAGTAAAAATCATGCCTGGCATGTTACAGGTGGAACTGCTTTGGGGCTGGAGTAGACTTTGTCTGAAAAATCCTTGAAATTGTTGCTGTTCCTTTAGGATCTCTTTACCTTTTGGCAGAACCAAACAACGGTTACATCTTCAAAATCTTGCTGTTGAAAGGAGGTGGTGACTCTTCTATTGTAGCGTTTCCAAGTAGTTACTATACAGCATTTGCTTTGCATGACTCTCTGTTTTGCAGTATGCAAATGTCAGAATATTCAAACATTGAGGGATTTGATTTGGAGAGTTTTGAAAGACAGGATTTTTTTCCACCTCTCTCTCCCCTTTCCTAGTTGAGTTAGATGTTTGTGTGCATGCTCTTCAACTCTGCAATGGGAGAATATATTCCTATGATGCCATATCAGTTCCCCTCATCCTTGTGCTATTTTTATAAGCATCAGCAAACAATTAAATAGCTGGATCATCAAATGACATGTGGAACAAGTTGTTATACATAGCTCTACATGTACAGAGATATTATCTTTTGCTTCAGATCTGTGACTATTCACTGAGAATTTATCCTCTTAAGGATCTTCATCACAGATCCCACCATCACTACCATAATCTTTGCATTCTTGCTACCAGTAGCTTTTGCGGGGCAACAGAAACAAAGCATTTTCTTTTGTCTAGAAGGACTCTAATGCTGCTTCTTGCAACAGAGTAATTATTTTTGCATTTAATGAAAAAAAAAATAGATAGCTCGAGTGAAAGAGTGACTTAGAGCACGAGGCCTGAGCAATCTGGTTGTAAAGGGGACCAAAGAGAAAGGCTGCTGCTTTACACACCAACGTTCTGAAAAACTGAATTCTGTACAAATATTGTTTCCTGTGTCCCTCGCCTATCCTTTCTCTACTGTTCAAACTTAATTATTCTTCTTAAACATCTGAAAAAAAGAGAAGTTGTAAAATTTTATTGCAAGTAGAACAGAATGTTTTCTGCTCTTGAGTTAAGAATTATCATCAGCAAAAGGTACTTCTCTGAGAATCAGGGTTAAGACCTTAGAAACCCAGTCAGTAGAAGAGTTAAAAATTAGATGGCTGCTTGAAGCAGGTGCTCTTCTTTAAGAAAGTACTCTAGTGTACAAGTGCCTCTCCAGGTATAGAGGTTTAGCCATTATCTCCAATTAACATTCGCTTCTGGGGTGAATCTTTTAGTTGTTCGTTTTATGACATAGAAAATACAGTTTAAATTTTGTTTGTTAATATTAAAAATATTTGTTTTGTTATTTCTCAAACAAACAGAGCTTGGCATTGAGAACTGGATCTGGTTTTGGAGTGTCAAAGTTAAGGATTTCAATTCTGTACATCTTTGAGTAACAAATTCTTACTACAAAAACTCTTTGAAAAGTCTCATAAGGGAAAGTTGCCATGGAGATTAAAAAAATGTTCATTTTTATTCATGAGTTATTGTAAGGGAGGGATAGGCCTAATTAAAGCTGTTTCAGCCCTATTTGTCCACAAATATCTATATAAAAAGATCTTGCCTCAAGTGAAGTCCATTCCTCAAAAGCGTACTGTTTTTCCCATGTACTTCAGAGAAGTAGTCTGTAGTTTTCCACGACAGCAGTGAATACTAAATATTCTTAATTAATGAGCCTATCCTTGCTGTATATTTGAGGGGAAAAAAAAAAAATCACCGTTGCCCTTATAACAGTGTTGCTGAAAACACTATTGAGAATATATACCACACAGGAGATACTAAAATATTTCATATAAATGAAAAGAATGAGCCAAAAATACACTTCCTTTTTGTGTAAGTGTACATGTATAAAATATCAGCCTAGGATTGATGTGACTTGTGTTTCAAATTACTGAATAATTGATATTCCTGTCTTCTGGATTTATCTAGATCTTGCTCAAAGCTCTGCTGTTTCTACCCGTGTAAACAGATGTTAGTTCCAGCTTTTCTCTTTGCCCTCTCCAATCCAGCATCAAAACTTAAATATGTCAGCTCATTTTACATTGAGTAAATAATATCCCTGTGTTTTAGGTGCTACATTGCACTATCAGACATTTCATTAAATATATGTATTGTCCTGCTGCTGCCTGAAGTTTGCATTGAGGTTTTTTCCCTTCAGCTTCATATTTTCTTGTCACATGGTCGGTAGTATTGTGTATGTGGCCTTATTCTACCACTTGGACATGTATTCAGCTGTATTTTTTTCCTCAGCTAATCCTACAGCTCAGCTACAGCTGAGCCTGAGTAATGGTACAGAATCTAGTTCTCATACTCTTCCTTTATTTTGTCAAAGTGAGCTTTCATTTTTTATTTGTGGATTAGTTTCTTCTGAATATGTTGTGCACAGTGGGGCTCCAATGGGTTATGAATTCAGTTTAAGACATGAAATTATATTGGGGCTTAATGGATTGCATTAAATTATTATTGCTATCTAGATAACACAGCAGTTTTTCCTGCAATGTCACTTGATACTTGCTCAGCTTGTTTTATACTGTCTTTTCTCTCATAGATATTCGGAATTAGGTGGCATAAATTAACCCATTATTTAATTTAAAAACTAAACCAAAATTATCTAAGATTTCCTTCAGATTGTATACCTCTTTGAGAAGGGAGTACTAAGTGGAACAACCAAGCCAATAGTTTCCTGGCTGTTAAGAGCTTTTGAGTGAGGCTGACAAAACTGGACATGGCAGCAATGCATTCAGCACCTGACAAGATTTGATCTAAAATACATCAAATTTGGTTTCCAGAACTGGACACCATGTTATAAAATTCTGACTTTTATTTTTTTCAAATTCTTTATTAGAAAAAAAATAAAAATCTGTCAGCTTCCTCCCAGAGAGAAATAGACAAAAATTAAATCACTAGTGTTCCTTGTATTTTCCTCTGTTTAGAGTTCAAGAAGTTAAAAAAAGGGGTTGGGGGACACATCTAAGCCTCTGGATTACTATCATTTGTATTGTGAGTTCTCTGTTTTCTTCTTTGATAACTGTGTTCAACTGCAGTTTCTAATGAAGCCTGGAGCTGAGATTGTATTTCATATTCTGGTGAGCTGACTGTCAGACTGCCCTAAGACGTTGATATCTTGAGAGATCTTATATGCCCTGTACAAATTCCTCTATATGTAGAATGCACTCACTTTTATAAACTTATTTTCAATATAGTCACATATTTGAGTCTAAACTGTCATGTTAATTTTCAAAGAAATGGAATCTTGACTGCTTTATAAGTTGGTGTTGATCAAGCCATTGATTGTAGCTAGAGTCCAGCATTTGTGTGCAGTTTTTGTTTTCCAAAGTACTGAGCAAACTCTTGAACACTGAGGAAACTACTTGAAAAAAATGATAGGAATATTTAATCTTGTTTTTAGGTGTATGTTGTGAGTTAAGCAAGTACTTATTTGGTCTGATGTTATTGTTATTTTTTCCTGTTAAATTCCTTAAAAATAAGGAAAAGCAGAACAGGTCATTGGGGCTTCTGTTTCTTTACTATAAACATAGTTTCACCATTCAGACAAAGAATCTGAATCACAGAACTAGCTCAAATCACAATGGTTTTCAAGCATACCTTCTAAGACTGCATATTCTTTGTAACATAAACTGCATAGATTATAATGTTTCAAATTTTTACATTTACATAAGCCTATTTTAGTACAGCTTTCTGTTTCTTCATTAATTCTGTTGAATTGCTATGATATTTGGCAAAAAATACAATGTGCATTTTGACTTTTATTCAGGAATTATTATCATGATTGCACTTCAGAAGCATGTAACTAATCCACAGGTGAATAACTGACAGGGATGGGGGGGAAGACCTATTCATGAATCTGCATGGGTTTTGAAGTACCACTAACATGAAAACCATTAATATTTACAATACTTTGTATATAATTTTACTCCAATTGTGTTCTATTATAGGTAGGGCTTGCCCATTTCTTTTTGCTCTCCTATTGTTTTGCAGGCTATGTAAGCAACATACATGCTATTGCTTTTATCTAGAGTTTAGTACCTAAGAATATCAAATACCAATGAGTAATTCTGGATCTTAACCTGAGTAGGTGTATTCAAAATATTTCTCTATTAAGGGAAATGAAACTGGACACAATAACTAACTTTAGAAAAACAGAATGCCAATCAATGTTTAGTCAAGATGTGAAATGACAGGGGTTTGTATTTCTTGAATAGCTTCTGTGATTTCAGTGAAACTATTTGAAAAATAAACAATTGCTTTATCTGAGAATTAGTGACAATGTCTTCCTTCTTCCTGTCTCATCTGCTAACTGGAAAACTGTGGGAATCTGACTTCTGTGAGCTTCATACCAATTCCACAGCAAGGAAAAATAGAGGAAATCAATTTGCAAGATTTTTTTTTAATGCTATTGATGAAACATTATTTACTGAGCCTTAAGATGAGCTCCCTATTTGTGGCCTAAGGTTCACTTGGAATCACCCAACTGCATAAGTAAGGTTCAAAGAAAAACCAGTAACTTTCTGTGTATGCCAGGTGAAGTTGTAATTCATACAGTGCTCCCTGTCTGTTCATTGCTTCTCAAGGGGTAAAAGGAAGTGCACCTTGAAAGTTTTTAAACATTAAGTAAATACCAGAAAACATGTGTATGTGTAGATCTTGATTCCTCCAGAAGTAAAACACCAGAACAAACACAGCTCTTCTGTTAACTAGATGAAGACTATTTTATTAATTATCGAAGTATTTGTTAATTGGGTCTAGGAAAAATGAATATGTATATGAAGCAATGTATACCTCATGTAGTGTAAACTGACAAAACTTGAAGTGAACTATGCTACACTGTTGAAATCCAATGTTATCGTAATGTTTTATTTTGCCCTACATCATATGAAATATCAATTGAAAGAACAGGTTCTTCAGAAAATAATTACAGTAATTCAATGCCATATAGAAAGTCACAATTCCCCTCCATTTCATTCTCTCCAATTCTCCCCATTGCTCAAATACTCTTAACTATCGGCTCCAGAGCTTGTCCAGTGCCTCAAGAAACAGCCATCTCCACATTCACATTGGTTCTCCTCCATTTTCAGTAAGTTTACTTCAGGTGAAAAGTTCCACAGTAAATGGAATGATATCTTCATTCTTGTTTGTTGATGACTGAGTAGCTCTTTCTGCCATTATAGATCTTTTCTGCATAGGAAAGGGCATTGGACCTAGAATTACCCTTAAAGATTCTCCTTGCTAACATGAGGGATTTAGGGGTTGGTTTTTTCATTAATTCGTTTTTTCCAGAAGCTTTCAAGACTCCATTGGGCTTATGGAATCAGGCTGTCTTCTGAGTATAGTTGAGAGTTCTGGTTGCTTTCCTCAGTTTGCTATAGCTGATTCTTAAAATGTCAGGCCTGCAATACGAAAGCCAACATTTCTTTAAAATCATACTTTGCCCATATTGTTGTTGTTATTATTATTATTATTTCATTCAACTCACATCAGCATTGGGAAGACTTCATGTTTCTCCTGAACAATACCTTTCACATTCAACATTTCGCAGGGTGTATTCATGAGAAATAAGAGCATGGTTGCATTAGCTATCTGAACTCACACACACTTCTGTTTCAGAAAGAGCTCTTTTTTCCCCATTTTAAAATTCAGACTCCTAGCAGGGCAGCTCAAAGAAGCTTTTTTCAAATAACTGTCTAATTTATTTTACATCGGTCTTCCACAAAATGAAAACTAGCTTTAAATGACTCAAATTTCTCAACCACTATTTCCCTGAGGAAAAAAAAAAAAAAAATTTAAAAAAAAAAGAGACAGGTTGGTTTGCTACGGGTCCTAGGCAGGGGAGGAAAGGAATGTTTTAATTACCTTCCAGTTGTTACTTGAAAATAATGTATACAATTGAAAAGGGTGAAGAATTATATTTTCAAAAGTACTTTTAAAGATCTAAGACTTTAACTTTATTTTCAAAAGTAACAAAAGCTTCTAACACTAACATCTTGCTGAAAACCACTGAGGCTTAACTGAATCTGATTATCAAGTCTGGGTTCTGAGTGAGACACAAATCATCCAAGACATATAGGTGGCCAATTCTTGTTGCTTTTGGTGCAGTCTAGGCATCTAAACATCCTTTGGTACCTCAGGCATTTCTGAAACCAAAGCAAATATGGAGTTTCTTTTGTAAAGTACTCCAAACGTACATTCACAGATCAGACCTGGCACAAAAAAGAGGATCTATAAGCCTCTTCTCACGGGGGGGGGCGGGGAGGCAACTCAGTTTCATTTTACCCAGGATTT
>JAOBAS010000029.1:19412115-19431679 GCA_025311575.1 Elanoides forficatus
CCATGATGGTAATTAGTTGTGTGATCTCTCCCTGTCCTTATCTCAACCCATGAGCTTTTTGTTACATTTTCTCTCCCATGTCCAGCTGAGGAGGGGAGTGACAGAGTGGCTTTGGTGGGCACCTGTCATCCAGCCAGGGTCAACCCACCACAGAAGTGAATCATAATTTAGGGGGCGGGGGGCTGGAATTGAACTGGAACCGAATCAGAACTGGACTGCTAAGTGAATTTTTTTCTGAAACCTCCGAAAAAAAGTAACTATATCTGTATCCTACCTACTGAACCAGAAACAAATAGCAGGGAAAGCAAGGTTTGGGAAAGCAAGGTTTACTCATTAAACTAAAGGTTCAGCATTCTTATTTTTAGTACATATATGTATAAGTATATATATGTGTGTGTGTGCATGTGTATACACACATAAATATAACAACCAAAAAAAGGGGAATCCAAACTCCAGCAACAATAAAGTCCTACTGTAGGAAAATATAAAGAAAGTGTACTGTAACTTCATGTAGCAAATAGGAGAAAACAGTGAAGTTGCTATTTAAGCATAAGAAAAATGAAGTAGAAGAAAAACAAATTAAAAATGAGAGTGGAAGTTGCTATGAATAAAAAGAATTATTTAATTCCTTTAATTAACAAGCAGAGAAATTACTGTTCTTTCTATAAGCCCAAGTTTTCAGACAAAAACTTGTTGGAAGAAGACATAGAGTTTCTGAAGATATTTGCACAAGAAAAACAGCATTTAAAAAAAACCACAATTAAAAGAGAGAGAAAGAAACAGAATTGGTATATTTTAGAAGATTAGAAAACCACCTTTGATTACTCTAGAGAGAGGATAGTTAAATTATCATTGATCTGAGTGATGACTGCTAGGTCATGACTTCCCCAAATCATGTTTCTTGCCTGATAGAAGAATTAAAAGCTATCAGAAGAAATTCCAAGAAGCCTGATGAAGTGACAGAAAGGTATGACTAATGGAATATGGAAAGCTCTTATGGAACATGGACTGGCAACAATGCAAGTACAAGTAAAAAGGTATTTTCAAGCCTCAAGTTTATCACTTCACCAGAGAGGTCCAATGTGAAAGAACAAATATTAGAAGACTTTAGTCTGATTGTTTAAGCAAATAATTCTCAGGTAAATAGTAAATTTACGGAAGTTTTTCTTGAAGTTAAAAAACTGTATCAGGAATCAAGCATAAGTTTTCATTTTTAGATATGTATTTTGTCTTAATATATATACTTTGACTAAATCTCAAAGTAGATTTGAGCCAGACTTGTAATTGCAAAAACATCCAAAAAGTTACCCTTTATTTATCTATTGGTGGCTTCACCAAAACTAATCTCGAGTACACTGAATGCAGCTGAACTGGGAATTTAATTAAATCTGTCTATATGCCTTCATATATAAAATAGGCAAGGTAGCATTTGTGCCAGGTTTTCTATATTCCTTAGTGTATGGTTCTGCCTTTTCCAGAAGCAATGAAATTGCCTGCAAATAAGAGCTGTGAGGAACTATGAGGCTTTAGAAGATGATCTGCCATGAACATGTTGAAACAGCTGTGTTGTGTTGAAGTTCATGTTACACAAGGCTCAGAGTCAGTGTTTTAAGAACTGGGCTTCAAAAGGAAATATACCCCACTGAAATTTTGTTGTGCTCTTAAAAAAAGCATTTGAAAGAATGGTCTGGAGTTGTAATCAGCTACTCTGGCTTCCTATGTAACAAAGGCTTTGAAATTTTATTCATAATTTCCTATGGCGGAAGTTATTTTTTCCTTCATTAGTATGGTGTCAAGCCAAGTATAAGGTTTTTTAATATTTGTTTGAATGTTTGTTTTGAATTTTCTTGAACTTCTGATTTCACCTATTTTCTGACTTCCATTTTGTACTGTTGGATTGTTTTACAGTTTCTTCAGTCAAATATGTGGATTCCTTCCACAGTAGAAGAAGTAAGTTATCCAAATTTTTAAAAATATTTTTATACATATATATGTGTGTGTGTGAGTGTGTGTGTACTTTTTAAATATTTTTTTTAATTTCAGGATTAGCAGAGTATAAAATCCTTAGATTAAATTTAATATCATGTTCAAACTAACAATCACTTTGTGAAATTAATCTAATATCAGTGACCCATTTACAAAGACAGATATTACACACCTGGTAGCAGGAGAATTTCCTTTACACCTACCGTTGAGAGCAGCAGAAGAGCACAAGAACCGTTGTCAAGGAGGTAAACACAAGATATATGCATCACACAAGGTTCATATTTTATCAGTCCATGTTACTGGAACACATGAATGCTGAAAATGCAATGTTCTCCTCTCAACAGGATATTCTGTCTCATGTTATTTGCGTGAGGACTTAGTTCCATACCAAGTATACAGTGGCAGAGAAGTCCAGAACTAGCATCAACTAAAGTTGATATGGATCTTCTTGTTGACAATGAGGAATTTTATTTGAGACCAAGAGAGCATCCTACTGGGTATGCTCTGTGGATGGAGCAAAATTGTAAGTGGAGGACTTCAGGGCTGAGAGTGGTTGAGATGGAAAGGAACATAAAGGACACCTCAGTTCAGATATTTGTGTTGTACTCGATAAAAATAAAAGTGAACAGAAAAACAATCTCAGAAGAAATTGAGTGAGATTTTTTCTCTTGAGAAATTTGGAATTATTGTAGTAAATATATAGCAAAGTAGGCCACAGAATAGCAAATGAAATAAAAACATGAGTGAACTGCACACACAACATTCTGCAGGACAAATTATGTCTCATATATAGATTAAATCAATTTCATGCACAATTTATTAGTGTTGTCACGGATGACCTGCTCTAAGTCAGCCTAGGTGAATTGAGTTGTTCACCTAAAGCAGTACCTAGTGGTCCTTTACAGTAGAAATGAATTACTGTAGCAAAAATGGATATGTTGGGCAGAAAAGGAAAAAAAAAATAAATAAAGGTAACTTGAGAAGGGCATTTGTACTTTGCAAACTGCTGATTAGCTGTCTACATATAAGTAGATCACTAGTCATTTCTAAATGGTGATGGTTTACATTAGCCACAGATTTCAAATGTGGCTGGTACATGAAGTCCGTCTTCTTAAAGGACTAACTACTGTATTCAGAAAACCTCCCAAATATGTTATTTTAAATTATTTTTAATTAATTTCTACTAGAGAATATAAATTTAATCCCACACATAGCAGAGTTCAAAAATATTATATAACTGAAGAGCTTATATATATATATATTATATAACTTCAAGCTGTCTTGAAGCACAAATGAATATGATTTGTTTTATAGCATCATAATTTTATCAGGAAGGAACTAATTCTTTAAAGATTATATACAGAACTGGTCTTGAATCTGGTTTATGCCACAGGTAAAGTGAATTTTGTTGGCATCACTCCACTCCCTAATGTATACTTATCCGTAGCACAGCCCCTCTCCAGGCCCAGAAATACACGTGACTGGCAGCCTCACCACTCTAGATAGTCCCAGTAATGACATCGCATAGGTATTGTAGTATGTCATCACTGAAATAAATTTGGCACAGACATTAGGGTAAATTTAAAAATAACTGCTATGCTGGTAGCCATATGCTGGAAAAATTATATTAAACTTGCTCTCATCTTTTTAAAGTGCTAACAACTATGGAAAAGTAATAGAAGGCACATACAGAACCATGAAAGATTCTCTTTGATTTAAGATTCTTAATCTTCTCCTTAATGGGCCAGTACTGCAGCAGTTCATCCACCCAGCAACAATTTTGTGTCCCAGGGTGTGTACATATAAGACTTCAGTTTCCTTGGATGGTCTGACTGCATTTTCCTAAGCACTCAAATCTAGCAAGAAAAGGTTTATTCAAGGCAAACAAAGAAAACACTTGACTGAAAATATAAACTGGAATCTAACTCTTTCCTTTCTTTATTCTCAATTCATTCCTTGGGAAGGCAAGTGCCTTGGTGTGTTTTTTTTTCCTCACTGTTGCCCTAGTTTACTTACCGTATTTTATGGTTAGAAGCTATTGAGGCAGCCACCAGGACTAGCCATCATTTGCCCGTATCCTAGGGCCCTTCAGGCTAGAGCACAATACTGAAGCAAAACTTGTTGCTTTGCTGAATTACTTTCCTCTGTCCTTAATAGATATAATAAGGTCCTTAATGGATATAATGTCCCTAACGGATAATGACAAATCCCGTTCAGCATGGTTTTATCTTGGCTTTTGTTCAGGTCTGGACCTGCATGAGAAGGGCCTGGCTCCTGACACCAGAACTCTCCTGCAGACCCACCTTCCAGGATGCAACCTGTCTGGGGGTGGCCTGGTGAGGTCTGGAGGGCCATGGGGTAGTGCAGTGCCCTCCCTCCCTGGCCAGATCGATTCTACAGCCACAAGGAAAGACAGCCATGCTGGGCTGGGGACAGTGACTGGGGTCAGCCACAGCCCGGCCATCCCCAGGTGCTGCCACAGGTCCCAGGTCCAGCCGGGAGGGCAGCCCCCGGGATGGCATGGGGTGGAGGTGGTGCCTGGTTCAATGGGGCCCAGGGCCAGCCTAGGGACAATGGTCAGGGCTGAAAAGCAGCCCAGAGCAAGGGTTCGGGTCCCAGCTTCTCACAGCCCTTTCTATAAATATCTTCCTCCACTCATCACCATGCAGTTTCCCTGCTCTGCCCATGGGGCGCTGAGCTGAGGCCTGGCCAGCCCTGCCCCAGTAGCCAAACCCTGTCCAGGGGCAGTGGGGAGGGTGCACCAGGCCTGGCCCCACCAAGACCTCTGGATAACAATCAGAAAGCATGTTAGGGCCAGGTCCTACCAAGTATTTTAATTGTTTAGTTCCCATCCAGACACCTGCTTGTCTTTGATTTAGAAGCATACTTATTGATTTGGGAATCGGTACATATGTACCTTTGAGAATCTGGGTCTTAAATCTGGCAATAAATAAATACCTCCTGTTTTTCAAAATTGGTTATAGCTTAAGGAAGTAATTAGTTTTCTGGTCCTCCTGAAGTCATGTACCTTTCTGAACATTTTTTTGTCCTTGTCACTCATTTGTTGAATATTATTCTTCTCTTCTGCAAACTTGCATTGGCATGAAAAGGATTTCTATGTAGAGATACAAAGATCCATTCTTTTTCTTTTATTATATGTGCACATTGGTTTCTCTCTTTAGAGTTTATCTATAAATGTTAATGACTTTTTATGAGGGCTAATATGCTTCTGTAGATTGTGGGGCTGGCTGTTGGAAAGAAGACTTCCTTTGAGTATAGTCAAGCAATATTTCTCCTAGTGGGAACGACTACTTTTACTTCACAGAAAGTATTAGGCTTTTTTTGCAGTAAATGGAAATGACAATCAGGTATTGCTGGACCTCACAGACAGTCTGAGTGAATTCTGGAAGGAATTATCTTGTTTAATTATGATCATCAGGAGCCTTCTTATTTGCCTTTGTGAGTCTGGGTTTGCTTTTTAATGTAGTAAGGCATTACTACAGCCAAAGTGAATATCAATAAAGAAAAAAATAATGTAATTTATATGAAATGTCATAAACAGAAAACTATGGTAAACAGTAGATATGCAGTATCATTTTCTATCTTACCTTCTAGGTGGATAAATTGATAATAGGAATAAAAGCTACAACCCCACCTACGCTAATCACAGAATAATGGCATAAAAATTATACATAACACACTATTTTTCTGCCATAACAAACTCTGCATTCTCACCTTTCAGTCCTTTTTTTCCTGTTCAAAAATTGACTCTCAGTCAAGGAAAAGAATGAAGGCAGAAAGGACTCCAGTATATCTTCTGCTTCTTCATCTCTACATTTGTGTAACCTTCCAAGACCCCAACTGCTGTCTTATTAATGCTTTAAATTTATATAACTCATCAAATTTTTAGTTGATAGTAGTAGTACTGAGACAGGTTGCCAGTGGAAAGCAGCCACTTTCCTCTGAAAACTACCCAAATCCAGAAACAAGGTGTAAAACCATCTGGTTCCCCATTTCAAAGCACACCTAAAAAAAGAAAGTCCAGGAAGACCCAGAGTTATCTAGCTATACAGCTTTAATCCAAATGGGAAACACAAACAAAAGACTCCAAAAATCCATTCTTTGTTACCAAATAAAGCTCCAGTACATAGAAGGGTTTAGAGAGTGGAGACTACTAAGAACTCCAAATAAACTTCTTGCAGTTCACTTACAGCAACCAATTTTCATGTCACAGATCCATTTTTTTTTTCTCCAGTTTTTGCAAGCCAGGAATATCTGGGTAAAAATGAGGTCTTAGTGCTTTTGTGCTATTTTAAAGGCAGAGGGTTTTCTGGATGTTGTTCATAATTTCTTAATTTAACCAAGTAGACAATAGACAGTGTTGAATGTTACCCAAGAAAAATTTTCACTGAGTAAACATCTCAAGACAAAAGCAATCTAGGAGTAGCATTCTTGTTATAAAATAATTCTCTTATGTTGTTATGGTAAGCCTAGGAAAGAGAATATATAAAGGTACTTCAGTTAAATCATGCACAATGACACAGGTACATGAGCCGCTCCTTTAACACTTTGCTAACTATATGTAACATCATGAGAATAATTGGAAAGGGAGATAAACAATAAAATTACTCTGTGCTTACTAAGTTCCCTTTAATTCGGAAGATGAAATACAAATTCACAGCAACTGGCTTGGTGAGGTGTGGAGTGAGGGAAGAACCCAAAGCATTGGAAATACCTTGAGATTATGCTTTCTACTGGAAAGACACCACCCAATGAAACATGCATTCCCCAGCCACAGCCGGTACTATGGATCCCTTCTCTGTTATACAGTTAATGTATGATTTGACATTTGGTGTCCCCTCTGTTCCATCTCTCACAAGATTTAGGAAATATATTTCCCTTATGCGAAAGCGTATGAGACACATACCTCAGCATTGCTAGAGAAAAGGCAGTAGCCTGAAGTAGGTAATTAACTTTGCACCTAGGCTCAACTCCTTCTCTGAAATGGCAGATAATTTTTATTTTAATATGTGTTTTGCTCTAATAGTTCGATTCTATGACATCTTTAATATATTTCTTCCAAGTGTTGTATTTGTAGAGTTTGAATGTAACATTTCGTAAAACTTTATCTTCTCTTTTCAATTTGTTAATTGTAAAAGAGCAGTTCAGTTTGAGCTTCGGTGGACTGAGTAGTACCTCCTCTACCGGTGAAAATTGATTTGGACTTGAAGCTATGTGAAAATTTTCAGCTTTGGACTCTGCTTTAAAGTTACTAGGTTAATTTTGTGAATTCAGCAAAAACTGAGCTTTGCACATTCACAAACAGAATATTAATGCTTCAGGTCTGTTCCCCAAACCCGTTAAGAGTAAAGGGAAGTCTAAACATGCCAATCTTAACTTGCATGGCTGTGCTTTTCATGCTTCTCTTTCACAGTGATATATTGCAAGTTATAGTTAGAAGGCCAGCTTGGATTTTTAATCTAAAGCCAACCCAGGTAGAGCATAAGAAGTTCAGGATACTTGTATAAACATACTCTTAAACTTTGGAGAAGTGTTTGCTCTTCCCCAAATCAAACCACTCCGTCACAATGGAGGATAAGTGTTAAAGGCATGAATTATGATATATACAATTTCTTCTTTTTTTTTCTTAAAATGTCCAGATTTCTTAAAGCAGTCTTTCCATTCTGAAATGGGGACTGCTGTAATTGATTCTTTTGCTATATGTGTATGTGCACCCATGCACGTGCACTCATATGTGTGTGGATGGGTGTGTATATATATATGTGTACATACATATATAGAGCCACAGAATAAGTCCACAAAGTGCCCTTTAGAATTAGTGGCATTGTTGTCGTGCTTTAAGGGGAATTTGAAAAGGATTTAAGTTTGCAGGTTTTGTTTTATTTCTGTACAGGGAGTAAGACAACTTCTTTCAATAATAATAATAATAATTATTATTATGACAAAATAAAAAGGGAAAAATATCAGGGACCACTGTTACACTTAATTTGTTTTTTTCAGCTCTGACCTTAACTTTCTGTCACATCTTTCTTTCTTCATTTAACTGTCACGAATAGTACCATTGCTATTTTTAAGAAGCATTCTGAGTTTTAACACAGTCCCCTTCCTGTGCTGCTTTATAACAGCAGAAAACCTATGATGGTGGTTATTCTTCTATATCAGTCTCTTTTTTCAGTTTGTTTTGGGGTTTTTTTTGTTTGTTTGTTGTAGGGGTTTTGGGGTTTTTTTGTTGTTGTTTTGGGGTTTTTTTTGGTTGGTTGGTTGGGTTTTTTACAAAATTATCATTCCCTTTCTTGGCTTATTTTAGAATCCAGAGTAATGTCACTTGGGCCTCAGGGGCTGTTGAGCAGCAGCAGCAGCAGGTATGAGCTGAGAAAGTCAAGGTAGCATTAGCAGTCGTGCCTGGCTTTACAATAGTAGCTTCCTCCTCCAGGATTTGTCAATTTTGATTTTGCAGTTCAGTCAGCAATAGCATGTGCTGTTTGCCTCCTGTCTGGTTGGCAAAATAAGGGGAATCATTTTCTCTTCCAGGTGACAAGACTGAAAAGGAAACCTCAACAGTTGCTTTCATGGCTTGATGTGCAAGCTGCTTTTTTTCCCCCTACAACTGTGATGACCTTTTGTGTTTTGGAATATTTGGGTTCTCTGGATAATTTAATAATGGGCAAATTCTACTCCAACCTACTTTCCTTTTCAAAAGTTGTGTTCTCACTGAACTTTTCTGCTTTGTTTTCACTAGCTGTGAAGGAAAGTGAGAAGGAAAGAAAAGTTAGGAAACAGGAGTGACAAATTTAATTTCTGACTGCATGGGAAAGTCAGTGAAGAAGACAAGTTGAAGGCTACTGATGATCCTCTTGAGAGCACTGTTCTTGGTACAGAATACTCTTGCTGTAAAAGGAAAGAGATGGATGGAAAAAAAACCAAACCCAAATCTGCAGTAAATTCCAAAGGTAGTGCAGTGCCAGAATGTGAAGAAAGTGGTTGATTCCTGAACCAGAGCTTGGAGAGGAAATTGAACCTAGTACCAAAATCTCTCTTGCCCAGCTATGAATCTTGGAAGTGCTCAAATATTTTTGCCTATTTTGCTGCATGCAATGACACATGAGCACAGTTTTGTTATTAGTCATTGCCCCTTTTTCAGAGAGCTTGCAACAAATGAACACAGTTCCTTAGCCATGGGATTTCAGTCAGAGCTCGTTTTGAATCCTTCTTGTGCATGTAGGCTGTATATGTGTGCCAAATACTTTTGGCTGATTGGAAGGTATTTCAAAGATGTGAATAGAGTTTGCATGAGCAGTAAGGAGTTTGGTGTGGGGTTTTTTCAGCACCCATAATAGTAATTAGCTGCAAAACACTTGCTCCTCAGAATGCAAATTGTAATTTTACTTCTGGGAATGTTTTAATATTTGTCAGCTCACACATTGTGCAGTGACTCATCAAAATGGATTGTGTTAGTCATTTGATGCTTCAGCTAACAAATATGAGAAAACATGTACTATTTTAACAATGGTTAAATGAATATGTGTAAGCTTTTCTGTAGGGAAAGAAAAGGTTTTAAAATATGTTTTTGTTTTCCTTTTGCCAAGACAGAGTGAGACATGGTGTCTATGTCAATAGAGAGATCCCTAATTATGTGGGGGAAGTGCAAAAAAATTTAACACCCTCTCCAAAAACATTCTACAGTTGCAATATGATCCATTCATTCTTTATGTCCTCTTTTTTCTCAGAACTTATTGCCATTTATTGTTTAGATGTAATTTGTTAGAGGAGGATACAGTACTTGTCTCTTTGCAGAGTATTGGTGGAAATATCAGTATAAAGGTTGGATATTTCTTGTAATTAATAGCAAATTTTTTTCCTCATCTTTGACTGTATCTCCACATTACTAACAGAATTCTCCATAAACTTGCAGTTATCTGCAGAATACATTTTTTATTCTGTCTATACTTTCAAATTTGAAAAAAAAAAAGATAAAAACATAAGAAGATTATTTATAAGATTATATTTCATGGAGGAAAAACTTCAGTCCTGAGAAAAAGCCACAGCTGAGTTCCTGGGTCACCTGGACGACACTATGCTTTTAGGGAAGTTGAAAGGAATTTGAATTAAACCAATGCCTGTAGGGCTTTGTTTTTATTGAAAAAGGTTATATGTTATTTTTCCCAGGGCAGATTAATTTCAACAGACCACCGGCATTTTACTCTAAGAGGTGTTTGGAAGATGTAAGATAATATAATCAAATTTTAATCTAAAATGCATCTCTGTAAGTCCAGATAATTCTGAAATAAAGAAATGTCTTTCATTTTGTAATGACTGAAATCATAATGTGGCCTTTTAAGTGCAAGAATGAAATAAACCTACTTGATAAACTAATCCATCCCCAGAACAACTCTGAATTATTCTGCAGTAGAATTAAGGCTTCCGTGTTTCAAAATAGCTGAATCTTGCCTGGCTCTAATACAGAAATCAGTACAGGAGATTTCTGACAGGTACCAGCTTAGATGTGTATGTGCATTTAGAAAACATTATAATTTTCTGACCAAAGAAGGGCGAGTATGTTAGGGAGGTGCCCAAGGTCCTGGGAGATAATGAAAAAGTATGTTTATGAAGTCCCAGAGATTTCTGTAAGGTTTATTCTTAAGACAATCGCATTGACCTAAAAGTGTGCATCTAGAAAGCAAAATCTATACTGTTACAGGACACAATATAAAAATGTAAATGCAGCTTGAAGCATGCTTTATTCATGAATTTTTCATACTACTGAGACCTTAAAGGAACAAAGCTAAAATAGTTCCCTGTTTAAAAGGCTAAAAGATAAAATATGTATTTAAAGTAATAAATTATACATAAATGTGATTTATAATTTATTGGCTATAAAAGTTTTATCACAGAAACAAGGAGAATGGGATATATGTAAATACAAAAAGGCAAAGTAAACACTTTCATAAGGTGGGTGCAGAAAAGAGAGTAAACTTGGATCTATTTATTTATTTATTAAAAAAATAGCTGTAATCTAAAAGACACGCTTATAAGAGTGTCTAATAAGATGGTACAAGTCAGGGTATTCTTTTCTGTTAGAAACATAATTTTCTTCTGCTTTGGTAGTAAACTGTGATGTTCTCTGGCATGCAGTGGTGGTGGTTTTCCAATTCAGTAACATTCTGTAAGGCAGACCAACATGTACATCAGCTAGAACAGTCTGTTCCCATATTTGTTGCATTCAGACAGCCAAGAAGTCCTGATTTCACCCTGTGATTTTTATAACATGTCTACCTGAGTTACATGTCACAGGCTTGACAGAACTACATGTCACAGGCTTGACAGAGCTACATGTTTAATAAAAAAAGATGTGAGAATCAGAGGCCATAAAAGAAGAAACGCTTCAGGCTTTCTAAACCAACCATACTAACCTGTGAGCAGGGCTCATGTACAGTCTTAGTGTCACTCAGCACTCAGTGTCTTCCCCCACTTTAATGCAGTGAAAATATGGGCTACATCTAGGTCTATTTAAATATACGTACATATGTATAATTAGGAATTTAATGGGCTGTGTTGTTCTGATTCATTCAGGATCAGTTGTTAACCATAAGAATTTGGTTACAGTTATTACTACAGATTGATTTGATAGTGGGTAGAGAAAACAGCAATTATCTTAATAATGCTCAACCATATTCCAAAAGATATTTGGATTACTTTGCCTTTTGAAACCTTCCTAAGTTATGCAGCTGCCAAGGCCACACAGAATGAAGGCAATAAATAAGAGTTTCCACCTGGAAATTCTACTGTCAAGCTTGTGCCTGTTCAAGACTCAAACGAAGACTGCCAGTTTTTTTATTCTTCCCCACTATTCCAAGGGCTTATTTTGAAGCATACAGCAGGCTTTTGGGAATGAATGACATGAATTACTAAAAAAAATGCTTGATGTCCAGACTTAGAAGAAAAGAAAACAAAACACACTGATACCTGATGATTTTATATTTAACTTTTTTAAGTGCGTATTTTAGATTGGAGGTTAAAGGGTTAAATGCTTATCTTGCTGCATTACAAACACCGAGGCGAACAATTTTAACGGAACAGTGAATTGATCAAAAAATAGTTTGAAAGGACCATTATATTTTAATAATCTTAAAATTTAGTAGAGTTTTACATTTAGTAATGAGTTTAGTAAAGAAAAACAGAGAAAAGTAATAAAACAGCAGGAGTTGAAGTCATTATTTTTATGATTCTTGAAGGTATTAGAGTCTGTAACAAAGTAAAGATCTCAATAAAATACCATTAAAAACAACCCCAATACTAGTAAAGAGTACTTGTCTCTGGAAAAGGGGTAGACTGCGGCAGCACATAGCAGAGTAGACAACTGAAACTTAAGACTGCAGAAATACTATATTTTTAAAAAAATTAAGGGGGCTAACATAGGTTATTGTGCAACCAAGCAGGAGGATCTTCAGAAACCTTCAAGGATACATCCCTGAGAGCCTTGGCTTGCATTCCTTCCTGAACGGAGCAAATACCAGGTAGGTTTTATATAGTGAGATGATCTCAGTGACTCTCTGATGCTTCCTCATTTCTGTTATACCCACTGGAATGGTCTTTCTCTGTTTTTCATTATTTAATTTTTTTAAAATATATTTTTGTTTCTGTTGCTGACCCAAAGGGAGATGGTTTAGTTTATTGTATGTGGGACAGCTTGATTAATGCTGAACTATCAGTAAATCAATGAGCACTTTAAATATTTTGTACTTTTCAATTCAAAATGGAACAAAAAGAAAATCACTTAGCAACACCTAACGATGTGAAGCTAGGCCCTGAACATTTGTTAGAATGTCTGCTGTGTTTTTGTAACTTAGCCAGTTCTTTAGACAGTCCAGTCTTTTTTTAACCATCTAATACTTTACCCATTAGTGTTGCTAAACAACCCCTTTCTTTGATGCGCTTTTCAGATGCCTGTCTCAGACTGTATTTAATTTCATTCTTCCTTTGAAAGGCTGTAATCTTGTTTCTCTGTACTCTGTTACAGCTGTGTAAATTTAAATAAATTTACTTTCTTTGTAGATTTACACAGCCAAGAATAGAATTTCAACACCCTGAGATGCTCACTCTCAAATATTTGAGTATGGTAGCCAAAAAAAGTTGATGAATACTAGCTAATTCTGGGCACCTGGCTATTTCATTTATGCCTGTAAATGAGAGTTGAGTTCTTTGTAACATTTGGTGATCGTAGCTATGACTAGTAGTACTGCCAGTGGATAAGGTACACTTATCATTGAAACTTTTCTACTTTGACTGTTACAGATACATCTTTTTGGACAGCCTGGTCCCTGAAGAAAAATAGGAGTGTTAAGTACCTGAACTATAGCTTCAGTGAAACTCTGTTTGATGTATTTCTGTTTTCCACCAAAATGTAGTGCCATCAAGACTGAAGTTTCTACAGAATCTTTCCAACACATTTTCTTCAATTTATTATGTATTTTATTAAGGCAGACTGACAGAAAGAGCGCAGGGTTTAATTTATTCTAAAACTTCTCACTTCGCCCCAACTCCCCAGTTATCTTTCCTGTGAGGAAAGAAAGGTGGTGACTTTAAAACTCACTTGGTCCCCTTCATGGCCTAGGATTAATCCAAGAATTACTAAATCTTGACAGTTCTTTGTTGTGCAACAAATAACTTTTAATTTCAGTAGGGAAATGCATGTCTCTACTCTCTGGTGACAGCTGGTGTGTTCCTGGCTGTTGTTACCATTTGCCGATGTAATAATAGTCTAGTCTTTTGGTTGAAAGGCTCTGAGCCTTCAAGTTGTGAATAGAAAAACAGAGAGGAAGAAAATAGGTTTTTCCTTTTCAGAATTTTTCTGGTTTAATCAGATTTATTTTATTGGGAAGTTAATACCCTCAGAAATATATAAAGAAGTGCCAAAACTGGTAAATCAATGATCCTAATTGATGAGTTAGAAGCATGACACTTGTTCTTGCATCTTTGCTTTGGCTGTATGTACAGAGTAGGCTATTGTTTTTAAGGATGTGGTCACATTCACTTTTTCTCATGCATCATTTTCATTTAGTACTCAATCTCATTCTACTTAATACTCCATACAAAGTCTACATGAAATATAGAGTCTTATTTTTTACATCACTTTTCTAACAATCTTTATGAAATACTCAAATGCTTCAAAGATATTAATGACTGTACCTGCACTTAACACCTCTGAGCTACATAGGAAACTGTTGCATAGACTGTTTAAGGAGCTGCCTATTACCTGGGGTGCCTAGAGTTTGTAATTTTAGAGTCATTTGCAATTTGCATGCTGAAAGCAGACATCCTATTGGTTTCAGTGGTAGTTGCCTTTTGCAGATTGCATTAAGATGGCCCAAAGTAGGTATTCAAGCACATAATTTGTGAACACCTGTGAAAAAAAGTTTGATTTTAATTGACTTGTCCAGCATTGCATACACATTTTTGAAGGAGAGTTTGGAGCATAATCCAGTATTGCAAGAGAAGCTTCAACTGATTTAACCATGCTATCAGCCTTTCTAACACCATCCTGCTTATAATATAGCTTTCAGCTGCTGCAGTGAATGATGTAGAGGACACATAGAAAGCAACTTCATTCAGTTAAATCTCTTTCAACAGGTGCCTGGATGATACGTGTGTATGTGTATATAAATATAAAAAAGCTAAAAGCTGTATTTTTTCAGAAACAGTACATCAGCAATGTCATAGGTCACTTCAGTCCTTGCTTTTCCTAAGTTTGGATTCCTTGATGT
Source organism: Elanoides forficatus (assembly GCA_025311575.1). Lineage (NCBI taxonomy): Eukaryota > Metazoa > Chordata > Aves > Accipitriformes > Accipitridae > Elanoides > Elanoides forficatus. The sequence goes on from JAOBAS010000029.1 coordinate 19,426,884, forward strand.
TACAACCATTACTTTCTTTGCATGGTTTTATAGTTTATCTTTCTTTTAGATATATTCTCTTCATAAATGTTTTTCCGTATTTGTATTTATGTTGCTAATTCTCTGGTATGTTTAAGCTACCTTTTTCACAGATTGGTATCATTTAATGAAGCACATTTAGGACTAGATTTTTGTTGATAGTATCCTAATTCTGTAGTGCTTTTCATGCAAGGCTGTAGTATTTGCAGAGTTTGTTTTCTTATCATAACTTTTGAATTTCCTTTTATTTCCTTGGATAATTTTTCTGTCTTCCTGATTTGTTATTTTCTCCAATAACTTCTGTCATTCCTGTCACATTTTTTTTCCTTTTTATGTACTGAACACCAAGATTTCCTCAGAGAGAGATTGTGATATACTGAGGACTACATGAAAAGTGCAAAGAAGTATTTTAACTGAACTGATATTTGCTAAAATAGGTGTTTAAAACAAAAGGTTTTTCTCTTTACACCCCTTTTAAATTTGTGATGTAAATATATTTGCATTGAAAGCAGGTTATTGATGTTTCTGAAGGTTTTCTAATTTTTTTTTTTTTTCATTTAAACATTCCAGTATAAAAATTTTAGATTTCTAGGTTATCTACTTTGTAAGCACCTCATCTTCCAAATCTCCAGTCAGGTGACCTTTGTCATGCCACCACTGCTATTGTAATATCCCCACTGGTTTCTTTTTCCTTTTATTTTATGAGGCATGATTGGATATTTTAACCGAAGTAAGTTATTTTTTCAGAATTACCATGGAATTCTACATTTAGTTTACTTATAACTAAAGCTACTGTGTAATATTACCCTCTTCAGAGTTTCCTGCAAGACTCTGCCTGAAGAGCTAATCATTCGGACTAACTTAGACTAAAACACTAGCTTATGATCACAAATGTGCCCCACAGGAATTTTGTTAGCTGTTTTGGGGTACATTATAAAATGTGGTTTAAGAACATACAATTAAATGTGCACCTATTAAGGCTCATTCTTGTCTCATTTATGCTGGTATAAATCACATTGAAATTACTAGGGTTACATTGTTTTTATGGCATTGTACTGAGAGCAGAAGGCGGCTGATTAAATTCATGTTAATTGACACTAATTGGCAGTAAGGCCTTGAAGAGGATGAAGTTTTTAATAAAGCATTAAATAGACAGGTGATCTGTTTAAACTGACCAAAGGCATTTTCTTATTCTAAAAATGCTACTGCCTTATTATTCATGTCCTAAAGTTAATTTCTAAACTAAAATCAGCTTGCCAGTCTAGGACTACATGGAGTCCTAGGGCATCTTCATAGTTGTCCTGGTTTTGGCTGGGATAGAGTTAATTTTCTTCCTAGTAGCTGGTACAGGGTGTTTTGTATAATGTGTAAGAATAATGGTTGATAATACGCTGATGTTTTAGTTGTTGCTAAGTAGCGCTTATCCTAAGTTAAGGCTTTTTCAGTTTCCCATGCTCTGCCAGCAAGCAGGGGCACAAGGAGCTGGGAGGGATCATGGCCAGGACAGCTGACCCGAACTAGCCAAAGGGATATTCCATGCCATAGAATGTCATGCTCAGTATAGAAACTGGGGGGAGTTGGCGAGGAGGGGCAGATCGCTGTGTGGGCCTCAGGCAGCGGGTGGTGAGCAATTGCATTGTGCATCACTTGTTTTTTTCTTGGGTCTAATTTCTCCTTTTTTGTTATATTCCTTTTCATTACAATTATTATTATTGTTATTGTATTTTATTATTGTTGGTTTTATTTTATTTTATTTTAGCTATTGAACTGTTCTTATCTCAACCCATGAGTTTTATTTTTTTTTCCAATTCCCCTCCCCATCCCACTGGGAGTGGGGAGGAGTGGGTGAGATGCTGCATGGGGCTTAGTTGCTGTCTGGGGTTAAACCACGACAATAGTTAATGATCGTTTTGCTCCCCCATGCTCAAATAACTCATGTTGGTGACCTATCTCTCCAATATCAAGGCTAATTCAGCACAAAACCTCCAGGAACATTTCCTTCCCAGTTCTGTAGCCGCACTCCATTGCTCTTGAATCTGAGCGTCTACTGAATATTCTTCTAGTCCCTATTCCTTTCTTGAACAGCAAACCTGTGTTTGCAAACTGGAAACCTCTTGCTACTTCTCTGTCTTAGGAGCCTTCTGATTGTGATGACGAAAGTAAAGGAAGTCTTTCCTCAGTATGGCACACATATAACTGCTTCCCTAATTATTTAAGGTGATTTTAAATGGTTATTCTCTACAGGATCTGGCTATAGTAGATGCTTAAAGCACTGAATATTGAGTCTTATTCTGTGTTCCAAATTGCTGAAAACATTTATTTTCAATTTAAGTTTAAATTAGTACTATGGGTTTGCAGATGTAATATTTAAGATGCAATTAATCGTGGATTAAAAATTTGATTGCAATTTGCAGTAATTTAAACACCTAAATCCCTGCTTGTGACCACTTATCAGGGATTTAGATGTGCATGTACAAATTATACCAAATTCCTTCATAATTTTAGTAGTTCAGTTGCCCCAGTGGTAGCTAGTGAATGCAAACTAGTGCTTACCATAGTCACTTAGTGCTCTGAACATTTACCGTACTGGATATATTGGGTTAATAGTGATATTATTTAGATACGTAAAAATCCAGAGATGACAGGAGGGAAAAAGAAACCACTCAGCTCTGGCTTTTTATTTATCCTTCAATATTAATATGTATCTTATTTTTCTCAATTAGAATCAAATTAATGAGTTCCCAACTAGAAGCTTTTAGAACAAAGTTTGTCACAAAGCAAATTTTTACTTTAATCACAAACATGTTAAATTTAAATCCTTTAAAAGATGACTAATAAAGAAGACCTGACACATACATGCATATCTCCAGCAGCATGAATGTATTGTCACAATAATAAAATTCCGTAGTTTTCTTAATAAGTAAATATTCATAATTCTAATTCAATGAGTTATTCTCAGAGGACCCTTGCTAATAGTAACCACAGAAAAGGGGACTTGAAGGAAGTATGTATTTCTTTTTCACATTCAGTTACTGTTTTCTGAATGTTACTATTCAGAAAAGTTGAAGCAGTTTCTACCTGGTGAGTTTTTTAGCTTCATCCTCTGTAAAATCTTTATCGAGCAGCCAGGTAGTAAGAAGTATCAATAATTTACATTATTGTTATGTGCCAAATAATGTAAGCACCAAATTTAGGAAACAAAGCTCTGTAACAGAGAGGGGGGTAGGTAGTGCAGGTTTTTAAGAAGCATTGATTCTCTTGGATCTTGGATACTCACCATCTCTCTTGCTATTTTCACCATTGTTTTCCCTATTGTTACCTTCCCCAGCCTTTCTGCACATTTTCCCTGTCATTTATTCTCCAGAAAATACATGACACTTAATAGTATCAAATCTGAAATATAACTCTTCATTTTCTTCATAGACCACTTTAGGCTGTCTGCACACTTTACCACGTTAAGGGCAATTCCCTGGTGTACAATCAGGTCATCAGATGTTAATTTTGGCAAATCTGTGGAGAGAAAATTTGGGGGAATGCAGTTTTCTACTGCAATTCCAAGAGCAAAAACATCTCTATGTACCTGGCTTGAACAGGCATACAGTACAGTGAATGAGTGAAGTCTGAGTAGTAACATCTGCAGGCTGAGGAAATGAACCAGAAATCTGGCACTTTCTCTGAAGGGTCCCTGTGTACAAGAAGCTTGAGATAATATTTTCCCGATTACTTGAAAATGGAGCTGTCTTCATTCACAGACATGACCTGATTGCTCTGAAGGACACCTGGCCTACTGGGAGGAGGGGAGAATGTCTAAAAAAGTTCCCAGGTGGCTACCACAGCAGTGGAAAGGAAGAGAAAAGAAAACCCATTAAATACATGAAATAAATATTAAGTGTTTCAGGATAATACTTTTGAAATTCTAGATGCCTTCCAGGGTCACACTTTTTTTGAGGTACACTTGTAATGTTTCATGAATTACCTTTTTCTGGACTGATTCCAAGAACGGTCTGCTTATTATCTATGGTTTGTTTTCATGTTTGTTCACAGACTACTGTTCTACGAGTAAGCTAAATAAGGACATTTTGTTCTTTCCATGGACCTAACTGTCAAGCTTTGTGGGCTCTTTAATACACAAATGGTCTTGTCTCAAACTAAGTGGTGACTTGAGGGTTTGGTGGTTTTTTGGGGGGTTGTGCTTGTGCGTCTGTGTGCTGGGAGGGCAGGAAGGAGAGAAAGATCCTCCTGTTGTTATAAAGAGCCTAATTACAAATTAATGAAGTTCTCCATGACAAACTCTTCTGGATTAAGGTTTGTGCTCTTTCCACTCCTTCCACCTTTTCCCACAAAGACTGTTATAGTTTGGGTGCCAAAGAGCAGAATCAGTCTACAGTTTCTGGTCCCCCGTTATTTATTTCAGCATTCTACTAATGTTCTCCCTAATATTTCCTACTGTTACTTACATAGCGAAACTTCTAGTCTATCAATGAAAACGATTGGTAGATTAAATTCTTCAAAAAGACCTCTGTACTTTGAACCAGGCCATTTGCTGGTACATTGTCCTGATACCTTAAACATCCTTTACATTTATTGATGGAATCTCTTTACTGCCCAGAAAAAAAAAAAAAAAAAATTATCCTAGATATGTCCAGGATTCAGAATGTCTTTTCCTATTAAGAATGATCCCCTATCTAAGGCTGTGACATGGATAGAAAACCCTACTTCAATTTTAATTGATTTTGTTAAAAAAAAAAAAAGGACCAAACCCAAACAAACGCCCCGCC